>OZ025294.1:352921436-353523686 GCA_964019185.1 Maratus speculifer
GATATATCAGAGAGTTAACCTTTCCGTAGACGAAGCATAACTTTCCAGGTCCTTCTGCACTCATACAACCCCAAACCATGACACTAGCAGCAAATTTTACGGAACGTTTAAGGCATTCTTTATCAAATGCTTCTTGCTTCATTCTCCAAACTCGAATACCTTGATTACCATATGAAACACAAAACATACTTTCATCACTAAATAATATATTTTTCCAATCTTCATTGCTCCATAAACGTCTTGATTTACACCAATTCAATCTTATACGCTTTTGTCTTGCAGTCATGAGAGGTTTTGTTTTCGGTACACGAGATTCAAATTTAAATTTATGGAGACATCTTAATGTTGTCGTTGTAGAAACTACAACTCCTTCTTCTTTCCATTTTCGGTGCAAGAATCGCACACTTTTAAAACGGTTTTTCTTAACTATACGCTTCAGTTTCCTGTCATCTCTAGCAGATGTTTTTGGTTTTCGGCCACCATTTCGGCGATTATTTTGAAATTTTCCAATTTTTGAATATTGTGTTAGTATTTTACTAACGCTCGATTGCGAACAATGTAAATAATTCGCTATAAAACATTGATTTTTACCGTGCCGATACAAATCAACCATACGAAGTTTAGTAGATTCAGGAATATCACTCACACGGCCCATTTTAAGACGAAAAAGAAACAAACTGCAAAAAAGAATACTGATTTTAAATAAAATAGTCTGAATTTAATCAATGATGCCACCAGTTAAGAATTGGTAATAATTAAAGGAGAATTAATGTGAAATATTCTAATATTTTGAACCACTTGAATAAATATTCTAATATTTTGACTTTTCAAAATAATTTTTTTTGCAATTAATCTTTTCAAAAATGATATTAAATTTAAGATAACAAGTAAGTTTAATCAACAATAAGTTCTTAATAAAAATATCGTTTGCATATTTTCATTAAAAGACATTAAATTACCAAACGATATTTTCAATTTCTAAAAAAAAGGTAATTATTCTAATATTTTGAATATGAGCTGTATTTCATTTCAAAATTTGAATGTTTTGATAAAATCTGCAATTTAACTTCATAATAGATATAAAAATTCAGATGCCTTCAGTACTTTGCCATTCTGATTTCCTTTCAAATAAAATGGATTAAAAGGAATTCTTTAAGTTCGCCAAAGGCAGAACTTAACTGACCAAGAACTACCGGTAATTCTAAGGCATCGAATCTCATAGTGGCATCTTTTTGTAGGTTCGATAAAAATCAATTTTAAAATCAGCCACATTTGCGCTGACCATCTCATAAGTTATTCAGTGATTTTTTTTTTTTTTTTTTTTTTTTTTTTTTTTTTTTTTATCATTACATATTATAAGGTTTCAAAGAAAATTTAGTATTTGATGTGACATTTCCACAGTTATTGCAATTCAATATTTTAAATGAAAAATAGATTTTTTTAAAGTTTTTAAATAATAATAAATGAAATTTGCACATGGAAGCTACTTAATAAATTATTTTCAATCTTTCTTTGATATTGTTTTATTATGCAGCAATTTTACAAAATTCAACAACTAGTTTTATTATTATTATTATTATTCATTAACAGTAAAATGCTCGATATTTGTGTATCTCTACGATTTGTAATAGGTCTTGCTTGCCTATTATTTCAAATCCTAAAAAAGAAAAAAAAAAGATCTTCTGAGATCTTGTTATATTCATTTAATTTCTTTTTCTTTTTAACTTTTTATTCAACTAATAAAAAATTAGTTTAATTCCGAAAATTATTTAATTTTATTCGTTTTTCGATTGGTTCAACTTTAATGTCCAAAAATGGAATACTTCTGTTGCCACAATGACAAAAACAGTAATAAAAACTTTTAAAGAAATCAATAATTCAAAAAACAAATTGTGATAGAGATTTCAAACAAATTTCATTAAAAGAGTTTCACTTTTTTTCTCTACGCAACGGTGTAAAAATTTAACGTGTGCGATATTTAGAACTTTAAAAATTTGCAGTTTTGAAAATTGTAAAACTGAAATTTCATTAAAATTTGTTTGTAATGGCTCCAGGAATATTAAATTTTAATCCATGTCGTACGTAATATGAGGAGTCTCAGAAGTAAGTCTGATTAACTCCATCCAATAAAATGCACATTTTAAACAATTAAAGTTGTCTATCTTTAATCTACTGTTTTTTATTATTGGTCTAGGAACATTAATGTTTAATGCACGGCGTACGTAATATAGGACTTGTTATAATCATCCTAAACATGATTTTTATTATTATTGTTATTAATTTAAATATAGAATTCATTTATAAGTCTTTAAAATTTGAGTCTTTGAAAATATCATTTTCCAAATAGTCGTTGTAATTTGTTAAATTACCATTTCGTTTTCTTTTACGTTCTTCATTTAAAAAACTTGAACAAAAGTAAAAATTTCGCTTTAAATCTCATTTTTAAAATAAATAAATAAATAAATAATCTAAAATCGGAAATTTTCATCTATCAGTAAATGAACTGTAAGAATGAATGTGTAAAACACAATCGACAAACTTTAAATGCATTAAAAATTATCGGAATTTGAATTAGCAAAAGAGCATTTGTGGAAACAATTCCTATTCCATTTTTATATCAAGAAATTTACTATTGGGAAAATTTGCTTGTGGAAGCTAATGGAAAACATACACTATTATAAACCATTTGAAAAGATGTTGTTTTTAATACTTAAAAAATTTTAAAATACAACAGCCATTTCATTTTTTTTTTTTTTTTTTTTTTTTTTTTTTTGAAAATTAAAATTTAAGACTTATAAATTAATTATTTTTTTTATAGTTAAAGTTAAATGCAGGTAAAACATCTCGAATAGATTATCTTTTGTACAGTGATTTTTCTCCTAAAGAATTTATTATTTTTTAAAAACAAAATAAATAAGTGATAGTTTTTCTTCTTTTCGCAATTCATTCAATTTCTGAAATAGTTATATCTATAATATCTATATATTTAAAGGATAAACGTATCTGAGCGCAACGCATGCGCTCTTCTACGAATGGCAACAGCTTCAAATTTTAAATCAAATTTAAATTTTACAATTTTCGGTATTGCCAATTTTTAAACTGGTAAACATCGTACAATATCAATTTTTTCACCGTTTTATAGGGGGTAAATGTATTTTTAAATGCAATTTATTTGAAAGCTGTATGTCAATTTATTTTTAAGTTATTATTATTATTATTTATTTTATTTTTTCATTGTTTTTTAATTTTTTAATACTTTTCTGTTATTGTAATCACAGAAATATTCAAAAAAGGCAGACATCACCAGTATAAAGATATGCCTCAGATATCTATAATCTCGACTGACAACAATAACCATTTTTCAAGTGGTTAAAAAGTTCACTTAATGGTCAATCCAGGTCTTATACTGACGAAAATATTTGAAGGGGTTGAATTGACAACACATAGAAGAAGAACCATGGTGGCTCTGGTATCTGTGGCGCCCGTGGCTTGATTTTCTCTCTTAAAATAATAGCATCTAAAACAACTATTCAATAGTAACCAAATATTTTGTATATTTTGAAGCACTTTGTTAGTGACTGCCTTCAAAACCGGCCCTGGTTACACGCAATTATCAGAAACACAGCATGTGGGTGAAACATGAGACAAGTATTAAAAAACATTTAAATCTAATGAAAAAGGTTCAAACGCTTTAAAAAAAGAACAATCGTTATTTCAAACACCAAATAATTTTCTGATGGCTTGGAAGATAGATTAGATGACCGAAAAACTTCTGGTAATTTTGTAATAATAGATATTGTCATTTGTTTTATTTTAAATGATTTAAAATAGGTTAAATAAAGTAAACATTAGAAGAAATCAGCACGAATAAAATTCATGTTTGCGATAAGTGCCAAATAGGAGGAAAGTTAAACTGGACACATTTGTCGGCACTGCAAATATTGATCCACCGAACAATATCAGTAAAAATTCTTCACGTGATAGCTTTTTTTTTTTCATTCATTCTTTATAGACCGGGAGATGGCAGCACCACACTATTACCTCATCGTTAAATCACGTCTGAAATTTCAGAATCAGTTAAAACTCGATAATCAGTCTGCTAAGTCATATCTTACTAGAGAACGTTTCCAGATGTAAGTTGTGAATTTGGAGGATTGTGGTATAAAAAGAAAGATCTCGTCATGCGCGTTAAAAAGCGCAATGGAACTACCCGTCCAAATCCAACCGTTTCCAAGATATCAGCACGTGATGTGTAAATGAAGCCGTACGAGAAAACTTCGTAGAATGCGAAGTCCCTATCTAAAAGAGTGGAAATAACCGACAATGTGTGAGTATAAAGGACTTTGCTCGTGGCTCGGGAAAAGTTATTGGAAGGGGGGTGAAAAACAATGCAAAGAAACTTTTAACTTACGAACAATTTATGTATCTGCCTGTGTATTTATTTATTCATTCACACTTCAATTGCTGATACCTCGAAAATGGTTGAATTCGGAAGGGTAGTTCCATTGCACTTTTTAACGTATAAGACGAAATCTTTCTTTGTCGTCCAAATCCACAACTTACACCTTGGAACGTTCCCTAGTTAGAGGAAAACCTCTGAAAACTCGATTTTAGCGATTGACTCGTAGGTTTACGATTCTGTTTTCCCGCAACCAAAGGTATGAAAACATGGAGGACTAATAGCGAGAAAACACGGTGGTAAACACACGAGTCAACCGCTGAAATCGGGTTTTCAGAGGTTTTCCACCGTGATATGACTTGGCAGACCGATTGCGTTTCAATATGCGTATATCATTTTAACTAATTCTTGAATTTCAGCCTTTAAACTCGACGAGGTGATTGTCTGCGCTTCAGCTTCCCGATACTACTGGTAAAGATTTAACTTTACAGTAATATGCATAAGTAACGTTATCAACATTCCGGCAATTTTGGGAACTTCTCCATTTTAAGATATCATACGTTATTATTCTTTGAGACCCCCCCCCCCCCGTCTTAATGATATCGTTATCAATATCTAAAAATTATTTGTATTTTGACATTTTTTTTTTCTTTACTCTTTTACTGCGTTTGCAATAATATACATTTATTATTCGGATATTTTATTGATTTAAATAAAGTGAAGTCTAAACTAATCGAGAAGATATAACTATTATGCACAAAAAACTTTATAGCAAATAATACTTTAAGGAAATGCTTACAATTTAAAAGTATAGCTAATTGCTACACAATGCATCCAACAATAATACGATCTTCTTGCACTTTTCTCTCCGATGGGGAGAGGCAGGGTTCTCACTTTCGCTCGCCATTGCGCCAAATTGATACTAAATTCTTCATTTGGCGAATAAACAAGCGATTAGATTCGCCAAATTGCTAGTGGTCAATTTTTTTTCTTTGTTTTCTTTTTCTTTTTCGTTTTCGTACAAATGCTTATATACATATTTTTTATATTTACATATTTTTAATATATTTGTAGTGGATAGTTGAAATTAGATTAATAACAATCATTGTCCCAGTTATAAAAACGTAGGTTATTTTAGAACATATTGAAAAAAAGGGTGGTACATTAAAGAATGAAAGATATTTTTGTGTGTGTGTGTTACATGGCGAATCTATTTTGCTAATATTTTTTTCATTTGGCGAATGTTTTATACTTTTAATTAGACAAATTACTAATATTGATCAAATGTCAGCGAGAACACTGGAGCGAGGGTAAGCAGACCTGTTTATCAACAAAAATGGTGATCAACATTCTTCTCATTTTTACTTGCCCATCATACGTAGTATAAAGTACGTCTTGTAATCGTTTTTAAAATCGAAAAAAAAAATTGGACGAAACACGTTTAAGACACAGGAGATTCCCAAAAACATATTTTTAGAAAAAAATTGTGCCATCCGTCTGCTTGTCTGTATGTGTGTCTGTAAATGCTCTATCTCTCCTCAAATAGTTATAGAGACTTGAAATTTGATGTGTATATAGTATGTATTAATGGAAAAAAACTTATTGAATATCAGCAGCCTCAATTATCCGGAACAATTTTTTCGGCCTCTTAAAATATTCGTTCTGATAAAAATTACAAAAAAAATTTCAAAATTGATTTTTTTTCTAAGAAGTAAATATAAAAGACAATAAAAAACATAAATTTTGCATAAAGAATGAAGTCTACCGGATAACTGATTGCCAACATATTTATAATCATATTTTCCACAATCTGATTTTTCATAACCCTGTATTTTCTTCAAATTTGAGTTCAAAGAAATATTTAATTGGGTATGAGACGGCGCAGTAAACTCTTAGTTAATATAATTTTCATGGTAGTTATTAGGATGTTTCTTGTACGTGATTCGGTACTACGTGATTAACTCGTCGACCAAAAAACTATCGTCAAACTATAAGATTGTCAATGATGGCTTATCGTAAATATCACATTCAGATGACATTGAATACGTTACACGCATTTGTTACGGTGTTTGTTAAAGCGTTTTTTAATTCGACGCTTTATTTGTATTTTTATTAATCTTTTACTAATTTGTTCTTCCGTTATTTAAAATAAAAATTATACCAATTTGTATAATTTACGTGCAGTTTGGCTTTTTATAGAATTTGTCGAAATGGGTCGACTAGATAATCAAGTAGTACCCACAATTCAGTTACAGAAAAAATGATACTAAAAATTTTTTAAAAATATTTATATTAATTTATTTAATATTTAATTTATAAATAGCATTAAACATATTTAAAAATGCTTTTAAATTTCATTTGGAATTGCAATGAATTTTATAAATAACTTACACATGTTATTTTTTCAAACTTTATGGTATGCATATACAGGTTGGGTATTATTTGTTATATCGGTAAGAATTACGGTGACACACAAAGATTAGTTTTTACACTTAAAAGTAAAACAAATATCAGTTTGAACCTAGTTCCTCTAACTACGCATTATACACATACACTACTGGTGTGTTCGAGCTCGATTTTCGGGAAACGGACCCGCCCGAGCCAGAGAGATTTTTTGTCACCAGAGCCAGAGCCTGATGCCAAAAATTTACAAAACAAAATTGTATGATATTCAAAAATTGTTTCAAAAGTAATGTTTCATTTTTAAAAACTTCTTACACAGGTATAATTGTTAAATGAAAATTTAAATTCAACCTTACCAGAATCTGTATCAA
This sequence comes from Maratus speculifer, assembly GCA_964019185.1. Classification (NCBI taxonomy): domain Eukaryota; kingdom Metazoa; phylum Arthropoda; class Arachnida; order Araneae; family Salticidae; genus Maratus; species Maratus speculifer. The sequence continues at coordinate 352,928,610 of OZ025294.1, forward strand.
ATAAAAATACAGTTGATACTTAAAATTACTCTCAAATTTTTCCCTAATTTAAAAAGTAAATTTGATGGACACGTTTGTGTTTAATGAATAAATGCATGAAATTTGTAGAAACTACTATTTGCAATCTCGTGAATCGAACAACGTTTTTCAATTTTCTGTAAAAAATGTACAACTTTGTTTATAATAGATTCCTTTCCCATAACAATCTTCCATGATTGACAAGTACCTGAAAATCAACGTAAATTGAAAAAAATTACGTTGCAATCTTAGAGGTCCGATGCTTTTAAAGGAAAAGAGGAAACACTGATCAATTTCTTTCAATCGAAATAACATAGTAAATATATTTACTCACGGAGGAAAGTGACTTCGAAAATATACAGCGTTCTCAGCATGAGCAAAATTCATGTTGACAAATAGATAGAACAATCATCTCTAAATTTATTTTCATATGAAAAACGATTATGACTCATGCATAATCATATATAATAAACGAGCAAGCGTTTTTTCGGTTATGAATGATATCAGAACTGTTAGAAAAATTACTATATACACAAAATTATCCTTATTTTTTCACAAATAATATCCACACTCCTAGAAAACATATTTGATCCGTGAATTCATTTCGAAAAAAGAGGAAGAGATTCCGTTTATTCTTAGCACACAAGCGTATTGTGTCTATTAAACTCGAATTTATTTTTAAAATGAAAAACAAAAAATTCTATAGATTAAGATGTCTAATTTAATTTAAAAAGACAAAAATGTTTTTGAATTTTAAAATAAATAACAATTACTTTCTTCATTCATTCAAAAATACTCACAATTTATTATTTAAAGTTAGATAAGTTGAATAAACTTGAAGCATTTAAAATATATTTAAAGTGAACAAATTTAAAAGATATTTTAATTAAAAAATTAAATTTTAATTTAAAAAAATTACAGAATGTTTTATAGAGGTCATACTTATGCGAAAAGCAGTGACTTGCATTGACATTCCTTGAAATTTCTGAAACAAAAATAAAAAAACTAGCAAATAATCAAATACTTAGAATGCTGTAAACTATAAACAACACATACCCGAGTAAATTTTTATATTTAAACGGATTTTTGTTTAATTATATCACACCTAATATGGCAATACATTTGAAAATCATGCAATTACGAACGCTCCTAATAAATTGAAACTTAGGTCATAAAATTGCACTTTTGAATTTGAAAACAGTCTTAAGCATTTTCAATAAAAAAGCATCATGCTGCTATCTCGCAATCTTATATAGTGTGTTATTAAAATATTACAGGAATATAAGCACAACAAGCTTGGCATCTTAGTTTATCTGCTTTCGATCTCGTAACGATTTATCTGATTTTTTATTATTATTATCTATCTATCTACTAAGAATTCTGGCACACCTATTTGTCCCCGCAAGCATAAAAAAAATGAGTCAAATTACTATGACTGTGGTCTAATGCAGTGAGTGCTACTCGCATTAAATCATTATTTTTAATTCGATGTTGCCAAAGTAATTCGATTCCTCTCTTAGAAAGTGATCCGTTCCATAACGTTAGATACTAATGACTGGTCTGATTTAAGCTAACAAAATAGCCACTATCGAAATAACTGATAAATGTCCTTGTTTTTGCTCGAAGTTTTTCAACGTCATCGATCATCTCTGTCAACATAACAAACCTCTTTGCAATCGTCACTTTAGGCTGTAGGTTATCTGATATCTTTGCATGATATTCGTATTTTTCAACCACATCTTATTTGCCCTAAAACAAAATAATCGGAAGGAAAAGGAAGCAGGTTCATTAGTTGCTAAATGCTGTAAAATTATCTCTTTCAACTCTTTAAAGTTATCTACTGTAAACAATCTCTACGTAATACATAATTTCATCACTTAATGTTACTTGATATGACAATTATTATGCAAGCTCAATTAAAACTGCATGCTGTTATATTTAATTCTACTATATTCTAATACTTACCTATCTATGTCTTTACCACAAAGCTTAACCTCATATATTGTATAAGGATACATATCCTTACAATTTTTTTCACGTATAAAAATAATATTAAGAAAAGAGAAATTAATGAGAATGGAGCCTAACAGATAGCAGAACAAAACAAAATAGCATTTTTTTCTTATTGCTCTTTTTAAGTGAGTTAAATGTTACATAAAAATCGTTTGCAGTAGTAATGTACGAAATGTACAAAAATGAAAGTTTAAATATTTTTACTGTGCATTAAGAAACCCCTTATAGTGTCTATTAGAAATAAAAACTTATTAAATATATATATATATATATATATATATATATATATATATATATATATATATATATATATATATATATATATATATATATATATTATATTTTTCAATATTTTTGCAATGCAAAAAGTGAAATAAAATTTAAGTAATGTAAGAAATTGTAAAAAAAAACATTTACTTTTTGAGTCCCCATGTATCATCAAATTTTATGTTCAAAAGATAAAATTTAATTTTTTTCGCTGTTCAATCACTCTTAGTTATCAGTTTTTTAATATAAATCTATAATTGAAATTAAAAGTTACATAAATAAACATTTGGGTTTGAAGAGGATATGATGAAATCACTAGGTTCAGAAATTCTTCTAAGTTATTTCAAGAAAATTAAATATTTAACTTAAATTCAATTTGCAACTTATAAATGCTTGCATAATAGGTTTGTAAATTAGTTTTTCAACTTATTATTATTTGAAAAATGACTATTAGGCTTTTTTTTTCCAACCTGAAATGATCACTTAACTAGCCGTGAAATTATTCTCCTGGGACATGGCTCAATAATAACAATATTGGCAATTTATCAAGCAACTTTCAAAACCCAATTATAACTGCATGCTGATCTGTTTAATTCTACTATAATCTAATTCTTACCTATTTTTTATCTTTACAACCGTAGCATACGCTGAAATTGTTAGATTCAGGAATTCTCCTAAATTATTTCAAGAAAACTAAAAATTTAACTTAAATTCAATTTTCAATTTATAAACGATTGCAAAATGTAAATTAGTTTTTCAACTTATTATTATTTGAAAAATGATTATAAGGCTTCTTTTTTAACCTGAAATATTCATTTGCTGCAAACAGTGATTACTTAACTTGCCATTAACTTACTCTCCATGGACAGGACTCATTAATAATGACATAAGCAATTTCTCAAATAAAACTTTCAAAACCCAAAATTACCCTTAGGAATTTAAGTAGAAGTTGTTTGCAAAAGCATCGAATTAATAATACCCAATTTTCCATGAAACCTAAAAAAAATTTGGTTGTGACAGTCCACGGATATAATTTTCCATACACCCAATTGACACAATATTTTTAAGAAAAAATAATATGTCTTATTATGTAAGTAACCGGTGGCGCCAACTTAAAAAAAAATATTGGGTGGGCTCAAAAAAATTTTGAACAAATACATAAATATTGGGGGGGGGAGGCTCAATTAATAATGGGTGGATAGAGATATCAAATTATTGGGTGGACTCGCGCCCAATGGACCCGTATAAGTTGGCGCCACTGTAAGTAACTATGTGTATTTATTTATTAGACTACATCATAATTCCATCGTTACATATTTTCAGTCGTATTTTTTTATAAATGCGTCACGACAACGTTTTGTACATTTCTTATACAATTAGCCGAATGACATTTAAAAAGAGCATCAAAATTATTACCATAAACGTAATAGTTTTATAGACTATTATGTATAAAATGTTATGTTCGTTCATCGATTCAGTTTTAATCCCGCTTTAATAAATAAAAAAGGCTTGATGTACCGTAAACCGGGTCTACTTTGACACTTTGTCATCTTGTAGACGGATGGGTTTATTACGGTATTATATATTTTTATTCGTGTATTTCATTCATTAGATTAATTCTCTATTTTTTTACAGGTATTAGGCAGGAAATGAAAAGTAAGAACCTACGGAAAAACACTACAGGCCAAACATTATTGCAATAGCACTGAAGGTAATGTGGCAAACGCAATGCAGCTGTCAATAATGGCATGAGTAAAAAAATAACTTCCCCAACATTCCGAGTACAACATAGTATTCTTGTCAACAAGTGCTTTGGCAGATATACCAAATAGGTCGACCCTGTGGGTCGTCCAAAAACCCTTACTCATGAAGAAGATGTGTCGATTTTCAAGACCTTGGGAGTGGTGGCTGAGTAGAATTTTTCCCTTAAGGATTATTCGGAAAAATAATTTTTTACCTTCAACAGCTCAAAATTTTACGATACATTTTCAGACTCATTTTTCAAAGCAAAGATATGAAACTTGCTGAGGTGATTTTTGAAGAGACGTATAAGATGCCGTGTGATTTCATTCTTCGCTATATCCATTAAAATTTGATTTAGAAACAATTATTTTCTCAGCTTGACCCTTTTTTTCGTTCATAGATCTCACGCTTCGGAAAATTGGGTCCAAAACGCGATTTTTGACAGCATTTTTTTTGCAACTTTTATCAAAAAATCGACAATTATGGCATATTGCGTAGTTTCTAAATAAGAGAATTGGAAAGTTTGGTGCATTTGAGAGCAAAAATGAATTTAAGAATAAATCAGAAAATAAGCAGTTTGGATCGGAATACATCCTTAACCAAATACAATGTCACGATTATAATTAAAAAATACTTTAACCTGAAGAGAATCAATATCTTTATAAGCAACAATACTTGATGTGATGATATAATCAATGCTTTCATCCAAAGGAAAAAATAAATTGGGAAATTATATTTTTCGCAATAAATCGTAAACTTTAATCATTAAAATACCTCTAGGTGATTTAAGGGGTGTACTTTTTTTATTTTACACTGGATATATGAGGTAACTTTGACATAAATCGCCTATTGAGAATTCAAAGCATATTTGTAGTTAGGTGACAAAGTTACTCCTAAAACGGGATAACTTTGTCACCCTATTTCTTTTTTTCCCCCTTAAGATGCTATCAGATTCACAATCTTTTCAGCCGATTTTAACCCTAACGTTTTCCCGTTCAAAGAGAGAAAAAGGTTACATTTGTCTTTTAAAAAGTTCGAGGAAAAGTAGGAAAACCAGTTTCTACTAGTATCAGCCATTAATGTTTATCACCTATTCGTATCAATCGCTTACCTCTGATTCGTAGAAATGCTCGATGTTGAACGAAAAGTCTTGGAGACTTTTTTGGAACTGCGGAAAAAAGTTGGGGGACATTGCTGCTTGCTATCACACTGGGTATTGTGAGGATATTTTGCGAAAAGTTGGATGAAATCAAATGTTGGCTCAAAAGTCTCTCGAAATTTTGGTGAATCTCATAGCAGCTTTACAGTACTTTTCGCATGTCTTTGAATCCGCTTTGATGTTGAAGGAAATTGTTAGGACGATACGCTACTTTTTGAGACCCTAATTCGAAGAATAAAAAAAGTTCTGAACAAACATATGTCTGAAACAAGACAAAATAACGCCATTTTACGGTAATTAGATACATTAAAAATTAAGTGTCAAAATTAAATGACAATCTATGGCTCATCGTGAGAAATCTAACTGCATAGGTTTGTTGAACTGTATGCATTAAAAAAGAAAATATAAACAACACATTTTTCAAATAAATGATTAAATTTCGGTAACCATGCTCTTAGATTTCTACTACCAAAGATTCCCAATACAAAAAGCTTAAAAGCAGCATCTATTGGACAGTATACATTAAAGTCTAATAAGCAGCTATTTATGTGATAGTATAACTTAGAATGAAGTTTGTTGCAATTCAGTACATTAGCTTTCGACATATAGCTATCTCGAAAATTGTAAAATTTCAGCATAACAGCTTGCTGTATGATTTACATGAAAACCTAATAAACACTAACTTATGTCAAGGTCAACAGAATAGGAAGTTTGATGAATATCCGTGCATTTGTACTTAAATATGACTATCGCTAAAATCGTATAAATCATGAAAAATGCAACATAGCAGCACCACCTGTTCGGCGATTTACATCAAAACGTAGTCAACATCAATTTATATCAAAGTATAATTGAATCTAAAGTTTTATTAAATTCTGTTCATTAGTTTTCTAGATAGAGTATCCAAAATATTTGTATCGCATACAGACTCATAGGCAAGCATTTTCTAAAAACAATCAAATTGTGTTCAGGATCTTCTAAAACATACAAAATTTCAGAATGTTTTTAGAATTTTCTAGATTGATCCAGATTTTTTTTTTCAGAAAGCTTCAAAATGTTTAAGAATTTTGAAGAAATTATAGTGAAGAGCAAAGGCAAACATTAAAAAAGAGACGCGAATTCGAGTGAGTTCAATTTAACCGTGAATCAGCTCATCAATGTCAAATACGAAATAAAGAAAATAGAGAAAGAAAGACCACGCTACGAACGTCAACGAGTTACAGTACAAACTACAATTTAGAACTTGAGACGTTATAATTCCATGAAAAAATGCGATAAACATCCAAACATTGTCATCGAAAAATGGGACAAGACATGCAAGTACTGTGACGCAGAAAAAAATAGTAATAACGGTGAAACTGTAGGTATGTGCTGTATTAGCAATAAAGTCAAGTGCTTTCAATATTACCAGTACCACGACCAGAAGCATTTGCATATATGATCGGAACGACACCAGAATCAAAACTTTTTTTTTACAAAATATTGGTACGTTACAATTCTTGTTTCAAATGACTTCGTTCGGGTCTACATCAACATGCAACATAGAAAATTTCAACCCAGTTTCTAAAATCTCAGGGCAGATTTATCATCTAGTCTTTGAGTAGTAATTCCCATACCAAATGAAAACCGAAATTCCAATAAATATATTTTGTTGGTGATAAAAATCTTGAAATAGATCAGCATTGCACTCACATTCAGGGGCTACAACGAGAAAATATTCAGAAGTTACAACGTCTACTCCATAACCTTAATCAACTGATCAATGTAATCAAGAATTCTCTAAAACAAATAGTTGCAGACCGCTGTAAGATCGTCAATGATATTGCAGTAGTAATTGTGAGTGGCCTTTGCTTGTATTTTTAATGCTGCCCATATTTGTTGTTTATTAAGGACTTTTACTTTTCATTTCAAGGGTTGAAAACGTTTAGCAAATTTAAGTTGTTTGAACGGAACATACCTTATGGAAAAAAATGACAAATTCCCATGTGATTCTAAACGTTTTGTTAAATATCTTAAACAATACATGAGGATTCATCTTGAAACTCCACGTGCGTAAACAGAACAGTACATGTCGTATATTTCAGTAATTTTTTTCCCGTAACTTTATAGGGAACCATCAACAAATGAAAAGCGCGAATATTTTTTGGATAACCATGTAAAAACTAATGTAGCGAAAGTATTCAAATTGTAGATTATGATTAAGTGGCTTATTGTTATAAATTGTCTTCATTCTTATAAAGATAGCATGTATACTCTTAGAGAAATTAAGGTTTTGAAAAAAACAAACCCAAATTTAAAATTTTATTTGCTAATAATTTGCAGAGTTTTTAATATAAAAATATGTTCTTTTCAGAAAACATGTAAAACAATATTGTACACAAAACTTTGTAATCAAAATTAAAAAATAATGAAAACTGTATAAAAAATGAGCAGGTTTACTAAATAATCTTTCACTACGCATACGCGAATGCAACCAAAATGTAATGTGCAGAATGTGTTAGCTAAATGTATAGAGCAACTTTTGTGAATGTCTCAAAAGCACAGCTTGAAAATTGCGAAAATTATCGTCGATAGAATAAGCTCAAAATCCGTTGTGCCCAAAAGGAACCAAAAACATGAGGGTATGTATACAAATTTACGAGTAATACGTGTAATATTGTCTATGCTATATTGGCTCTAATTAATGGATAAATGGATACAGTTAGATGGAAGTTGCTGAGATTAGGTTTTCAAATGTGCTATGCGTTTCCCAAATTGTTTACTTAAGATCTCAAATTCACATTATTAAACGGTAAAAGTTTGTTATAACATTCTGAATGTATTGGAAAATATATTAAATGCTTCGTAATCTGGGATTTTGCTTCCCACTTCTTTAAATATAGCCATAATCGTTGGATATAGATCTTTTTCCGTAACAGAATATTCATAAAAACATGCTTTTCAGAGAATTTCTTTAAAATTTTTATTTCTGAAAATCTATTAGAAATATTAAACTCAATCTCTTAAAACTGTCCATTTCTTTTTTATTTTACTTTCCTTATCTCAACATTAGAAGTATCGTCTAGTTACTTAAATACACAAATTGACTCTGGGAGCTGAGACAAATACCGTCATAACTATGCTTTCAATGATCGTAAAAAGGAACAAGTCGGAACTGCTCGTCAAGCGTAGCAAGTAAGATGAATTTATAACCATAACGAAGTTTTAAAAATGAACAGATCTTGGTATAATAGAATACAGTATTTCAGATACACTATAGTAGCCATAATCTTTTGTGTGTCCTTGTAAATACTACCCGCTTTCTATTATACAGGAAGTAACTTGAAATAAACCTCAGCAACATATATCAATTTTATAAAATGTGAAATAGTTAAATATAATTAAAACGCGCCCAAACAATTTTCTCATTACACCACTATGTAATGGAATACTTTTTTGTGGCCCTGTAAATTTAAAACAAATATTCTTTGCACCACAGATTGTACAGAATGTATATTTTAATACATACTTCATAGATGCATATAAATTTTACTATATTCGAAAAAGGGTAACATCATTAAAATGCACTTGAAACTATTTTTTCCCATAGGCCGTACTTTAACGGAATGCATTTGATTAACCCTGTAATTAAATTATACATCCGATTTTCATAAAATTTAAAATGACTTGATAAAATTATGAAATTATTATATATTTTAAATGTGAAACGATTCGGTTGGGTAGTTTTTGCTCTTTTACATGCAGACGGATGGCGGACTGAATGACGGCTAAAAGTGCTACGTATTTACATAATTACGAACGCAAAAAAATAAACCATAAAACAGTTGACATCCCCTTTCAGAATTTCTGTCAATAAACGAAAATGAATTGTGCAACCTTGTATGTGATCGGAACGGAATTTATACACAACGTGTAATAAGCAAAAAAAAAATTCAAAAACGCATATTGGAATTGAAAATGCACTTTTAACAATTAAAACACATAAGCAGTACAGAAACCGATTTCTTTTGTGTGTTTCTGTAAATGAATGATAAATGCTTTTCCCTCATATTCTACAATAAACATTGTGTAGCGTACCTTATTGATAATATTAATTTCACTACGTTTAAAAAGTGTAACATTATGAAAATACATTGCAAGCAATATTTCCCTATAAAGCAAAATGTAATGGCATTCTTTTGAGTGTCCTCGTAAACGAACTATACTAGTTATATTAAATTAAAGTTAAAATAATAATAAAATAATATTGAATCTATCCCTGTTTATAAAATTCTTCAATATTATTTAATACTGATGTTTAAATTATCAGTATTCATTTTCAAAATTAAAATATCTTAACTACAGCATGAAATGTATTAATCTTATCTATTATCATGTATCGGGGAGATCAAGAGAATTCTATATCTTAAGTAGATAAATTTTCATGTCTTCGGAGTAAATTCAAGCACATAATGTATAAAAAAACATGTATATTAACCTTCACATTACAAACAATAACATTATTGTGCACATATCATATCTTTTCATCAATATAATATCTTAATACAATAAAAACTGCATTTTTCAGTTCGAAGAAAAAGTTCCATTCAAGAAAGTTCTAACAAATTCAAAATGTAAACAACAAATATATGTTCATATCAATAAAGAACAAGCCATAGTAATCCTTAATAATATGTATCAATCGCACATCAATCTTGAGTAGATTTACGAGAGTTAAAGTTCGGACAAACAGGAAAGCAGACGCACAGACAAATCGAATTCTTTAATACTTTTTAACTACGTTGGAAAGTATTATAAAGATACTTTCTCATTTCACATGTATTCGACAACCGTCAAAATTTAAATTAAAGCCTTATTTTAGAAAATGTTGTTTGAAACATACTATAACATAGTAATAACTGCATATCAGTCTGTAAAATCATCTTAAACTTTAATATTTGAAATACACTGCTCAAAACAATTAAAGGATATTGCAGTTTTAGGTGGATTTTGTATCTGGGAAACTTTTTAGCTGATTGATACATGGTCGACAGACATAGTAGGTTATATGAGAATAAATTACACGTTTGGCAGAAAAAAAATGCATTTTATAGCGCATTTGTGTACAAAAGGAAAAAACACAATTTGTGCATATGAGAAAAAAAGAATAAGAAAAGGTGTTTTCTTCAAAGAAAATCATCTTCAGTAGGGGGTAAGGTTTCCACGGACGGCCAGCAACGTTGAACACCTTTGAGGCATGGACTCAATGAGGCTATTAATGACGAGTTGGGGTATTCTGCCCCACTCTTCCAGAAGAGCGCTTTCCAGTTCTTGGAGAATTTGGTCTGTCTGGTTTGTCTGGAGAACACGCTGGCCATTCCATTCGAACGATTCCTTCCTCTAAAAAGAAATCCTCCACCAGGTTTGCACGATGTGGATTGCAGTTATCGTCCATTAAAATGAAGTTATCTCCGATTGCTGCAGCGTAAGGGACTACAATAGGTCTGAGGATCTCATCCCTATATCGGCGAACAGTCAGAGCTCCATCTCGAATGATGTAGTGGTCAGTGCGCCCGTCAATGGAGATGCCACCATACACCATCTCCTCCACCGCCAAATCTGACACTTTCGTACACGAACGCAGGATTATTCCTACTGCCACGGTCCCTCCAGATGAAAATACGCCTATTATCCGGATGCACAGAAAAACGGGACTCGTCAGAAAACAGAATATTGCTCAATTCATTTCTCCTCCAGTTGACATGCTTGGTTGCCCACTCCCTGCAGTCGCGACGATGCCTTGATGTTAATCTAACACATACCATCGGTCGACGAGCATACAGACCTACAGCATGGAGCCGGTTTCGGACAGTCTGAGTTGAAATCGTGGTGCCTGTAGCCGAGCGAATGTGTTGTTGGAGAAGAGTAGCGTTCATGTTTCGGTGTCTCCAAGCTGTTAACGCTAAATACCGATCTTCATTGGGCGTTGTTGCCCGTCTACGACCTTGCCCTGGTCTTCGGCCTGCACATCCACTCTCCAAAAAACGGTTCCAGATCCTGGAAATGACACTTTGTGACACTCCAATGGCTTGCGCTACTTCGGCTTGAGTTTGGCCCCCTTCTAACCTACCAACAATTCTCCAAGCTTCTGAATCTGTCAAATGACTTCGCTGAGACATCGTACTCATCGAAACAAAGCAATCACTGAATGCCGATCATCCTTGTCTTCATTCTCTTTTATCCAGTTGAAAGTCAAATTTCATTCGCTGCCGCTGAAGCGACGTTTTTGACGTCGAACTCAAAATTTGCATGCTCCACAGTTTGAAAACCAGAAAAATTTGCATTTGTGATTCTCTTCTTCTATTTTCGGCAAAAAAATTTCGTTTATATCTTTATTTTATATAAAACTTCAACTATCCTTTAATTGTTTTGAGCAGTGTAGTATTAAATGAATTTTAGGTGAAAAAAACTCTGGTAATCTTAGATTGGTTATTATCTAAATTTCAGTAATAAATTCTCACATCATCTGACCATAACAAGCATTTTTTCCTCAGCCTTAATAGAAAAACTCTTAATGATTAGGGAGGAAAACCCATTTATAGGAATACTGAGCAACAATTTAAGTGATTTATGGCAATAACTTTACAAAATGTTGTAGCATCATTAACTGCAAATGTCATGTTTGTTAAAAGCTATTTACGATATGATAAATTAGCATATCACTATGCCTCAATTTATCACTGAGTCTTTTTGAACAAAATACTTCAGGAAGTAATTGATTTCTTTTCTTTTTACAAAAAAGGGAAATGCTTATTAAAGTATTTAAAGTATTAAAACAATAATGCAAAATACTAAAATTAAAGACAGTTGATATCGTTTATTATAATATCAGTTAAAACAGGTGTCTCAACCGGAGTGCCGAGTGAGAACCTCAGGTGCAGATCCGTAGCAAAAGTGATGGGGGCTGTGCCTCCGTACAAGGCGTTTCCAGTCGTCTTTGGCGACATCTATTATTATTTATGATGGCGCCGACGATTTGGGCAAAAATTAATAAGGTACATCAAATTAGCGCTAGAATTGCTGCGGTTTTTCCCAGGTGTGTCTCGTACATTTTAAGTCAACTTGTATCGACATTTCTAGAATTAGAATTATCGGTACTTTAACACATACATAGGTTGGACAAAATAATACGAAACCATTTTTTTCGAAATATGTCAGACTTAGACCGTCCAATACCGCTATGGCACATATCGTTGCAGTCTGCTACCTAGTAGTGGCAGAAGGAGCGATATCAGTCAAGCATTTATCGGTGTAAAAGTTCTATGAGAAAATTCTATTTCCAGTAAAGTGCCATTATGTCCGACTTGTCCCACGTCCAGGGATTCGTGATTATTGGTGCACGCCTCGCTGTAGCGTCCGTATCTAGAACAGCCAATGTTATAAGTTTTTTTTAAAGACCACTGTGTCACGGTTTATGACGAAACTGAGAAAGGTGTCCTTTGTGAATCAGAACAGTAGCCGGAAGTCGAAGATGACCGACAGGAATAGACATGCGAAGGAGATAGTCACGGGGAAGTGTAAGACTGCACTACCTCAGGTTAAGGCTTCCATAATAGGATCTGATGCATTCTCTCTCGGATTTGGCACCCGAATTGGTATCCAGTTGAAAAACCAAGCTAATTTACACCATTTGGCAACCCCATTTCCGTCCGTAACCTTTGAAACTTTCGAGGGTTACGCTCCGGAGCGGTAGATCCATGCTGAACTGGGTACCAATAATCCGAAACAAAATGTATTTGCGTCAGCCTCTATTATAGGAATTCTACCTCAGGTAACCTCGAAGATGGATACGGGGTTCGGAAGATGGATGTTCATCCGGAAGATTATCTGCGGCGGTGTAGTCCTTTAAGTTCAAAAAATTTACAGGTCGTATATGAATGCCAGTATCCGTCAGTGCGTTGCAAAACACCTGCTCTTGCTGTGAAAGATTTCTCAAAAATCCGTTTCTTTCAACGGAAATAAAATTGGATTTTATAAATGGATTTTTAATAGATATTTCATCTGTTTACAGGAGAATCAAAATAATTTTTAAAATTTCTGAAAGGGATTTTTTTTTTTTTTTTACTTCTAGCTCTGTAATTTTCAAGCTTTTAGATCTAGTAGAATTTAAGATACAACCTTTTATTAAAAAGCCCAGTACATTGATCGCCATTGCAGCGTTGTATTTTACATTAACCCCTTACCCTCACGTCCAGCTTCTGAAGAACTATCTGCGGTTTGATAAAAATATGTGCTTTTATTGAATTATAAATATTTTTCCATGCCTCTAATTTGAAAATTTTAATTAATTTCTCAACTAATTATTAGAATTTTAAAATTCTGAGGCTCAAGTACATAAGTAGAGGCTTGGACAATCTTCAAAATATATGAGCCTCGTACGTGTCGTAGTTTTCTCTAGCTATCGCACACACATACAGATAGACGTATATACACATAGAATGATGTGTTCTTTTATTAGTATAGATGCCAAAGAAAGAAAAAACACCGAAAAAGAAAAAGAATGCTATATTTTAGATATTGCAATGATAATCTCCAAAGCAAAAGTGACTTGAAAACAGCACCCTAAATCAGCTAAAAATGAGATAGATTGGCGGTTTCAATCTTTACTGGTACCCACCTTTAATCGGTAATCCCAATGTGTAAGTGAAATAATAATTAAAACAACAAACCTATTAAAAAGGAAATTAAAAATACGTTTGATTATTATCAAAACACAACTTTACAATCAGTGAGATTTCTGCCAACTGGTGTTTACCGAAAGGTTAAAACTGGTTAATTTTAACCTTAAGGCTGTTCTTAAATCAAAAAGAGCAACTTTATAACATAAGTTTTAATTTATTTATTTTCGGAAATCCATGAAATTAGCAGGTATTGTTGTTCAGACACTATCTAATCATACTCATTTTCCTTTATTTTTTTTTTTTTTGCAAAAAGATAAATTTTCTAGAAAATAGTGTCAAAGTGTACGTTTTATACCAAATTTCTGCGGGAAAGAAGAATAATGACTCAAACTGGGATGAAAAACGTGTTTATCACGTGATTGAAAACGCTGATAACTCAATAGGTAATTTATTGTTAAAAATTTGAATATTCAGTTAGATTCCAAAGAGTCAGTTCATCAGACTTTCCAATTTCACATATTTCTGTTATAAATGAATTTATAAATGTCTCCAAAATGTCTTGCGCTTGTTGAGCTGAGCAATTGGGAACAGCCTAAGATTACTTTCTACCTGCTGTTTCTGTACTTGTTTTTCAAAAACAGAAATTTATATAAAGCATGTTCACATAAATATGCTACGTTGAATACCATCAAGAACCTCAAATGTGGCTTAGATACAGGGGTTGGACAAAAATATGGAAAAACCTTGAAAAAAACACGTTTCTTTGCCTAATATGGTGTAGGGTACCCGTTGTTATTCAAAACAGCTTGCAGTCTTCTGGGAATGGATTAATACAGTTTCTGTATGTTTGCTAAGGGAATATTGTACCCTTCTTCCTGCAAAACGGTGGCAAGTTCAGATAACGATGTTGGCGGTGGAGAACGAGACCGCACTTTCCGCTCCAATGTAGACCATAAAGGTTATACGATAATATTCAGGTCTGGTGACTGTGGTGGCCAGGGGAGATGCGATAATTCATCCTCGTGCTAAGAAAACCAGTCCAGAACAATGTGAGCTGCGTGAACTGGGGCGTTGTCGTCTTGGAACATACCATCACCATTGGGGAACAAAGCTTGTACCATTGGATGGACTTGATCGGCCAAAATGTTCACATAAGTCTGAGCAGTAATACGCTCTGACAGAGTTATCATGGAGCCAGAAGAGAACCACGATATGGCTGACCGAACCCCCGCCATGTTTCACTCTTGGTAATATGCAGTCTGTATTATAGGCTTGAGATGGCGTTCTCCAGACGTAAAGTCGGCCAGAAGTGGGAAACAATGTGAAGGAAGACTCATCAGACCATATTACTCTCTTCCACTGCTCTATAGTCCAGGCTTTATGACTTAAACACCACTTTTTCCTGTTACGGGCATTAGCATCACTGATGAATGGCTTTTCAATTGCAGCATGGCCTGCAATTCCTTGTTTATGAAACTCCCTTCTAATTGTTTTGGTACACACAGGGTTTGGTAACACGACATTCATTTCAGCAGTAACTTTTGCAGCTGTGGTCTTCTTATTTTTCGCGATAATCCTCCTTAATGATCGTCTGTCATGATCACTCAGCACACACTTTCGTCCGCGCTGTGAATTAGCGGATGATGTTTTTCCGCATTTCAAATATGCGGAATAAATCTTCGACACAGTACCTCTTGAAACACTAAAAACCTCGGCTTCCTTGCTTACGGAAGTACCCACCATACGCGCGCCAACAATTTGGCCACGTTCGAAGTCTGTTAACTCTGACCTAATGCAATGACAACCTCACATAACAGTGCTCCAACAACGACTGAACGGTGCAGCGATTTTAAGAAGTTGTATCGGTGGCGTCAGTAGGCGAAAACGCCGGAGCCATCTACATAATTCATTAAAATCAATCTTTCTTTTCAAACATGCCTTTCAAAAGGTATTTCCATATTTTTCTCCAACCCCTGTATATCTGTTTATTGTGTTCGAGTATTCATTCAGAAAGAAATTGAGGATTTTTCATTGAAAACTTACCTTCAAAGAGAAATCGCAAGGTAGGTCAATTAAAAAGCCTTCTTTGGGTTTTCAGAAATTTGAGGTTTTTAAATGTTCTTCAAAAGATTTCTAATCCACAAGTTAGAGAGCGGGGGTCCAAGTTTGCCATAACGACTGTGCGACTGCTACCATAACTCGCAATGATATCATAACATAATACCAATTAACAGTTTATGATAACATTTCTCACGAAGTTTTAGTTGAAGCTAAAAGATTATTGTAAATATAAAATATTGTATTTGTTGTATTTTTTAAACATTTTATATTTTTGTGGCAAACATCAATTAATCCGCAACCCACTAAAATACCCACCGTGACCCACCAGTGGATTGCAGGTTAGTGGAAACAGATGGAAGGGTTAGTGGTCGCTGAATGCTGGAATTCGCTGGGTTGGTGAAAACCTTTGGTTGGAAACCGCTAGATGATCAACGCCTTGCATTATCACTACTGATACCCAAAATATTAGTGAAAACGTGAACGAATATTATCCCCGTGGAACTAAGAAAGATCTTTCTTAGTTCCGTGACTATCCCGGCATGACAAGATTCGTATATACTGAAGAAGAAAAATTCCAAGGAGTTTAAAAAATGAAAATAACGACCTGTGTTCCCTATCGAAGGCAGTCGCTGCCTTAGGGGCCGTCCATAAATGATGTCACACACTTTTTAAATATTTTTTACCTCCCTCCCCCCTTTTGTCACAAAGTGTCGCACTTCATCGCAGCCCCTCCCCCTTCTCTTGTCACATGTCACCTATATTACATAAACATATACTGACAATTCAGCGACAAAGCATTATGTTACAGATCATATTTCAAATTTTATTTTTTAACTTTAATTATATGTTTTAATGACATTTGTGAGCATAACAATAAAAATGATTTGTGTACTTATTTTGTATGATATAAGATTAAGCTTTACAACAGAAAACATAACATACAATAATAATAAAAATATTAATATGAAAAGAAAATTGAAAACAGTTGTATTTTGGAAATAAAAATGGAATGTAATATATTTAGTTTTAAATCTTATCTTTATGAATACGAATTCCATAATTTAATCTGCTGACTTTTAATGTTTTTATTTTAATCAAAATGTGTGATGTCATACTTCTTCTTACTCACTCCCACCCCCTTGTCACAAACTGTCACAATTTCACGAACGCCCCTCCCCCCCCCCTCCGAGCGTGACTTCATTTATCCTCTTCAGACCTGAGCATAAACTAACTCTGCAAATGCATATTTATTACTTTTGCGTAATCGAAATGACACCATAGACGGCAGAAAGAATCATTTTTATGAAATCCGTACCTTAAGGGACTGGTAATTTAGGTTTACAAATATCGATATGAAAGTAATAATCCCCTTAAAACATCAGTTTAACTATCAGTAATATAAATTTACGTACAAACAAAATTAAGGGCTTCAAACAAGTAAATGATCAGCAAAACCAAAAAAATTTAATTGTAAAGCATTTAAGTTAAATAATCATGAATATTTCTCACTTTCTTGGCCACAATGTCTTGAAGGTATTTTCGAAACTCGGATGAGAATAATATTTATTTTATGAGGTAATATTAATCAGTGCTGACATTTATTTGTTTTGTTTTAAAGCAAAAAACATTCAGCTGTATAGAAGTAAAGTAAAAATGCAAAAAATTCGAGCAGTTTAGTTTTTATGAGGAAAAGAATGGAAGTACACATTTGTGTACCTCAGGTCTGAAGAGGTTAAAGACGGTCTAATAGCCCTAAATTCCTTTGAAAAAGTTTTTATAAAAAAAAAAGAAAAGAAAAAAGAAAAAAGAAAAAAAAGTCATAGTGATTTAAGATCCGTTTCATTCAAGCCCACCCGAGTGTACATTGCCAAAGGACATTGGGGTCCGTGACTCCAGATTCGTTATGAAAAAGCGATGAGTGAAGCGAGTGAAATTTTGCTAATTATGGATATTTTATTTTCATTCAACTGCTGCAATATTCGTACATAATCTATGCATAATTATTATAAACAACTTATTTTCTAATAAATTTAATTTAAGTAAGAATTCATAATTGGTTAACTTTACCGCAAAAACCCATACACACACATATAAATGTATATATTATGAAAAAAATAATTATACATTATAAAACTATTCTATTATTCTCTTACGTTATACTCTTATTTTTCTCCTCTATTACTCGTTTTTACATTCTTATCTTGCTTCATATAAATTCTGTGATGTTTTATAGCTTATTTAACAGTGGTAATATATATTTCTTCAGCCAAGATCATTGAAGTTTTCCTGTTCTTTTTTACTTAAAAAAAAACACCTTGGGATTGTGAAAGAAATCATCGTTGCTTTTTACGTAGATAATATAAACATAAAATGTAGCAAGTTCCTTTCAAACAATACGAAAGTTCCATATCCACAGAGACAGTTATAGGAGTAATTTTCTTGAAACCCTAAGTTAGATAAACAATATAAAATTGCTGGTCCGTATTCTACCAATATTGCATTATTTTTCTTCTAGTGAAAACGTATAAAACTGTCAACAGCATAAAAACTGTCTCAGAGGAACACAAACAAATATTGAAACCTTCATGAATTCCAGGAAATTTGAAAACAATATTTTAATGCCCCCAAAGGTTTTCAGACGTTCACTTTTACTTTTTCTGTAACTTTCTCTTGTAATCTACAAGTCTCATAAAAGTAGCCTAGAAACCAAGACGCTTCGAAACAAAGGGGCTTTTCTAAGAAATATTACAGAATGTTTTTGCGCATAAAATTCTCCAAAGCTCGAGCAGTAGTGTTCTGTTTACCTATCAAGGAAGAATTTCGTAACACTTTTTGACATGTTCTAGAATATTTTGAAGAAACATGAGACATGAATGAAAAATGTGGAATTAAACTTTTTGCTTAGTTTTTTTAATGTCAGAAAGTTTAACAAACTAAAAATGGAAAAAAAAAATTATATAATGTAAAACTGTTCTATTACACACCTGTTTTTCACTCTTGTTTTACTCTTCTATTACTCGTTTTTATATTCTTATCTTGCTTTATATAAATTCTATAACGTTTCATAGCTTTTTTAAAGTCGTAATCTATTCTTCCTCATCCACGATCAGTGAAGTTTTACTGTTCTATTTTATAAAAAGAAAAACACCTTGGGACCATGAAAGAAATCGTCATTGCTTTTTACATAGATTACATACGTGCATAGAATGTAGCAAGTTCCTTTCAAACAATAAGAAAGTTCCATATACACAGAGATAGCTGTAGAAGTAATTTTCTTGAAACCCTTAGTTAGATAAACAATGCAAAATCGCTAGTCCGTATTCTACCAATGTTGCATTATTTTTCTTCCGGTGAAAATATATAAAACTGTCAACGGCATAAAAACTGTCTCAAAGGAGCATGAACAAAGATTGAAACTTTCATGAATTCCAGGAAATTTTAAAACAATATTTTAATGTCCCCAAAGGTTTTCAGACGTTCACTTTTCTGTTTCTGTAACCTTCTCTCGTAATGTATAAGCCTCATAAAAGTAGCCTAGAAACCAAGATACCTCGAAACAAAGGGGCTTTTAGGTTGAATAACATTCTGAAATATTACAGAATGCTTTTGCGCATAAAATTTTCCAAAGCTCGAGCACTAGTAGTGTCGTGTTTATCTATCACGGAAGAATTTCGTAACACTTTTTGACATGTTCTTGGAATATTTTGAAGAAACAATAGGCATGAAGGAAAAATGTGGAATTAAATTTTTTTGCTTAATTTTTCGAATTTTAGAATGTTTAATAAAGTGAAAAAGAAAAGAAATCAAAATTCTGAGTCAATAGATATATTTTTTAAATGTTTCCTAGAACTGTTAAAGTAACATTGTTTCTTGTATTGCGCGCGTTTCAATTTGTGTCTAATCCCTTAAAATCTGCTGAATTATTAAACGGGTATATCTCTGCGAGTTTTGCTGATATGAAGGTGCAATTTTTTGTGGTTAATTCAGGAATGGATAATGAAAGTTTTCCTAATTGCAATTTTTTCCCTACAGTAACCATAAAAAATTTTAATTTTCGAATTTTTTCAAATAAATCCTTCATAGGGTTTAAATTAATCTTAGCAAATTTCGTACCTTTTTTTTAATGAAACTTTGCAAGTGGAAGTATTGTGCCTAGGAGCAATATTTAAGGAGATAGCCTATTGTTTCGATAATTATGACTCAACCTGTATATATTATAAAAAAATAATTATACAATATAAAGCTGTTCTATTACACTCTTACTTTTTACTGTTATTTTACTCTTCTGTTACTCGTTTTTACATTTTTATCTTGCTTCATATAAATTCTTTAATGATTTATATCTCATTTAACAGTCGTAATATATCTTTCCTCAGCTATGATCACTGAAATTCCACTGTTCCTTTTTATAAAAAGAAAAAACACCTTGGGACCGTGAAAGAAAACATCATTGCTTTTTACATAGATTATATACATGCATACAATGTAGCAAGTTCATTTCAAACAATAAGAAAGTTCCATATCCACAGAAGACAGCTGTAGGAGTAATTTTCTTGAAATCCTAAGTTACATAAACAATATAAAATCGCTGGTCCGTATTCTACCATTATTGCACTTTTTTTTCAGTGAAAATATATAAAACTGTCAACAGCATAAAAACTGTCTCAAAGGAACATGAACAAAAATTGAAATTTTCATGAATTCCTGGAAATTTGAAAACAAAATTTTAATGTCCCCAAAGGTTTTCAGAAGTTCACTTTTTTCTGTTTCTGTATCCATCTCTCGTAATCTACAAGCCTCATAAAAGTAACCTAGAATCCAAGACGCCTCGAAACAAAGGGGTTTTTCTTAGAAATATTACAGAATGTTTTTGCGCATAAAATTTTCCAAAGTTCGAGCACTAGTAGTGTTCTGTTTATCTATCACGGAAGAATTTCGTAACACTTTTTGACATGTTCTAGAATATTTTGAAGAAAAATGAGACATGAACAAAAAATGTGAAAGTAAAATTTTTGGTTCATTTTTTGGATGTTAAAAAATTTAACAAATTGATGAATTTGCCGAATGAAATATCTTATAAGACTTTTCTTCGATAAATATTTTGTTTTGGATAACTAAATATCTATAATATTGTGGGATATACTCTCGCATGTGTTCTACACTCTCTGTTGCACCTGAATTGGACTGTATTTCCCTCCGCCACTCATTTACCGGAACTCTGCGTCGAGATTAAATAAGAAACGGGAAAGAACGAAGCTGTGTGACGACGGATGAAAGAAGAAAAGTAAATAGAATGTTTTCGAGGACGGCAAAAGATGTGAATTAAAATGAAAACTATGAAATTCGACGATTCAATAGTGATGTGCTAAATAGTTAAAACTGAAACGCTAAATTGATAAAATGTACGACGGATGTATGATTTTTAAAGATTGTTGAGAAAAATTTCGAAGAACAAGTCGATGTTTTATTTTTTATTTGTTTGTTTTTGTTCTGTTCGTCAGATAATAAATGTATGTGTCCGTCAGAGACTACTTTTTATTTTGAGTAAGGACTCGTCCATCCTATAATATAATACATAATTTAATTTTTATTCATTTGATGTAATATTGCTAAATAACATATACAATAAAACCATTAGAAAACTTTTATTGTATAACAGATTTAATATAGTTATGAATTCATATTTCGTTAATTACCTCAAATTTTTCAATGTTATTTATAAATTCTACAGAGATCAAAATCTTATAATACATTGTAATTATTTTCTTACAGATACAATCAATGTTTTTTTTTTTTTAAGAAAACAGCTTTAGGAACCATCAAATAAACAGCGAATACAATATTTTTACACTTATGTATTTTTGAAATACTAGCTGAATAACAGGATTCTGTGCAGCTCTGTACATTCGCATTCATAAATCATCAAAAGCACAAGTAGAAAACATTGGTATTACTATGCCGTTGTTCAGAATGTAAGGCAGATAAATTTTATTTTGGAAGCCCTAAATGTTATTTCTACTCCATCTACTGCAAACTGTTCGACAGTTTTCACTTAGATTCAAAGAAATGATCCACTGAGAATTTTTGTGGGCAACAGAGTTTGAGAAATTCTCAATTCTTAATTTCAGATAGTTGCATTTCGTATGTGGACCCTCTAAACCCCCGCTAAGTTACTTTCTAGAATGTAGAAAATGTAAAAGCTACTGAAAGTGAGATGGTGTCAAGACCAGAATGGTTGATGTTTTCAGAGAGAAATTTAACTATCAACGAAGAATTAATAACAGCAGAAAAGAGGAAAACACAAATCTTAGATATTCTCATTCGGATTTATGAAGCATAGTATAGTTTCAAATTTAAGCAGATTCATAAATATAGTGAAAAGGTGAAAAGATTTATATTAAAATACAGAAATAAAAATAAACCCTTTCCATCAGAGCTGTCTACCAAAGAGAAATTAGATAAGAAAAAACTACTTTAGTATAAAATACAATTGAAAAGTTTTCGAGATGTTGTTGATGATGGAGAATGATTGTACATTATGCAAGACCAACAGGGGTTATTGAGCGAAATTACAACATATATTAGTTTGAGAACATATTAGCTTGAGATCAAGAATTTTCCCTGAAATATGCAACATTATTGCCAACAAAGTAACGTGTAATCAATTGTTTTATTCAAGAACGTTTTTACAAAAAATCTCATGTTGACCTTCCAACTGTCAGATTGAAGCATCTCCCCCTAGAATCTCGACAAACAGGGACTCGCAAGATGGAACCGAAACCAATATCTAGAGAAGGCGTAAGCTCAGACGACCAAAGCACACGACATCAAACTCGATTTGTTATTTATTTGGAAATTTAACACGATAGTCATAAGACTCGAGTCGCCAAAAATGGATGATTGAATGAAAATGATGACTGAAAATTGAGAATTCGAAATAATAATAATTACAGCAAGAATAATATCTTCAAAAACCACTACAAGGCAAGGTGTGACAGGGAATTAAAGATCAAAGTTGGTCATGAGAGGGCAACCTCTAAGTAAAAAAATTAATTGTTATCCTAACTGTCGGCTAATCAAAAGTCTACAGTACTTCGAAAAAAAAAACTGATTGTTGTTCATTTTCTGATTTATTTTAATATTTTTTCAACTCCTTAAAAAATTTAAGCAACAGGAAAAAAGAATAATCAAACGGCATTATATTATAAGATACAAGTATTTCTTTTATAAAATATCAAACTCCTGGGAAAAAAAATTAATAAATACTGGATTTACTTGCAAACGGAAAACATGCGCAACTGAATGTAAATCAAAAAAGAAACCCCTAATAAATATAAAGGACTTTAGAAAATAAATTAACTTGGCATATAACTAAAAAAAAAAAAAAAAAAAAAAACTTGCTTGCAAAAGATACGATTTGAAATATTTATCTTTCGACTTGTTTCCATTTCACTACAATGTTAAACTGCGTGATTTTTTTTCCTAAAAACCATAATTCTTTTACTATGATCTAGAAAACTTAAAGAATTATTATTAAGCTAGGTTTATTGCTAAAGAACTTTACAATTCAAAACTGAATCTAAGCGAACCTGCATTGAAATCACTACATCGGGGATCATTTAAACAAGTTTTAGCTGCAAAAGAAAAGAAAAAAAATATCTAGAGCGTATTTGAAGTTTCAGAAGGTGAAACTCAAATGTTTATATACACTGTAAAAAATGTCAGATGTTTCTGAATATATAAAAATGTGCGGTAATCAAAACGAAAATATACGGTGACGTCTTCTAACTCACTTAAGTTTCCGAAAACCGTTCCTTTACCTTTAAAAATCCCATAAAACTATTTGTTTTCGAAATTTAAAGAAGAATTTATAAAAATTAATCTTTATTAGCTGCCCGTCCTTTTCGGAAACGTTTCTAAGTAGCTTTTACAGTTCAATAATCACTTTTCTCAAATCAAATTATCTCTTTTTCGGATGTTACCAATTCATACGAAAATACTTTGATATTCAGAGAACATTTTAATAGACAAACATACAATATTAATAGTATTAACTTTAATATGAAAATTAACCTTATTTTGCTATAATTGCATGCACAAAATCAGTTATGCAGCCGAAAATGTTTACTTGAGAATTGATAGAATCCGAAAAAGTGATATTTTGATTTGAGAAATGTGATTATTGTACTGTAAAAGCTACTTAGACACGTGTTCGAAAAGGACGGGCAGCTAATAAAAATTAATTTTTATAAATTCTTCTTTAAATTTCGAAAACAAATAGTTTTCTGGGATTTTTAAAGGTAAAGGAACGGTTTTCGAAAACTTAGGTGAGTTAGAAGAGGTCACTGTATATTTTTGGTTTTGATTACAGCACATTTTTATATATTCAGAAACATCTGACATTTTTTACAGTGTATGCCTAGCAGTCCCACACACGGACTAGAGAAGAGGGGGTGGGGACAGAAGTTTACAATTGGCCCGCTTCGGGCGTTTTGAAATTTAATTAATGGTATTTTTCACTTCTATGATGATTTTGAAAAAAAAAGTAGCAAAATTTATTCTTCACAAGTAACGTAAAATAATGAAACATCAATCAGAAATAAAAATATTTTCTCAAGAAAGCTCCGTGCCCTACATCTTCCCGGTCGTTTTTCTTCTTCTTATTCTTCTTTATTAGTCGTATGTTTAAAATTTAAATTAAACAGAGGTTAGATTCGAAAAAAAGGTATTATTTTTGTTTTTCTTAACACTTTCCAAAAAAGTTGAAAGTTCTTATTCATTCGGTTTGTCTGTCCATCTATCCATTTGGCCGTCCTTCCTCCATCATAGTCTACACTCAAAACCCGTAAGTATACTCGTATTTTTAGGCAATTGATAAAGCTTATTTAGGGTCACCAAAGAATGTTTGGTACTGAATATGATGTATGTACGCTTAATGATTCATTTACAGGGACACTCAAAAGAATTCGGTTGCATTATGGTATAGGGGAAAAAATCGTTTGGAGAGTACTTAAATGACATTACGTTATTTCAAATGTATTGAAATTAAAATAAATCACTGAATTTCACTACGGTACGTTAAAACAGAGTATTTATAGCATTTTTTAATAATTTACAGGGACACACAAAACAAATCGGTTGCAGTATTGTCGATGCGTAATAATTGCTGTAGAATACGTTTTAAAATTCGGTGTGCGCTTTTAAATTTAATTAGGTTTTTGCATATTATTCCTTATATATGACTTCTATACCTCATATACAAGGCTTGAACCCTATGTACCTCATATAAGGTTCATTTTCTCATTTATATTTTAAAAATTTCAATTTCTTAGAAAAATTTAAGCAACAGAAAAAAAAGACTAATCAAACGGCATCATATTATAATATACAAAATACAAACTTTTTTTCACGAAATACCTAAAACCCCTGAAAAGAGATATCGCAAGCTCAATGCACAACCGAATGCAAATCAAACAAGTATACCCTAATAAATATAAAGGGCTTTAGAAAATAAATGGACTTATCATATACTTAAAAAAGGAGACTTGCTTGTAAAACATAGAATTTGAAATATTTATCTTTCGACTCGCTTCTATTTCACTTCAATGTTAAATTGGATGGATTTGTATTTTTTCTAAAAACTATAATCCTTTCATTGCGACCCAGAAAACTTAAAGACTTATTATTAAGCTACGTTTATTGTTAGAGATCTTTACAATGCAAAACTGAGTTTAAGTGAACCCTTATTTATAAATTTTCCGTTAAAATGGGTGAAATCGCTACACTGGGGATCATTTATTCAATTTTTAACTACGAAAGAAAAGAAAAAATATGTAGAGCGTATTTAAAAATTCACAAGCTGAAGCTCAAATGCTCATATATATTTAGGATTCACAAGCGCGAAATAGAGAAAAGGGGGGTGGGGACAGAAGTTTGCAATTGGCCCGCAGCCTGGCATTTTGAAATTTAATTAATGGAATTTTATTCCTCTCTGGTGATTTTGTTTAATAGTAAAATTTATTTTCTTCGCAAGTAACGTAAAATTATGAAATATCAATAAGAAATAAAGATGTTTCGCCAAAAAAGCTCTTAGTCTCACAATTTCCCGTTACTTCTTTGTTTCATTATTTTTTCTCCCTTATTATTATTCATGCATTTAAAATGTAAATTAAACAGAGGTATTAATTAACGGAATTAAATAAAATGTTTTTATTTTAGTTTGTCTTTTTAGACACGTTTACAATTATGTAAATACGTAGCACCTATAGTCTTCGTTCAGTCCGTTCGTCGATCGGTCTGTCCGTCTGTTCGCATATAACGGAGTAAAAATTAATCACAGACTCGTTTGAAATATATACCGTATATCCCGGCATATAACACGCACCCCTAATTTGATAGAACATAATTTTATTTCAAGCATATACTGGCGTATAACATGCATCAATTTTTTTCCCATGACAAGAAACTAAAAATAAAATATTTCCCCCCAATTAAGATAAATGCGTCTTTTCTTTGCGACGTGTAAAACTAGTCGTCTCTAATCTGCTCAACTCCTACCTTTTGGAATCTAAATAAACCCCCCTCCCCAAATCTCGTTTAAGATAAACCGATCACTACCCCCTCCCCCCGTCCCATCTGTGCTGATCATGTAACATTCCTCATTTGTTTGGAACCATAACTTTTAGATGTATTGTTCTTAGAGTTTATGAAAATCATTCTTCATCATAAACTATGCCTCCAGTAAAGTGAAATAAATACAATTCCAGATTTTAATGTAAAGTAAATAGAGTTTTCAAAAGAAAATAGTAATCGGGCAACAGCTAGAATGTTCGGAGTCCATGAATGTTCTGTTCGTGAATGGAAGAAGAATGAAGCTGTGATTCTAAATATGTCAAAACAAAAATGTGCACTGCGCACAGGCATTGCGAAGCGGCCTAATGTTGCCCAATCTATCTATATATTTAAGACACCTGGCTGTTTTTTTAGTCATCAGCCCTGAGCTTCCTACTGGCCCGATTTTGATAATTATTTTTTTAAATGAAAGCTGTTTATGTGTAGATGTACCCATTCTGGCTAATTTTTAATTTATTTCCATTTTTATATTTTATTTTTAATTCTAAAAGCTTTTTCGTGACATTTCTTCAAAACACTGGCAACAGGTTAAGCTTTTCTCACTATAATAAAAATTTATTTTGTTTTATTCCTTTTCACCAATGAGGATCTTGATCTCATCGGTGAATGTGTAATTGCATTTCAAAGAAAAAAAATAATGGTTTTCGTAAAATTTAATCCTAATAAAATGATTGCAGATAATTATTCACTAATCACTGTACAATACACAGATTATTTACTGTGTGATATTATTAAGTATTATGCAAATAAAATAACAGAAAATAAACTTTTATAAAATATATCTAAAGCGAAATTTTGTCGATGGAGAAAATGTCGTCATTGAGAAAACAGATAAGTTTGTTCCATGAATATAATATACATTGTTATAGCTGTTTCAGTGATGATGTCATATTCACTGACTTTTATTCCTGCATCTAAATAAACTGAACTTCTATTTATTTAAAGGTCCGCGATGTGCACGAATGAAAGTGTTTCTATAAATTGCTCCATTTCCATTTAATTACAATAAATATTTTATGAAACTAAGGATTTTTTAAATAACTGCATAAATCACGCTTTTATTTCTGGAAAGGATGAGTGTTTCAGAAGGTGTAAATGATGTCATATTAGAAAAAAATATCTTGTGATATAACGGTATTACGATATTTCTATTTTACATAATATCAAAAATTAATTAAAATCATTTTGTTGCATTAAGTTATTATTTAAAATAAAAATAAATAAAATGTTTTCTGCTTATCACCAACAAACACACAAATTTTGTTCTTTTTTATAACAAAGATATCGTTTTTCTTTTCGTTGTCATGACAATAACATTAATTTTGACAAGTTCATGGAGGCTACAAACCAATAAATAAATTAAATTTATTGCAAATGCTATAAATGTTTAGTGGATTGGTTATGCAGTTTAATTCCCTGTTTCTATAATAATTAAAATATTTTATTGATACTATAATTATTGTAGAGTTACCAAGAGATATTTAAACGGAGAAAAAATAAACTATGAAGATATTTTTGAATTCGTCTTCTGAGGTATTATATTAACTTCCTAAACAATTTGGCATTTCAATAATGTTTAATATTTAGAAACCACATTAAAAAAAGATTTGTAGTTGAAGTTAAGTGCAACATAATACTTTATGAGCTGTTTTCCTCATTTTTTATTATTTTCTGAAGTTTGTGCATCTTCATCATGAAAGATTATGTTATCCCTATTTTAAGAAGTGACAATTGTTTATTTCGCTCTGTATATTATTGTGTATTATAAGACTGATATATATCACATCCAATGTATACTCTTTTCCGTCGAATTTCGACGGGTACAGCTAGTAGATATTAGAAAATCGCCAAAATGGACTAACAATAGCGAGGAGTAGTGTTCGTTTATTTGCTTTACAATAGGCAAAAAAAGAAGGTTCTTCGCCAAAAGACAAAAGTTGACCCAAAACTTCCAAAAGACTTGGAACAAAAACTGTTAAGTTTCCAGAAGTTTATCATCGATAAACGAAAGGGGGAAAACTATGATTTGTCTGAAATTGAAAATATGGTTGAAACGCCCGTAATGCTTGATATGATAGGAAACAGAAGTTTAGAAACAAAAGGAGTAAAAACTATTCCATTTAAAACTACGGGACACGAAAAGTCCCGTTTCAGAGTGGTTCTTTCTTACTTAGCAAACGGCACTAAATTAAAACCAATGGTAATTTTCAAACGAAATACAAAGCCAATCGGTAATTTTCCAAATCGAGTTTTTCTGCATGTCCATGCGAAAGACTGGATGGACGAAAATGGGTTAAAGTTATGGATACGTAATGTTTGGAAAAAGCGTCCAAGAGCTTTAAAAAAATCCAGCAAGACTTTTAGTTTGTTTATGATTAGACCCCATAAAACATCCGGAATTAAAAAAAAAAGAATTAAAAAAATCCAATACAGATTTGGCAGTAATTCCAAGTGGATTGACTTTGTTAGTTCAACTGTTAAAAGTTTCAATAAACAAACCTTTCAAAGAAAGTTTAAGGCGGCAATGGAACACATGGATTCTAGAAGGAGAAAAATCCTTTACAAAAGGAGGAAATATGCGGCATGCGACTTTATTGCAAATATGTGAATGGATTATAACATCATTTGATGAAATCAAACGGGAAATAACTGTCAAATCATTTAAAAATTTTGGAATTTCCAATGCACTTAACGGTAACGAGGATGACTATTTATGGCTAGATGAAGACGACACTCTAAAATACATGAAAGCGAGAGTGTGGAAGAAAATGACATTCCCGAAATTATAAATGGACGAGTAACAATGAACTTTTCATGTGATCTGATAAGTAAGATTAAGTTTTTTAGAAAATATATACTGTAAGTTTCTTTGTTTATGTAAATATATAAATGCATTTATATAATTATAAAAATTCGGAATGTTTTATTCTTATGATTTTACTTCAACCATTTTATATTCGGCGTATAACACGCACACAGAAAAATGAAGTGATTTTTCAGATTTAAAAGTGCTTGTTATACGCCGGGATATACGGTAATTGTTGTGTATAATTGTTGCATAATTTGTCGAATCATTTAAAATGTTATGAAAATCGGTGTATAGTTCACAGGGACAATCAAAAGTATTCGGTTACATTACGTCCAATGGGAAAAAAATAGTTTCAAGTGCATTTTAATGAAGTTACACTCTTTTGAGCATAATAAAATTGATTTGCATCCATTAAGTATAGAACCACACAAAAGTATTCCATTTGACAATGGTACAGGGGGAAACAATATTTGGGAAGTGTTTTAATTACATTAAATTCTTTTCTATTTTATGAAATTGATATACGTTGCTAGTGTTTACTATAAATTACTTTCTGCATACAGAAAGCCTATAGTATTTATATGAAAACACAAAAGATTTCTGCCACTATACTGTATCTAATGTACTGTATACTATTACACCAAGATCTGAATATTTTTAAAACTTCAAAGTAGTACGGACGCACTTCACTTGTTACGCTTGCCGTAAGTTTTCAGCTTGTTTAAAAATTCTATAAAAAAACTTTATTTTTGGATATTTAATGTTCTTTCAATGTGAAATTTCTGCATCGCTTTTTCAGTTGGTGTACAGTAGGGTGGAGTGAAAAAGACCAAAAAAAATTTTTTTTGGAATTTTTTCTTTGGATAGGTCTAAAAAGTTGCCTTTTGGCACACTGAATATAAGGTTAAAATTTCATTTCGTTTGTAATTCATCTTTAGTCCCCTACCAAGTCTTAAAGATTATTATTACTCTTTATATGTGAAAATCAAGATTTCACTATGTAGTGTAAAAGACCAAAAAAAATTTTTTTTCAGAATTTTTCTTTGGATAAGTCTAAAATGCTGCTTTTTGGCGCACTGAATATATGGTTTAAATTTCATTTTATTTGGTATTCATTTTAGCTCCATACGAGCTCTTAAAGATTATGCTCCTTTTATGTGAAAATCAAGATTTCACAAAGTAGTGTAAATTAATCATTTTTTTGTTTTTTAAATTATTTCAATTTCTGATTTCAGTAAAATAATCCACAAAAAAGACTTCTTAAAGTATTTCTTGTAAAGGATCTAATTATCGTTGCGTTTTAATTCTTTGAATCGCGAATAAAACCCTAAAATGTGAATCATATTGTCGCAGAGAAGAGAAAATACAATAATTAGTCATGCATTTCACTTTTTTTCGATCTATTTCTCTAAATATAAAGGAAATGCAGTTTTCTGATTATATAGTAATGAAATGAAAAGAATATATTCGATGTATTGTAAAATGATCTTTCATTTCACTCTAATTTATATTGGTCTTTGTTATCAAAATTAGGTATTACCTTTCGTGATTTGATTTTTGCTCATATATATCTGGTTCTTGCTTCTACTACTACAGCCGCTAACGGCACTTCAAGAACTACGTTCACATATCTTTCGAATACTTGAATCTAACAGGGAAATTTTTAATTGAAAATATGGGACTTTCGATTTTTTTCTGAGAATTTCCAGTTTCTCTCTTGGTACTCTTTTAAGAATGTGGGGTGATTTCACATTCTTGCCAGTTAATAATGTTTATATAGTTTGTAACACTGAATTTCAATATTGGAATATGAAACTGTCTTATTGTAGAATATATAATGTCCTTCATCTTCAATATTCTTCGGCATCCAAATTCTCCAACATGATTTTTTTTTTATCAGTTATCGTTCCTGTAAATTTTCATCTCAATAACAGAAGTATACGTTTTGTTGAATAACGGGATTGAAAATTTTCTTTAAATATTCCCTAAAATAACGAAACAACTTAATTTTTTGTAAAAAAACATTTTGAGTTCTATATTTGCAAGAGGAATCTTTCTTGAAGTAAAACAACATAGACGAATGTACTTTCATTACAAATTCAGCCATAATCTTCAGATTTTGGGATGAATTCTGACTTCCAATCTGCAAAACAAGTAATCAATTGCAGTTGTCAATCATTTAGAGTGCGACAGTCTTGCTGGATTACGATTTATCAGGTTTGAAGAGCATTAACCAGATGCAAATGTTTGCCACATGTCATAAAAATAATTTTGGTCTACACTTAACTCTCCAGAGTTCATTTCTATGTGATAGGAGAGATATTTTTTAATTTGCATAACTGTTTATTGTTTACATTGATCCAACGACTTTCCAATTAGAACAGAAAAAGCTCGTGAACCTTTATTATGTTTATCAAATTCAATGACTTAGTGGCAATTCGCTTGTCAAAAGCTTACATATTAACCACTACAACGGACGACTAAATCTTAGTTTGAAAAATCTATTAGCATGATTTTTTATCTTACTGTTTACAGTTGTTCTGTCACAAACTATTGTCATAAATTTATCAAGGTTTAAATGTTTTTCAGTGCAATATTTTAATACTTTCTGCAATGATCTTTCCTGGTCCAAAAGATGGTGTGATGTGTCTCAAACGCAATTCATTTGACTCTTAAAATCAGAGATTATGTTTTTCACTTATAGTTCTTCCATATATCTCCAATTTTTCATAATTTCCTTTGATTTTGGTGAACTGAACAAGCTTCTGATGTTCAGAAAAATTGTTGTCTATCATTCGATCAATACGTCTTTGTTAAACTAAAATAATTAATGGCTTCGATGTTTTCTCTTGGGATTTTTTTTACCTCTGATTTTGGCGAAACTTTATAATTACTGCTGTGTTTTATTTATTGTTTTGGTATAACAATAATATTTTATAGTATTCTGCTATTGTTGGAAAAACAGTTTTATTTAGTTTTGAAGAATCACCAACCTCTAGTAATGGTAAACTTCGGTTTGAAACCTAGTTTGCTTACACACGTATTCATTTTGACTGTAAATGATGGAAAAGACTCTTTCTCTCCATTAAAAACTTATTTGTTTCCAAAGCACAACACCAGATGGCAGCAGCATGAAACTTTTGTCCTGAAACCAAGAAAAGAACTCATTAAAAAACTTTCTTTGACGTCACATTTTTTCTGCGAAGCTACTCTCAGTCAGAAATGATTCTAAGCAGATGATGTTTACCTTTTCCTAAAACTGTAAAATTCGGAAGCAAAATTCTCAGCTCCGATAATATTTCTTTTTAAAAGAACTTTAAGATTTAAACATTTAAATTCAACTTATTTTGTGTTTACGTAAATTATGCTGTGATTTTTTATTTGTGTAATTAAAGAAGACGTCTTTCCCAAAACGGAAGTGCACATGTTATTTATTCTACAATACATACTAATAAAATAATAATATATTATTATTCCAGTAAATTCTACGCAGGCCTAAAGAAGATGAAAGTTTTTATGCTCGACGAAGATTCCTAGAAAGGTAGGCCTGAACTTATATACTTTCTTTTTATTGAAATATCACTTAACTGAAACAGAACTCACCCTTCAGATTATGAGACTGAGAATGAAATGTTCTTCTTTATCCAAATGAAAAATATCTGCATTTGATTTTATTTGAAAGTAATTAACCATAAACACTTTTGAAAATATATAATTATGATAATTGAATAAACGATTGAATTAATATAATTGGATAACGATTGAATTGATGTTGATTTGAATTAATATAATGGCTACCAGTAATATAGCCCTCATTGAAAAGCTGAACGATCAAAATTATAGTAATTGGGCATTTAAAATAGAAAATCTTCTCCAAAAGGAAAACGTGTTTTCAGTAATCAAAGATCCTCCACCGGATCCTGTCACTACCCAATGGACCAAAGATAATGTTAAAGCGAAATCTATTATTAATCTGTGTATTGAAGATTCGCAAATTATTCATGTGAAACATCTAGTAAATGTTAAAGATATCTGGGAGGCTTTGAAAAATGTTCACTTAAGAAGTACTCTTTCTTCCAAACTTTTTCTTTTAAGAAAACTGTGTTCTCAAAAACTGAGTGAGGGGGGAGACATGATCTCCCATATCAATAATATTTTATCCATCAAAGATAAATTATTTGCTATTGGCGAGGAAATCCCTGACTCGCATATATGTGCCCTCTTGCTTTGCTCCCTGCCTAGATCTTATGACCCAATGGTTACCGCGTTAGAAGCCAGCGAGACGGATCTAACTTTAAGTTACGTAAAAAATAAATTGATCGATGAATATAAACATAGATGCGAAAACAGAGACGCGAGTTCAAATTCGCGAGATTCGGCTTACAAAGCAATAAATAAACCTGAGAATCGTGAAGCTGCTTCGAGCTCACGCGACTCAGCATATAAGGTAGTAAATAAAAATGCTAGAAATAAGAAATTTTGCACGTTTTGCAAACGAGACAACCATGTACGCGAAAATTGTTATCATTTAAAGAATAAAATGCAAAATGATTACTCGAGAAATAATCCGAATCGAAATAAGTTTTATAATAATTCAAACTCTTTCAGAAATAATTCGGGAAATTACAAAGGTAATCAAGGTAATGTAAGGGATACTTCCAACTTCTGTTTTAAAGGTAATGTTGACGCAGAAATAGGTACGAATAATTTTTCTACCTCAACGAATTCGGAAGAAAACATTTATAAGTTCTCCGAACAAAATTATCCTGCGTGCGATTTAATGTCTGCTAATAGCGCACAAGAACTTAATGTAAATAAATTCGTTATCGATTCCGGCTGCACAAGACATGTAGCATTCGCAAAAGAAAATTTCATAAACTTTAAAACCGGAAATTTTGGTAGCATAATGATAGCGGATGGAAATAAACTAGATTCACATGGTATGGGTGATATTAAACTTTGTACAAATTCACCACATCAAATTATTGCGAACGGTTTTTGAACGGGATTTTGACATAGTACATTCGCAGGGTTCTACTTATTGCTCAAAGGTAAGTATGCAGTGTATAAAGTTTTATTAAATTCTCTTGGAAATTGTGCAACTGATAAGGCATTGTATTTTTCTCTTCTTTTTTGTGAATTTGCTTTTATAAATTAACATACATGAAATACAAGAAAAATCATAAAATTAATAATTTAAATGGATCTACTAAAGTTTTTATTTTATGGCTTAGATATTTAAATTCGTTACATTCTTTGTACTACAAACTGTGTAATTATTTTTAAAAAATGAGTAAACCATTATTATTTTTGTTATAAGCATTATTCTCCTTAAATTTGTAAAAATTAAAAGAAAATTACATAAAAATAATTTATTTAACAAATGTAATTACCTTTTTATATTTTATCAGTACTATACTTATTTTTGATCTACTTTGAAAAAATGGTTGTCAAACATAGAAGAATTCCTTAAATGTTCAGTTTTCAATGTTTAATTATTAGATTAAAAAAACCATTACCACAATACAGAACACCGAATAAAGCTTTTGTTGTTAAATTAAGACAAAATACTTTCTGGTTTAGAAAATGCAAAAGTAATCCTCCGAAGCAAATACCTCGTAATTTACTGAAAAAACTTTGCAAAAACAAGCAGATGCATTTTATTAAAGACAAAATTAACGAGTTCGTATGCATTCATGTATGCATAAGATAAATCCTTTTTTTTTTTCCAAAATGTACAGTATAGATTTCGTTTGTCCTTTTCGAAAACGAATTAAAAACATTTCTGCACATTAATTAAATATTTCCGTTTCATGTGCGTGCTCGTAACAGCTCTTTTTTTTTTTTTTTTTTTTTTTTATTTATTTATTTTTTTAAGTTGAGAAATGATTATTTGCCACAAAAAGCAAGAAATGTCATCTAATTTTGTGCGTACGACAATGTATTTTTATATTGTTGCATTTTCACATCGATAGTTTAGGTGTTTGATGATACTTAAATAACGTCATGTATCTCTCCATTCTTTTCGTTCTGAAAAAGACAGCATTTCTTCTTCAAAAGCAATACACGAATTTTGATGCTTAAAAGTATTTTTTTTATGAAGAAAAAATATAATATTTATCCTATAATTTATTTATGCACAACCACACAAAACAAATAACAGAGATTAATTACTTGTACCTTTTTTTTTCAAAAGTAGATACAAAATATGAAATCATTAGCGATAATTTGCGAAAATCTCTAAGCTTTAAAAGAAATAGATGGAAAATAGAACCGTATCTGTAGTTACATTCTTGTTCACGATTTTATTTTCCTGCCAATATTTAAGTTTGTAATAAAACTTTACTTTTTTTATTGCTTTTGATTACTTAACATATCTTAATAAAGAAATATACAAATTTGTGGAACGTATTGTGTATTTTATGTTTTACTTTGTATCTAGTTTTTTTTCCCTGTCAAAACTGTGCGAGTTAAAATGTGTATAAAAATCTATCATCAATCAAATATATATTAATTAAAATGTCTCTTGAAATCCATGATCTATCAAAATTGTACTATCTATATACTAGCATTTAAGTCGAGGTACTTTAGACAAAATTTGCGATTTTAAAAAGCGGGTTCGATTTATACACGAGGTAGTTAAAAAAAAAAAATAAATTTTTAGATAATCGGTGAATGGATAAGTCTTTTAACCCTTTCAGGCACAAACAAATTCTGTTAGTAAAATGAGACATTACAGACTGAAACAAAAATTTTCAAACGATTTTTTTAAAAATTAAGAATTTTTTATCTTAAGCTTTCATTGTAAAAGCAAAATTTTATTATAATATTATTCGTGTAATTAAAATTAAGCGTGCCTGGACTGGGCACACTGTGCCGGAAAGGGTTAAATGATCACATATGGGTCACAGGTTGGAGAGAGATATATAAAAGCGGACAATGGTCATTTGTCCGTGATTGACAAAAAATTTCAACATTAATATGCCTATAATTGTCTGCACCCATTTTCTCTCTGGATAAAATCCCCTTCAATACAGGGACATTCCTTTCAACACTTTAATCTCCTTTAAAAAGATTTCAACTTGAAAATGCTTCTAGGTATCTCTTCTGAAAGGCCTACAATACAACGAAGTACTGCATTTTAACAGTCTAATAAAAAGTTGTTTATCCTTGTAAATAAGGCTTGAATAAGTTTTTGAAATATTTTTTTTTCATTTTATGTACCATTGAATTAATTTGAATAAGTTTCAAAATAGTTTAAGTTTCTGCAGCTTTACATAATTATACATTTTTAAAAACTTGAATTAAAAAAAGTTCTGATTAGAAACATAAAAAAATGTTTACTGATTTAATGAAAGTTTATTATTATTTTTTTATCCTCAATTACAAATCATTTTACAACATAGTATCAGAAATGTGGTTCGATTTATACACGAAAATTAATTTTTTTTTTTCAAAATTTTGCTTAAGAATTAGGGAGGGCGAGGGTCAAATTATACACGATTATGTATGATAATTAAAATAACCATGGAAATCGATGATCTGACTGGTGTAGCCCTATTTTGTAGTTGTAAAATTATTATATAATACTCCTTTTTCAATATTTAACCTTTTGCACTCCGCTGATACCTATGCGTTGATATACTATATTTAACCACAAATCCACTAGCACCTATACAGTGATATACTTAACCACAAATCCACTCGATTATGTGGGATCCAGTTACTTCAATAGTTATAAATATTTACTTTTTTTGGAATCTCTCTTACTACAAGAAGCAATGGAGGTACAGGAAGATTTAAGGACCAAACAGACCTGACCACTGCTTGCGGTTACTCGTCGGTCTGTTTGTTGTGGCGACGGAGTGTTTTAGATCTTTAATGAGTTTTGCAGGAAAGGGTCTGTTGTCCGGCAAAAGAGGAATCTTTCTGTCAAGTAGGGTGGATCTGCTTATCTCCCAACTCTTTTGTTCACTCCCCTTCGTTCTATTATGAGGAAACCGTAAATGGGTATTATAAAAAAGGCTCTTCCAAGAATTCAGTTGCCAGGGAGAGTATTTCAATGTGCATGCAGCCTTACAGGATAGATTGGCATCAGATCCTAGTGTTGTTTGCGTGAAACGTTTTAGAGATTATGATATTATTATGATCGATGAACTTATCGCCAGGAATGAACAAAAAATACAAGTAGAAAAATATGTCCGGAGCACAAAGATAATGGATCTCCGTGTATATATGAAAATTTACCCTTAATATTTATCAGAAAAAATAAAGCCATTTA
This sequence comes from Maratus speculifer, assembly GCA_964019185.1. NCBI lineage: Eukaryota > Metazoa > Arthropoda > Arachnida > Araneae > Salticidae > Maratus > Maratus speculifer. Next base: position 352,966,253 of record OZ025294.1, read on the forward strand.
CAGATCAACTAGGAATGTAAAACTTCAAAAGTTCAGTATTATGTCTATATGTAGAAATTCTTAGAAAACTGAGATAAAAAAAGATTTTTTTTCGTTTACCCCAAAGTGTGAAAATAAAGAGGGGTATTTTTAGGTTATCAGTGTGAAACATACTAACGGAACGATATTTTTATAATAAATATGATTTTAAATTCATCTCCGACAATACAGTCAAGAATCATTGTTGCAACATTTCTTCCAATTCACTGAAGAGGAAGAAATAAATGAAACTAACTAACTAAATAAATAAAATAAATAAAAAATATATGAGCTACAACCAGATTTGATAAGTATGTAAATAAAAATGTATGTTTTAAAAACGAATTATTTCTTTAATTATCGTACTGCAATAACTAATAATAATCAAAAATTTGTTTTTAAGATGTTGACAGATTCTTCTTTTTGGTAAATGTACATTTGGGAGCCCTCTGAAATTATTTTAGCATTGAAATATACAGGGTGGTTATAAAAAAACTTTGCCGATATGTGGAGCTCCAGCGGCCAGTCCGTTCAACCGATCGAGGTGAAATTTCAGATATAGCTATTCAGAGGTATGAGTTCAAGATTCTGTGAACGGCAACAAAATGGCGCTCAATGTTACGGTTATAGTTACAGAAACTCGAAATTTTCTAATGGCAACACCCATTTTTTTTATCGCAAAATGCTCAGCGCATGCGAAAACCCTAAAGAGTGTTGGAACGGTACGGTTATTGCTTTAACTGGACGCGTTATGCTCGCACAAAATCAACTCTACAAACGCCCCCCCCCCCCAAAAAAAAAAAAAAAAAAAACACGACCAAGGTGCACGAAGAAAATTTGAATGTGACAGAGACAAAATACCAATCACGGAACGTCGTCGTTTGCCAGATAGTCAGCGTAGAAAACGGATAAAAGGTACGGTGGGAATATTAGTTCTTCAGTCGGAGCTCGCAGATGCCAACAAAATGACCTCGTTCCTGGTGAGTTGGTAAAACTATTATCAAAATGAGATGAATGCTTCGAAAACTTGGCCCCACCAGTGGCCGAGAGGTTGGGACCTCTCAACTGGTAGACGGCAGGTGCTGGGTTCGAACCCAATCGCGGCTGTCGGCCTAACCGTTCGGAGTTTTCCGTGGTTTTATTCGAACCTTGAGTAAATACGGGTTAGGTTCCCTTAGAAAGACCCCCACGGAGGGCACTCCCCCTGGTCCTATATCCCTAGCGTAGATAATCGGACGACAAAATCAACCAACCGCTTCGAAAACTTGGCGCATTTATCGTCAAAACCATCGCCAAATACGTGGCCTATGCATTTCACAAGCTCTTCGTTATTTAGTAATGAAATTCGAATAAATTGGCTGCACCTGTGATAGTCCGCGATCCGGACAACCAATTGTTCTTGGGGATACTGTTATGAAAGTGCATCATATAGTGACCAGAGGACGCATGCAAACTACAAAAGGTGCATCTTGTGTATTTGATATACCGAAATCAATGGTCTTAAAGTTACTCCGCTCTGTAATCCGCAAGTTTCCTTACTGGTACCAGCGCGCCCAGATGTTGGAAGTGAGAGACCATCAACAACATATAGACTTTGTTAATGAATTTCTTATCCAATATAATGAAGATAACGATCGGCCTCTTTGCATATTATGAACGGATGAGGCACATTTCACATTTCACCTTAACTGGTAACATCAATGGCCTCCGCAATCCCCCGACCTCACTCCTATGGATTTCAGGTTCTGGGGATATCTAAAATCTAGAATGTACCTATGCAATCCGCAAACTTTGCCAGATTTTTAAAGATTCTATCAAACATGAGATTGCAAACATCTCTCATGCGATGCAACGTTCGGTTGTCCACAGTCGCTACCATGCAATGTATAATTGCCTGTGATGGCACCCATGTTGAAAATGTGTAATGAAATAAAAGTTTTCTTTTCTCAGATCTGTGTTCCCATCAGAAATTAGTGTACTGACTCTATGTCATATGCAAATTTTCTCCTTGCGCTTCAATCGTGTTTTTTTTATGAGGGACGGAGATTCACAGAGCAGTTTTTTTTGTGCGTGCATGACGTGTCCTTTTCTTGCGATACACGTACGGTTCCAATGCTCTTTAGAGTTTTCGAATGTGCTGAGGATTTTGCGATGAAAAAAAAATGCGTGTTGCCATTGGAAAATTTCGAGTTTCTGTAACTATAACCGTAACCGTGAGCGCCATTTTGTTGTCGTTCACAGAATCTCGAGCTCATACCTCTGAATAGCTATATCTGAAATTTGACCTCGATCGGTTGAACGGACTGGCCGCTAGAGCTCCATATACCGGCAAAGTTTTTTTTATGACCACCCTGTATTTTTGTGAGTGAAGTACCGTCAATTATGGTAGCTTTGCGCCAAATCAGGTAACTTTGCTCAACCTTTACAAAGCTTTGATTCATTGTGCCATGGTGGACAACGGGCCGAAACTAGCCTTTATTGCACCCGGGGCAAAGATGGATTTTGGCGCCCCCCGCTGCGTAAAGTATATTCACAAAGATAATTTTACTAATTTTCTAATAGACAACTTAATTTAAAATTTAAAATATGCAATCATAAAATATGTAATACCGAACTACTTAATCCGTTTTGTCGAATATTTGATTTTTTTAAAATTTTGCAAACGGAATCGAAAATAGTTGAAAGAATTTCCGCTATATACAGGATCCTTATGCCATATAATCCTTAGATTCGTCGATGCTTTGTCATATCTCAGATAGAACGATTTTAACAATACCGTACTAAACATAGACGTGAGAAAAGTCGATAAACGAAATCTTCATTTGGCGTGCCTTCGTTTTGGCGCCCGTGGCACATGTCCCTCTGCACTTACTTAGTTTCGGTCCTGTAGTGGAATCTTGGCGAATTATTTCCAATGAACTGCCAAACTCACACTAGTGCTGCTGTCTGTGTTTTGAGACCAAAACTTTTACATTAACTCAAGTGATGTAGTAGGTTTAATCTTTTTCCTCTATTGGCCTAAACTTACCCTGATAGATCAAAGTCACCCTGATTGACGGTACTAGGTTCCTCTGGTAATAGGTTCCTTGAAATAAGAATAAGTTGTTCATATGTGTCTTTCATATCTGTTCTCGTACATATAGTAGAAAACTTTATTTAAATTTTAGCACTCTGTAATTATTTTAAGAATGAAATATTTTTCTTAAATTATGTGCTGCAATAATTAATAATAATCAAATATATATTTTTTAAATATCGATAGTTTTTCTTTCCATTTTAGTAAAAGTGCATTTGAAAGTTTTGTGCATAATGCTATTATTTTAACATTGAAATTTTTTGTGAATAAAGTACTATTTTTGTTTGGTAACAGGCTCGTTGAAATAAGTTTATTAAACGTGTTTTTCTTATTTGTCTTCATACTTCATGCATATTGCAGATTTTTTTTTTTGTTGTTGTTGTTTCTAAGTACGATAGAACACATTTATTATTATTATTGCTATAAAAATATTTTTGGATGTTTTCTCCATAATGCTATTATTTTAACAATTGAAATATGCTCTTGTGAGTGAAGTACTAGTTTTGTCTTATAACAAACTCATTGAAATGAAAACACAATATTTAAATAAGTGTACATAATTTCTACATATACTGATAGCAAGAAATTTGATTTAAATTGAAGCAAGTTCATTTAAATTTAGTATAATTTTTAAAAAATTTAAAAGTAGAATATTTTTTGAATTAGTGTACTGCAATAATCCTTGAATAAGTAATAATCAAATATGGGTTTGTAGATGTTGACCTATTTATTATTGTTATTATTATTATTATTTGAGAAAGCCTTGCCTCATCGGACATTCATTTGTTCATTGAAAGGTACATTCTCAGGACGTCATTTTCTAAACAATGCTGAGATGGAGCAGACGCTTTGACAATTCTTGCACTGCAAGGCACTGAGTTTTACAAAAGTGATTTTTTCAAACTGATTTTACGCTACGACAAATGTCTCAATGTCATGACTACTATGTCGAAAAATAGTGTAAGGTGTATAGTTAATAATGCCATGGTGTATAGTTAATAATGCAAAAAATCTTGACGCTTAAGCCACAATCTTAATGCTTGAATTTTTTATTTTTTCCAGTTTTAAATAGAAGAGGCGGCTGAGAGTTTCCACCAGGATTATGTGGAGTTGTGGACATGGCAGCTTAACATGATTTAAAGTTCTCTATTTATTTATTTAATTTTTAGTTTTTTTTTTCTTTTACAGAAAGAAACATTTTTGCTGCGCATAATCAATGGAAAATGCTTGCAATTATTGAACACACCGTGCTTTGACTTTATTGGAACAAAATCTTTCTGTAAGTCGTAAAACCTTAGATTTACAGGCGCTAGGGCAAACTATCTATGTTCTAAAAAAGACAACGCCGTTTTACCACATGCGATACACCTAGATGAAAAATTGGTTCAAAAAGACCGAGAAATACTTCATCCAGGTCTGTTATTTGTTTGAAACGTAACGTACTGTTAATACCAACTATAAAAACAGCAGAAATAAAAAAATAAACATTACTAATGAATGCATCAGTAAGGGTCATGTGACGCAAACTTCATATTTTTCAATGAGTGCCAACATTATTTATTTATTTATTTATTTATTTTATACTGTATTTTTTAAGCAATACAATTTCCATGTAAAAAAAAATACTTTCAGAACGTCTCTTGTATATTAAAAGGACGCTAGTCACGGTTAAATAATTAGGTAGTAGTGTGAGTTTGCACCATTTCATAAAAGGACTAATTAGAACGAAAAATCTGTTGTAAGAGGAACCTCTATTTAGAGAGAGTTATGCATTTCGGTTTAGATATAAGAAAAGTGGAGCAGCACTTTTCTAATATATAAGCCTAAATAGAGATTCAAACTTGACACTTCTTCACTTGTAGCCAACTTTGTAATTATTAGACGAACTGGCCGAAATCCTCATGCTCTATGGCAATATACTAATAATATACAGAACTCCTCTGATTGGCTGTTGAATAACTCCACATAAGAAAACAAAAAGAAAGTTGAAATCCTATTCAAAATTGCATGCTAAAAAAGTTTTTTATTTATTTATTTATTTTTTTTTTATTTAATAAGAATTACGTTATGAATTTAGTTACGAATTAGATATATGTTACGTGAATGGAAAACATTAACCTGTAGCTGGTTACATAAATCTTTATCTTAATTATATTCTATAATAAAATAATTGTAAGTATTTACGAAAAATTGCTCTAAAGTAACGAATGGATGCACCCCAAAACAAGAACTTTCTTTTCCAAATTCGATGTCTTATAATACAATTATGAGATGAAGATGTAATTTCTCATATCACTCACCCGCAAGATCTAAATCTGTAGAGAAAACACATATCTCTGCAAAAGTAAATTTCACAGGAGTGGCAAAAGAAAATATGCATAATTTTACTGTAATATTAAATCGCAGTACTTAGCTCTGCATTTAAGAATGAAAACGTGCATACAAGCATAGGGCTTTCAAGAATGAAGACGCTGGATGAGCTTTGCAGGGTTGGTTAATTTTACCTTCCCACATGATCAACCCTTCTTCTGTGGTCACAAATGGACATGTATCAGTGGCGTAGCTAGTATGGATGACACCCGGGGCGCGGGGCGGATGTAAATGGTTCCCCCCCCTCCCAATCCGTCATGTTTTTTCAATCACAATTTTACGTTATTATAAAAAAATGAGCATATTTTTCCTTATTTACCTTTCGTTGCATTAAAAAACGCAGGAGCGGTTCGTCACTCATCCCATAGTCCGCATAAGTCAATGCGGTGTCTATATGGGTAGAAGAAAAGTCTTTCTTTTAAAGTTTGCTTTTCGCTACTCATTCGTTGGATAGATTGCCTTTTGTTCCCTGGTGTATATCCTGGTGTATATCTGGGTGTATATTTAGACACCCCATTCTATATAAAATCTCCCGTTCTCAAAGAAAAGAAAATTAACTCTGATGCGTCGTGCGCCAGAAATTTCATTTTATTCCAGAATTTAACCCCAAAATCTTATAATATTATGTGTATATATTTGCAAAATTTGGTGTTACCCCTTAGAGGGTGACACCCGGGGAGGACCGCCCCCTCCGCCCCCCACTAGTTATGCCACTTTATAGTATAATAAAGGGATTCTTCATATAACTACACTTATGAAACTGAATGTATAGTAAGATACACCTAGGACAGACCTATTAGTGGAATAAAACGCAAAATGAATTTTGCGAGATGTGTCCCATTTCTTGCGAGTGAGCTATATATTTGTGTTAATATTATAATGAAAAACAAAACACACACAATATTTTTAATTCATATTTATTCGGTGTTTTTTATATATATTTATATATATATATTCAAGTATAACAAATTTCAATTGAATAACAGAAAATAACATGACAATATATTTACACGCTTATTGTTTAACATTCTAGGTATTGATATTATTTGAAACAAAAAATACAGCATGTACATTTTAAATAAGCAAGTTGAAATCATAATTGAGTTCTGCAGACTTTCTACAATATAAAGACGTAGACTAGAGTTTATTGTTTCAGGATGAACACAGAGATTGGCTGACGACATATAAAATGTTACATAAAACTTTCACAGAACAACCGGACATAGATTTGTCTGATGTTATATCAAAATTTTAAAAATAAAGAATGATGTTGTAAAGATACAAGAAAAAATAACAGAAAAATAAGATGAGTCATCGTGAAGAAGAAAGTCATGATTCATGCAAATTAGAAAAATATATTCGAAAAGTTCGAAAAGTTTCAATGCTGCGAGTGAATGTGAGTAATTCATAGAATTTATGGAACCATAATAGATATTGTGTGTGCATTTTTGTCGATCCCACCGAAGGTAGCTGAGGGAAGCAAATACGGGCTTCTGATTTGTTGAATAATTTAAAGAGCAATTTTTGTTTGTAAATAAATTTTTTTGAATGTGGATGTACCTATTAGGGGCGTATATGGGTACATCGCATTAAAATAATAATAAAAGTTAATAAGAAGAGTAATAATAAGAAATTTTTAAAAATAATATAAAACAATTAGGTTCATAAATATCACAAAATTGACGTCATAAAAAGGTAATGTGATTATCGTGTGTAAATAAATTGTTCTATCACATTAAAATAATTAAGAAGAAATTTCAATTTTATTTTTAATATTTTTTTATAAGTAATACAGAACATTTGAGAAACATTATCACTAATTTCTTTAATTCTAAATTCCAGAAAATGTTTCTTTTTATCTGTCAATAAATATGTAAAATCAGAAGGAAATTAGTCAAAATGCATTTTTTAAAAGCTTTTCAAACAGAAATTAATGATTAAATAAACATAATCTCAAAAATCAATCCAAACAAAATGCTCTTTAAATTATTCAACCAATCACAAGCCCTATTTTCTTCCCTGTGCTGGTTTCAGTAGGGTCGGCAAAAATGCATGGGGTATTGGTCAAAATAGTTACTTTCTTTACTTTAGTGTTATGGCTACATATCAGTCTAACTTATTAAGGATGTTGGTCACTCAGCTTCAAAATTCTCCTTCGTAATATTAAGTCTATGGACGTTTGATGCATTAGCCTATTAAAAATATCATTTGAGATAATTAATGTAGAATTAATGTAGAATGTAGATTCGAATTATCCGATTTCGAATTAACGAGAGTCGACTGTACTTTAAAAATATTTTGACAACTAAGAAAAACAGTCATCTTTTAAGAAGTGTACACAAAAATAAAAAGTTAAAAATACTAATTTTCCCGAGGAGATATTTTAAATCATCACACACCCATAGACTTTTCATTAATGAGGGAAATTCGGGAGCTAAATGACCAGCCCCCTTAAAGGGGACAGTTTGCCTCAAAATTGGTCAAATTTTGATTTTCTTTTTTTAATAGAAAATGAAAGCTTGTTTATTGTGAATATTTTGACACCTCATTTTTACCCATACTGCAGTCATATCACGAGATAGTGTTAATTTTGCTAATACAGCTTTACTATAACCCATACATTTACCCATATAAATTAAAATTTTTAATGGCTTCTTCTCCATGTTCCTATTTTCATCACTTGCTTGTTTTAAAAATGCCCAGATTTTTTTTTCTCTTGAGACGTTTAAATTTTTTTGTGTATGCTCTTTATTATATGTGTGATAAATCAGCGCATGAAGTTAAATTTCAGGTTTTACTTTGTTTTAAAAAAAGCATATGAAATGTAAATAAACGTGTGTTAGATTTTATCTTTTTGCACTACATACATCAGTAAAAAAAATTTCAATGTAATATTAGATGTATCTAAAAATCCATACGCAGTCTTGTGTAATACACATTTAAAGATTTTTTAAAAATGGACAAAAATATGAATTTTTAAGAAAATAATAGAGATTTTAAAAATGCAATTTTGGAACAACTTTAGAAAAATCTAATTTAAAGTGCAGTTAACTTTTTTTTTTTTTTTTTTTTTTTTTTTTTTTAAATTCAGACATAGTTGAACACTAAACATGCAATGCGTTCACCATTTGAACAATATTTAAAAAAATAAACAAAATTGTCGAAAAGTTGAACTGTCATTTTAAACAAATATATAAATAAAATATTTATAAATGCGCCATTTTTTAAAATTTACTATTAATAGCTCATACTCTAAAGTTACTTTAAATTACCATTAAATAAAATTTGATGTAAAAGCTATTTAAGGTGCAAAATTTATTAAATAAATTAATAAAGGTAGATTTTATGTTTCATGCATAATGCTATGAATTTTTTGATTAGAAAACGCAGCCAAATATTTTTAATAATGAACCTTTGTTATATTTAAATACGAATAGCTTTTATATCGGACATTTAACCCGCAACACAATATCTCATTTACAGATGAACTCTGATTGTAATTACTTTTATTGCTTTTTAGGAATTAAAATATCTAAAATATATATATATATATACATTACTTATTAATTAATTTATGCATTCATGTAAATATGTTAAAAAAGGCAAATAATTATTCAAACTATATATTAATTTTGAATGAGGAATCTTTGGGTAATTAATAATAAGAAATTATTTTGCTAGTGTGTTTCTTAATTTATAAATTCCATCTCAAAGTTTTTTTTGTTAAAGTTTAGTTTATTTTGCATATGATTTCAAGGTTTCCCTTTTTTGTTATGCTAGTTTATAAATAAGTTGCTTAGCCATCTTGTAGAGTAATTTAATTTAATGTACTGTTACAAAATAAAGCATATCTAAAAATGTAAACTATTTGTGTTATAACAGTAAATAAGTGCAAGGTAGACATTAAAAAAAATGCGTCAAAATTTTTATTTCTTTATTTGTTTTACTTCATATTATGGTATCAAAGCGTTTATAACATGAATGATTTGATACTCATTGAAACTGCTAACGAATCTACTCCATGTCACTACCATAGTAATTTTTTCTTATAAATAATGCATGACTTTAATAAAATATCTCGAAGTAGTTATAATCAATTAATTTAGTTTGTATTAGGCTTAAACCAGATTACGTGATAATTTCTGTAAATAAATTTAAAAAAAAAACTAAAAAAAAAAAAAAAATGAAAAGCGCAACTTAATCTAAAATATCACATATATAATATGGAATGTTATTTTATTAATATGCTGCAGCAAATCCCATAAGAAGCAGAATTTTTTTAAAACGGGATGCTTTTTATGCAAAAATATATTTTTTTTGTTGAAAGTTTAGTTTAATTAGATGATCATTGGTGAATATCATTAAGATAAGTGCAATTGCATAGTTATCATCAACAAAAGAAACATAGCTAAAGATATTTACGGGAATAATAATGTCTGAGCCATCCTTAACCTGTCTTTTATGCGCAACCTTTTTTTTTTATTTTTTACATGGAAAAAAAATTAATTAAAAAAAACTACTGATTACTTGTTGGTTTTCATTAAAAGAAGGTTGTTTAGTTATTTATCATCAGTGGGAAAATAAATCACTAATAACATTTAAGGATAAATAATGTTTGACATTATATGGTTCTTTTTCAGTTTTAACCATTACCACTTTCTTTATAATAGTCTGGAGTTAATACAATTCCTTCGAAAACTGCTAATTTAGAATTGCCAAAAAGAAAAAAAAACATTGGTGAAACTGAAATAATCAACTATATTTGAATACGATTTAGGAATGGATTTAGAGGAAAAGAAAATAAGTGATTTAAGAAAAAAAATAATTCTAATTTTAAAAGTAAGAGGATAGAAATACATTTGAATCTTATTCACGCAACAATCGTGATCCTAAAAATGTCAAAAGATATTTTTTATTCTAGTATAAATCCTTTTCTTTTTTTCGTTATTTCAATTTTCTCAGAAATTCGTTCGAATGGTTTAAAAATAAGTTTTATTTTCTATTTGTCGAGACTGTTAATTTAATTTGTTACTTTTAGATCAAGGGAAAACACAGCATAATAGAAAACACAAATCTACAAAAAACGCATAGAAAGTGATTTTTTTTAATGCATTTAAAATGTAAGGATGAGTCTTAATCGTTTTTAAAATTCTTCAAATTATGTTTATAAATGCAGCGATTTTTTACTTATACTAGTGTTCTTTCGGTTATACAGTGGACTCGCGATTTTACGACCAACAATTTAGCGATCATTGGATCAGATACCGACCATTTTTCAATGCTCACAATGTTTTTTCTCGCTCGTTTTTTTGATTTGTAAGTAACTCGAATCTTGATTTAGCAACCTTTCCGGGAACACTGAAACTGTAGATTTTAATCATATAATACTAAAATTACGAAAACATGTTATTTTGTCGGAAAATCTAACATTTAAGGATTTTTTTTTTGTCGTTGATCATAAGCTAGAAACTGAGGCGGAATTTTCAGAAGATAACTTAATCCTGAACAGGACATTTTAAATAATTCTTCTGGTAAAGAATTTGACGATGTTCCAATTTCGAAGGCTTCAAGACATTTCTGTTAAGTTTCATAAAACGATAAGCCGAAACTTCTTTTAGCACTCCTTGGCCTTTTGTTCGGGAGCCCAGGGCATGTATCACCATCCCCTAAGCTGCAGGCATATGTTTGTTATGTCATCCTTCAATAGTATTCCAGGGAATCTTTTGTTCAGGACTCGTCTGCAGTTTATTCACAAAAGAATGAGGGGACATCTACGATGGGCTAGGAGGTAAGGAACTCAACCCTACTCGAGAGAAAGGTTCCTGTTTTGCAGGACATCACTTTCCTTCCCCTAACAGTCATTAAATATAAAAACACCGTGTCGCCACAAAAGAAGAAGTAGATACTAACAAAAGTTAGAAGGTTGGTCTGCGCGCAGCTTCAAGGTCGAGATAGATGAATCATTTAACTGCATCTTTTCTGGCGTCACGCGGTGTTTTTCATTATTAATGGCTTTACACAGAAACTGCTGGTCAACCTACAGGAAGGAGAATTTTCCTTCAAATTCGATATAATCTTCGTATCTCTTTTTTAATTTTGAATCTCTCGTAATATTGTTTAAAACCACATTTTATTGCTTTGGAATGAGAGGAAACATTTTCCCTTATTCAACGTAGCAGTTTCTACCCTGGTTGATGTACTACGTGATCAAAGTATGTTGAAAAACAACAGAGAGATTGGTGGGGTGTATTTTTTGTTAGTTGTGATTTTGTATCAATCCAATTGGAGTTGAGGAAAGGTGGAGAGTTGGATAATTTAATGGAAATTCCTGGCTTTTGCATCAATTAAGGCTTTTATGTACATAAATTATTTTTTTTTTTTTCTAAATCAGTAAAAATCTATTTAGCACCTTTGAAGAAATTTAAAAAGTTGGAAAATAGACAAAAGAGTAAATAATTAAAATGATTGAATTTCCATTGAACATGTAAAAAGAGGCATTGGATCAAAATCATATACGGAAATATTTTGTTTTCCCATTATAAGCAATTTTACAATAACACACAGAGCCTGATTAGTCTCTGAAAATAAGGAAAGAATAGTTTCATTTCGAGACCTCTCTTTATTCGAACAAAGTTTTTTTTCGAATTCTACGTAAACGGATGTAACATTACTTGCTATACGTTATTATATTATTCGTTATAAGCATTTTTTCTGGAAGCATTTAGAAGAATCAACATCTCATTAAGTTTTTTTTTTAATTTTCTGCATATAGATGTTATAAAATATATTTGTAGTGCAGATATAGTTGTAATATTCATTTATCCGTTCGATTATTAACCAACAACCTTTTCATTGAGTACAGATTTTACAATCAAAAAGGAGATTTCTTCCGAAGTAATGTGGACTTTCTGATGCATTAGGCAAACTTGATCAAACAAAAACTTTAAAATGTTACCAATAGTTATATATATATATATGTATCGTGCACGTATCTTTCATCTATCATGTTTCCTATACATTTTAATTAACCAGGCTCTGACAATACAAGTAGCAGGTATTTAAAAATAAACTTAATAAAAATATTGGATAACAAAAAAATTACATTGTATATTCAAATAAGATAAACTTTTTATGCGATTTTCGAATTTGCTTTTCATCTTTTCATAGTTGCAAACGCATCGTTTGCAAAGGGCTCAGAAAATTTATTTTAAATAATATAATATAATAAATAATAAATAATATAATATAATAAATTAAATAATATAATAAATAACATAATCTTAAAGAGAAATATGAAATATTATCAACAGAAAATTGTCATTAATATTGCATAATTTGTCAATTAAATTTTTTATTGCTCTGGAGCATTTATGATTAATAATTTATTGAATAACCTACATTTCCCTTCATTTGTTAATTATTACATTAACTAGCAAAACATGAATATCACTATTTAACATATTTAAACAGAAGAAACTAATAAAATACATTTTATTTACAAAACTTAAAAGCATAAACATAAAATGAGCACAAAATATCAAATTAGTACCAATTTAATTTCGATATTGTTGGGCTATTTCTACATGAAATGCTTGGTATACAAATTTTCAATGAAATACAATATTTTAACTAAAAAGTGTGTTATTTCTTGTGTTTTTAAAAAAGCATTATTTTTATTTTGAACATTATACCCAATACATTTTTTTTATTAAACTCAGGTATTTCTTTTAATTGCACATTTTAAATACACATACCAAGATATTACAAGGTTCCTACATTTTTGGTATAAAGACCATAATTTTTATGTAGACAAACTATGCTTTTATTACCGCGCGAGTGCAAAATCTAGTTTTACCATTAAAAAAAAAAAAATAAATAAATACTGGCGTGTAACTGACGAAAAATCAAATAAAATTCCTTGAGCTGTAAGAAACCTGTATAAGAAGTTCTACCTACAACTCCCCGAAATATTTGAATTTTTTAAACGCAAAATGATGGTTAAATAATTTTTCAGAGCTCATTATTTTCGATTATTTAAGAATGATATTATGAAAAAATATTTGAATGTTTTAAACGCAAAATGAAAAATAAATAATTTAGAATTCATTATTTTCGATTATTTAAGATTGATATAGTCTGTCTCAAAAGTTTAAGCACTCTGACAATCTGGTTTAAAAGAAATGAAGAAACAAATATTTTATGCTAATTTACAATAAATACTCGACATTTAATCAAAATAAAATGAAATAAGTCATTTTGTGTGGTTAAAATAAAAAAATATATTTATTTGTATTTAATTTTTCTTTTTTCTTGAAGAAATGCTGTCTCAAAAGTTTAAGCACTTTATGCAATTTTTTTCTAGAAACACGGGATTGGCCGTATGTAACAACTCTGTATGACATTATATTTCACTTGCATAAAAGTGTAAAATATACAAAAGTTATTTCCTCTCTTTTTAAAAATGCCGAAGGGTAAAAAATTCACAAAATGTGAGATTTTCAAAAGTTTTTAAATTGAAACCGAAAAATAAAACTCTTTCTGAAGTTGCAAAAGTTTTAATTTGATAGAATCGAAGTGCATATCAAGTACTTTGTAGAAATGATAATTTTAAGGGGAAACCAAGATGTGGACGACTACGTACGACGACTGTTCAGACTGATCAGAGAGTACGAAGATTGGTATCTAGACAAAAAAGTACATACGGCAAATTAAAAATAATCACAGTGTACAGGCGTCCAAAGACACCGTACATAGATGTATTTAAGTGTGTGATTACATCATACTAAAAAAAATGGCTCGCAAACCGTCTTTCAAATTGCATCACAAACAGGCAAGAATGAACTGGGCTAAAAAACGCATGTCCTACGGGAACAAATGGCTTACTATTTTATTCAGCGGTGAGAAAAAGTGGAAGTTAGATGGCCCTGAAGGTTGGAACGCGTATTGGCATGACTTACGCAAGAAACCAAGGGCACTTTTCAGGAGGCAGCAAAGCTGCAAATCTGTTATGGTTTTGGGGGCGTTTGGATTCAATGATCAGGCCTCTCTGGTTTTTCTAAAAGGAAGATAAGATTAAAAAAATATCAAGAGACGCTTAACCAACATTTGCTTCCATTCGGTGACATTTTGGGGGGGGGGGGGGGGTCCTGAATGGATTTTTCAATAAGACAATGCCTCAATCCACGTATCACATTCTACAAAACTTTGTCTTTTCCAGAAAAATGTTGAAGTTCTTGGCTGTCCAACTTTAAGTCCAGACTTAAACTTGATTGAGAATGCCTGGGCTATTTTAATCCGCCAGGCAATGGAAAGCAGTATGACACTATTGAAGAACTCGAAGAGGCCATTGAAAAAGCATAGTACTCTTTGCCACCAGAAACCCTACTAAAACTAATAATTTCGATGGGCGTACGTTTATTTGATTTAATTCGAAGTCACGGAAAAATAATTTGTAAGTTAAAGTTCTTTAAAAATGATAAATCTGGTTGTTTTAGACATTGTGCATAAACTTTTGAGACAGATTTTTTTTAACCTTTTTTTGTTTAATATTTTTTACAATTATGTAACTTATTTTTTACTATTTTTGATATCATTTATTTAAATAATGTCGCGAAATCTGCAAATAAAAAAATGTCATTCATTCTAACTTTTTATAATTCTTTGAAAATCGACATTTTATGCTTGTGCTTAAACTTTTGAGACAGACTATATTATAATCGTTTTCCAAGTCGCGACAAAAATCCCCTGCGCTTAAAAAAATAGCTTGTAAAAGAAAAAAACAACTTTATAAACATTAAACAAATTAATAATTCTTCTACGGAAAACGTAATTTTGTCCCTTATCTGATGGTAGTACACTGAAAAAAAAAGACTTATACTTCTTATAATTAGTAAAAATGTACTATAATCAAGACCAAAAATATACAATAATCACTTCTAAATCACCGAAGAATTTCGAAAAGCTTTATCATAGTAAGAAACTTAAGTGTCTTAATTTTAGACATCTATGATGTCTGAAATTTCATATTCAGACACTTAAGTGTCTTTACTTCCTTTTCAGTCATTATGTCTCTGAACTTAAGACGCCGCTTTTTGCAATGTTCCTGTACCTTTACAAACCTCTGAAAACTTGTTTATTTAAAAATTTAAAGAAGAATTTGTAAAAATAGATTTTTATTAGTTGTTCGTCATTTTCAGAGACTTTTTTAATAGCTTTTACAGTACAATTATCAATTTTCTCAAATCGGATTAGGCTCCACCAGTGGCCGCGAGGTTCTGACCTCCAAACTGGTAGAGGGTAGGTTCTGGGATCGAACCCAATCGCGACCGTCGGCCTAACCGTTCGAAGTTTTCCGTGGTTTTCTTCGAAACTTGCGTAAATACGGGTTAGGTTCCCTTAGAAAGACCCCCACGGAGGGCAACTCACCCCATAGGGCCTATATCCCATAGCGTAGATAATCGACCGACAAAAATACACACACCTCAAATCGGATTATTACTTTTTCGGATGCCATGAGTTCGCTGGTATATATTTTGGTATTCTAGAAACATGTTTAACAGACATGCATACAAAATGAACAGCATTAACATTACTTTGTTAAAACTGTACATGAATAAATTCAGTTATACAACTTAAAATCGTTACTTGAGAATTGATAGAATACAAAAAACCGGTATCAATGTTTAGGTAAATAATCAATGCTTTGCAAAAGGTACACGAAAAAGTTTTCGAAAAGTACGGTCAGCTAATAAGAATTTATTTTTATAAATTCTTCTTTGAATTTCAAAATAACTAGTTTCCGGAATTTCTAAAGATAAAGGAACACTTTTTGGAATTTTGGTTGACTCGAAAGAGGTTATTATGTATTTGCGTTTGTCATTATTGTACATTTTCGTAAATTAAGTAACATTCGTCTTATTTTATTTACAGTGTAGTTAATTTGGGATAACTTTTTAAGTGGTTAAGGGAGCACACTTCCTTTGAAACCATCTCTTCAATTTTGAACTATACTGTAATAATATGTGGTAGAACAGTATTTAATACTAAATATTAATTAAAAATAAAATCTTGTAGAAACGCCAATTTTACTAAAATTTAATATTTTTTAAATTGAACTTTTTAAAAGTCCTCTACTACTTTTATAAATATGAATATTTTTGTTTCAAATTTTTTACAGTCATTAGAATAAACTATATAAAACTGTGCATGGACTTTTAGATGTGTGAGATGTTAGATTTAATATGATATTTATACAAAAATGAAAGAAATTCAACAAATTCTCAATTTAAATATTAAAAAAATAATAACTAGAAATTTGAATATTAAATCCATTGACAAAAATATAAATACACTATGGAGAAAAAGTAAAAAAAAAATTAAAGCTGTATTTAAATTAGCAAAAAAGCCTTAGTATTTATCGAACAAACAAGTTATAAATATAGGAACAAGGGGAAAAATCAGTTAAAATTTTTCATTTGTATGTGTAATTGCGCTTGATATACAGGGTGAGTCATAAATATCGAAACAATAGGCTATCTCCTTAAATATTGCCCCTAGACCCATACTTCCAATTGCAAAGTTTCATAAAAAAAGGTGAATTTTTTGATAAGATAAGTTGCAACTCCATGGGGGGTCTATTACAAAAAACACGAAAATTAAATTTTTATACGGCCCCCAGAGGATAAAACATCCAATTAGAAAATTTTTCCTTATTCATTCCTGAAATGAACAAAAAAAAAATTCATCTTGATATCTTCAAAACTCAGAGAGTTATGACAATTTTAATAAATCGTGAGATTTCAAGGGATCAGACACAAATTGAAATGCGTGTAATTGAAGAAACAATGTTGCTGTAATGGGTCCAGGAAACATTTATTTTATTTATTTATTTATAAAGTTGGAATTTTGAATGTTTTGTGATGGTTAACCATATAATTTGTAAGCATTATCATATCATAAGACTTCTTAATATTTTTTTTTCAAAAAAAAAATTGAGTAAATTAAAATTGTTATAACTCAAAATATTATTTGTCGCGTTGAATTTTTTTCTTTTGATTAAACGAAAATGTCTAATTTTCAATTTTAATTCAGCATTTTAAATAATATGTATTTAAAAAAATAAAAGTATTTAAAATAGCAATATTAAAAAAAAGTAATTTTTGTAAACAAATCATATTTTTAAAAGTAAATTTTCTGAGCTCAAAAGTTACCGTAACCGACGGTTATTGACGTATGTCAGTTTAAAAATGAGAAATACTGAAATAAAAACATTTGATGCAGTAAAGTACATTTAGTTTTAAGATGGGCAAAGATGGGCTCCTAACGTTTAAATTCTGTATAGTTTCGACTTCAGATTTTGTTTAAGTTTTGCCATTTTCACCTTCTTTAATTACTGTTTAAATGCGTCAGTTGATTTAAACTTTATTTTTTTATCACGTCGATTTCAAATTTTTTCATTGTGCTGTGACCCACAGACAGACATTTCATAAAAACATGTTTTTCGGTATCTCTGAGCCCTAAAACGTGTGAATCCATCGAAAACCGAAATTCAAAATTTTCATGAATCCAATACTTTCTTCTTGTAAAAATAGAACAAAGCAAAAATAGGTTTTAAACCTTCATAAATTTTGAAACTGAATACAGTAAAACCTCTAAATAACGGACACCTCAGGAACGCAGAAATTGTCCACTATTCGGACGTGTCCGCTATTGGGAAAATCAAAGATATTCAAAAAGTGCTAAGAAACGTTTAACATTTTATTAATTGACTTTTATGTGTCCTAAAACCTCTTTTATATGATTAATCAGAAATTAAAATTATTTTTTAAGCAATGGGGCTAAATAAAACTGTACACACCTTTACCCACTGTTCATTACATGCTTGTGAAAAAACCCTGTTACAAAAGTTAACTTTTGCTTGCGATTACATGTAATTTGTTTTTCAAAGTGACATTATTGGACATTATAGAGTTCCGGTCGGGGAGGGGGATTGCACTTTTAGGCTGTTAAAAGCATAAATCTCAATTTTCCGAGGGGATATTTCAATGCTCTGGAAGATGTCCCTCCTTGGCAACCCCTTCAATTCATCTCTGAACATGGGGGGGGGGGATTTTCCCCAGCTCATTTATCACAAAATTCCCTGATAAATTTAGAGGCCTTTTTACTCTTTTTCATTTTTTTGTCCTTAAAAAATACTTTTTCATCCTTTATCGCCTTAAATAGTGTCCACTATTCGGAATGTTCGATATTCAGATGTTAAACTTACACAAATTAGGTTTTGAGAATGGAGATTGAAAAATAGTCCGTTAAACAGAGGTGTCTGCTATTCGAGAGTGTCCGTTATAGCGGTTTAACTGTAGTATAAAGTAGATTTTTAAAAATATTTCTATGTAATTTATTAAAATATATTTCCATTGATTAAGCTAATAGAAGAGTCATTTTCACTATTACTATATTTACTAAACTTATTGCCTGCGCCAATAAGTTTTTAAGACACTTTTAATGAGAGTTTAATTAATATCACTTAATTTGATAACATTTTTAATAAGTGTTTAATAAGACGGTCCGTTCAATGAGTCGTGCTAGTTACGAAGTTGGCGGCAAGGTCGAAATATTGCAGACATCTAGCATATTTCATCGAAGTTTAAAGCAAAAACCTATACGCTTTTATTTTATATCTAAAAGTTTAAGCGTTGTCTTGGATCGACATTTAACAATACGTAAATTTATGGTCGATCCCTTAATTATACTTCAAATGAACTGATTTTGCTGCGCTCAGAGGCATGTTTAAGTGGTGTAAGTCAGGAATTTTGGAAAATTTTGGATATTAATATCTTTCGGGGATTTGCAGATATCGAGATGAAATTTTTTTTGTTCAATTCAGGAAGGGATAAAGAATTTTTTTTCTAATTGGAAGTTTTATCCTCTGGGGGCCGTATAAAAATTTAATTTTCGTATTTTTTAAAACAGACCCCCCATGGAGTTGCAACTTATTTTATCAAAAAATTCATCTTTTTTTATGAATTTTTGCAATTGGAAGTATGGGTCTAGGGGCAATATTTAAGGAGATAGCCTATTGTTTCGATATTTATGACTCACCCTGTATAAACAAAACCTACGATATTTCACATTATAATTGTGGTATAGGTAAATATGAAGTGTCAAAATATACACAATTAAAGAAGCTTTCAGTTAATATTAAAAAAAGAAAATCGATATTTTAACCAATTTAAAGGTACCGTGTCCCTTTAAGCTTCAGAACTATGAGACACAAAACTTCACGTATGTGAAAATAGAAAAAAAAAATATTTCATGTTTCATTATGTTTTCGTGTTTTTATTCTTAACACTTTGAGGTTCAAGCCCGAGTGTTACTCTGGTTGCCGTTTTCGGTGAAATGAACTTGGGATTAACTTTTTACTGTTTGAAGCATAAAAGTATTTACCATATACGTTCGCTGGCTTTTAAAAGATTACCTTTTATTTTGAAAAAAAGAGAGAAAAACGAGTAGTGGGCGCACTAAATTGTAGTAAGTAGGGTAACTTAAGGTGAGATGCCGTGTTGTACAAGATGCCGTATAAAGTAATTTTCATACGCGCAGGCGCTGTAAGGGAAACGCCGCGCCGCTTAGTTGTAAGCAAAAAGGTTCTCTATTGATACTTTAATTTCTATTAATTTTTACAATTTTTAGAGGGGTTTTTTATTGCTATTTCGTCTTATCACTTCTGCTAAGTGTGCAAAATCTTTTACGCCACTTCTCTATTTGCCTGTATAAATCTTAATTTAAATGCCATAGAAATAAATCTGATTTTTTTTAAAGAGTACTTGTATCTGCCCGTTCTGCAAAGCATAAATTACTGCCATGTCACACTTCTTCACGTTAGGTGTATGTGTGTGTGTGGGGGGGGGGGGGGCTCCCGTTGCTTATCTTGCCTATACCAACAAGATGAAATGCAAATGTTTACGAAAAAAAATTGATGCTTTCTATACTGTCTATAAAATGAAATATGTTTTTAAATCATACATAAGAAAGCAAACTTTAACAAGAAATCAATGAATAACAAATAAAATCAACAGGCTATTGTTGAAACAATAATATCAAAAGCTACGGCATCTTTACCCAATTTACCCGATATGAAAATAATTAAAATTAGAGCTTAGTTTGAATTTACTGTAAACTTTCTGTTGCTGCTCATTGTACAAATCCGTGCTTAAAAAATGTACCACACAAAAACAAATTATGCTAATTAATGTTTATAAATAAAACTTTTCTTGAATGAAACCTATTTACGGATATTTGTGCAATATTTGGGTAAGTTTTTGTTCAAATCTACATAAAATTTTAAGCTATTTTATTTTATTTTATTTTATTATTTTTTAAGCGGGTCTTTTTTATAAGATATATATAAAACATGCATTTTTCAATAATTTCTAAATAAATATTAATTTTTAGTACATTTTAATAATTACTGCATTATGAATAAATAGAATTTGAAATTTATAATGAAAAAAGTTGTTAAATTATCTATCTTCTGAGTATTTTTTGAAAAATCATGAAAAGTACCAAACACTCTCAGTCTAGAGCGAGACATACGGTTGAAACAGCACAGACCTCAAAGTGTTAATGATTCATTTTAAACTTTTTTTAGTTTTCAAATATACTTCTTTATCCATCAAAAAATAACCCATATAGCCCAAGAGCCGACAGCACAAAAACCTAAGGTATGAAGTACAAGAGAAAACTCTTTATTTTAGAAATAAGAGAATCTAGTGATCCATGTCTGCCGAAAATGTAGTGGTGCATAAGCCAAAATTTAGTACTACCAGTGGTTGATTCGTAGGTTTATCATTGGGTTTTCCTGCTTCTAGTCTTCCATGTTTTTATACCTTTGATTGTAGGACAAACATAATGATAAACCTATGAGTCGACCACTGGTGGTATAAATTTTTGTCTAATGGATCACTTCACTTCGGGCAGATATGGATCATTAGATTCCTCTATTTCTACTCTTCCATAAAATAAAGGTTATTTTTTCTTGTGCTTGCTATCTTAGGTTTTTGTGCTGCCGGATCATGGACCAATATATGAGAATGTTAAACAATATGAAACAAATAACAATATAAAGATTAACCTCTTTAAATTTCAAAAACAAAGTTCAGATAAAAATTATGGAGGTTTCAGGGCTCTGAGTTCATCTTGACGGTATTATTTGGCTTATAAAAATTCACATGAGTTCGTCTTCATAAAACCACGATGATGATAATGACCATTCACGAAAAACGTTATTCTTTTGGACAAAGAAGAATCTTCAACAGCATTTTATTTTTTTTCACGATTACTCACAAATACTTACAAAACTGGAAGGCAGATGAGTTTTAAATATTTAGTGGGTCTATATTTTGATGTTTTTTATGTGACTCGCAAAAGCAATATTGTTACTGGAAAGGTAAGGAACAACTGGCAAACAGCAATGAAACTTCTAGAGTTGCTTGCAGCAGTTTGCACTGAAAAAGAAGAAATGATACACGTGCATTTCAAGCATCTGTCATTTAACAGCTAATTAAAAAGGCAAACAAACAAACAATTCATTTGACAGAAAAAGAAACTTAGATATAACAATTTGATTTTATTTTAACCAGCAAAATAAAACAAATTTTGTAAAGTAGTACAGTAAAATCTGTGAAAGTAAAATTTGTGGATGTTAAAAAAAATTAAAAAATGATATAATTTAAAATCGTTATAAATCAAAACCCCCTTAAAATTTGCAAATGTTGCCATTTACAGAAGGACGCATATGTTACGCATAAATATGCTTATCCTTTATAATATAGATAGAGTAACTATAACTGTATAAGAAATCGAATGAATTCAGAAAGGAAGAAACACTATCGTTTCTTTCTTTATTTTTTTAAATGATAAATCCTTTAGGAGGAAAATGACTGCATAAATGATAATCTCTTCTAGGTGTTTCACCTTTATTTTACTTTAAAGTAAACATGTATTGTTTACAAAAAATAACTAAATATTTCTTTTTTCTTTTTTTTTATGTAGAATTACATTAGCCGAGCTTCGATTAATCGAGTTTTTCTGTTAACCGAGCCGATAACAAAGTATGATCTTGACCTGTAAACAAAATAAACGGGCCGGACCGGCATAAATAAATGAACGGACCTGCTTGGCCGAGCTAAACTACTGTCCTGATATAAAAATTTAAAGAAACGCGATAAAATATGAGCCATTTTCAATGAATATCACTTTTGTGCGAATAAGTATAAATTTGCGTCATGAACGGATGCTATTTTAACAACATCGATCCAGAAATGTAACATGTCCAGTGTAGAGATTGGCATCAGACAGTTACATTGTGTTTTAAAGATAATCTTAGTGCTCTCAGCAGACTCATGACGGACCGCAATATCTACTTTGCATTTTTTCCTACATAGTCGAGTTGGGCCGGAACTGGACTTAATTGTTCTCAGGGTGGATTGGGCAGGTAATATGTTTTATAAAAATATTAATAACGTAATAAAATCCTGTTAACGAAATATTTGGAAATTGTTTTTATTTGTTGAGCTGTGAAACACAACTTCATGCATGTTTATATTTATAAATTAAAAAATGTTCTGTTCTAAGAGATGTTAAAATCGCGAGCACAGTGAGTTTTTTTTTTTTTTTTTTTTTTTTTTTTTTTTTTTTTTTTTTTTTTACACAGGTACTATTGACTGAGATTTCCGATATCCGAGGTACTAGCGGTCCCAATTAGCTCGGATAATTGAGGTTGCACTGCATACTAAATGAGAGAGATAAGTATATAAGAATAAGTACATATTAGAAAAGATATAAGTATATATACTTATATCTTTTTTGATTGTTTTCTAAATCATATATATTTTAAGATATTAAATGTTGAAAATGGATGCAAGTTTTCCCCCAAAAAATTATAAAAGCTACATAAAAATCAATTAGGTTTATTTGAATAAAAGAAAGATCAAAATAAATTTCATGCTTTTATCTGGAGAACCATAAAATTTTAAGGCTATAGCAATAAAAATGATTTATTGGCAGTTGAAAATTTAGTATAATATTTTTGGAAAATTGCTATTATTATTATTCCAATATATGGTAATAATTTAGAAGATATTTTAAAAAAAATTCTTTTCGAAGATTTTAAGCAAAATGTTTAAATTAAAAACAATGCGATTTTATAAAAAACATGATCATCATCATTTTGTATTATCGATTAAAAAATTATCAGCAAAAATTAACTTTTACAAAAATGTGTTTAGTATTTAAAATGTTGTATTTTTTTTAGAGACATCTGTTTCATAACTATAATATCTCGATTTCTAAATAATGAAAATACAAAAAGTCTGTTTTATGAGGTTGAATAAATCATATATGGGACCATTTAAGTATTATGTAAGCATGTTTTTAGTTATTTTGTACCCCTTCCTACCCCTTGTCAGGAAAAATAAGCACATGATATACTCCCTCCCCCCTTTCTTACGTAATATTTTCTAATATGCTAACATCAAAATTGTTGCCATAAAAAATACAGTTAGCGATAAATTTACGTTATTTATTCAGAAAATTTATATATATATGTTTTTGCGTTGTGGTATCGAAGGAAAACAAAATCGATACTTATTGAATTAAAAAATTCATAGGACACGAAACAGTTTTTAATGCATTATTATTCATATCTTTTGAACAGGAAAAAAAACTATAAGAAATACAACAGGTTCTAACTTAATTAGACACATACCTAAAAATTTTAACAAGAATCATAGGAATATTATGTGTTCGGCGTTCGCATTTCTACTCTGGTGTCCAAGTACATTGAATCCATGTTTCTGCATTGTCTATTATTACGTTTTCAATGTAGTGACCGACTAGAACGTTTCTCGTTTTCAATCGTTGTTTACTCCATATCTTTTTTTCTCGATTCATTCAACATGCATCGAACGTTCATCCAAATAATGGTCTTTTGATTTTTAAACTACAGTTTCTTCGTTATCTAATGCTTACGTAAGAACTCTCGTGACAACTTCCCTCCCCTTGTCAACAAAAATAAGCAGACACTGGATCCCTCCTTTACTGCTTACGTAATACTTGAACGACCTCTATCTAATAAAACATTTATTAATGCAGGCAATACTAATGAAAGTAGAAATGAGTATTGTGAATATGTATATTTTTGAACCCTCCAATTTAGTTCCGGCTAAAATATAATCAATAAATTTTTTACGTTTTCCAGCATTGTTAAAAGTATTTATGAACTGAGTTTGTCTGTTTGTTCATGCTCTAACTAAAATAAATGTATTGAGATTGTCGTGCAATGAATTTAGGTTAATGAAGTAAGTTCCGGACTGAAAAAGAAGTGTATAGCATTTGTAGGAGTGAAACTCAAATAACGGTCTATAGGAAAAAAAAATCATTTGCGATGTACCTTAATGATATTACACTATTTAAAACCTATTGAAATTGATGCATATCACATCACTGAGGTGCATTACAACAGACTTACTATAAAAAAGGATGTGCGTAGCATTCAACAATCAGCTACACGGACTCACAAAAGAATTCGGTTACAGTATTGTTCATTAACAATAATTGCTGGAAGTGCCGTTTGAGCTGTGGTATGTGTTTTTAAATTAAACTAATTTTTTCCTATTACTTAATATGCATAAATTTAAAAGACCATATACAGTGCAACAAAAAAGATCTCAAGTACAGTTTTTATGCATATATTTAATCATTATTAGCAACTTTTAGCTTAGTTTGTTTGATTATAAGCAGGTGAGGGGAAAAACACTATTTTACTCGCCAGTGGCGAGTGAATTTTCTGATACAGTGAATAAATCCTTAGGTAGACTTCGAAAACTGCAAACGATAGAGATATGCCGAACTTATTTTTTTAATACATAAAAATATATTGTAGTAAAAGTAATCAACTATTTTTGCAGTTGCGTAAAATTCCCATAAAAAATTTTCAACTGTACGTTGCATTTTATTGACTGGAAAGTAAATCATTGGCTGGTAAAATTTTCTTTAAATTCCTTACTCCTGATTATAAGTGATTATCAAAGATATTTTTATAAGAGTAGTTAAAAAAATGAAGGTACTTCTTAGTCACATTATTCAATTTTTTTAAAGGAAAATTTCTTTTTTTAATATTATTCTGAAACATTATTTTATTTCTGAAATATAAAACCAGCTTGAACGAAATAATTTTTCTTTCTTACTTTCAATACACAATAATTTTTATCTCTATGTCTAGACTCGCGACACTAAATATTTGCATAAAATTTAATTTTTAAATCTAGAATTAGTAAAATAAGTTAAGCATAAAAAAACTTATATATTTCACACAGGAAATAGGGATGCGATTCAAGCACATAATTTATGTAAATTTATTCAAAACATCTATATTGCATTATTTACCGAATAAAGATTGCGCACAGAGGCAGCATTAAACATGAAAAATAGTATTATGACCTTACAGAATAAAAATTCTTTGATATTGGAGACAAAACTTTCAATTGAATAAAAAAATATGAGCTGTTTAGTTCAATAAAGAAAACTAAAATAAACATAAAGTTTTAATGTGACGTTTATTCAAACTAAGACCTTTCCATGGGATTAATTTCATTAGATTAGTTTTTGTTTTAAAATGTAAAATAATGCAAAATAAATATTATTATTATTTTTGGAGATAATGATTTTTTTTATCATTCACTGTAATATATATGGATAATAGAAATAAAGTATACCTTTATAATTTGTTCTCAAAATATAATGTAGAGGATTTTTTTAATTAGGTGAATTAATTGCTCTTAAGGCTGTTCTCGAATACAAAAAAAGGAAACTTTATTACACATTTTAAAATAAATTTGCATTCTGAAACGCATGAAATTGGCAAGAGTTGTTATTAAGAAAATATGTAATCGAACAAAAGTTTTCCATTTTTTGATAAACGTAAAAGATCTTTCAACAAATATTTTCAAAGCTGGCGCTTTGAATCATATTTTCAGAGTTGCTTATAACTACCTCGATAATTAATCACAAAAATAAAAGAAAATCATTCGAAATTGTTACAAAAGTTAGGTTTTCAGTTTTTATGCCTTTACATTTGAAAATGAGACAAAAAACGTGTCAGAAAATTTCAGGTTTGTTGAGTTGGGGACATGAAATATTAAAATGCAATCGGTCTGTCAAGTCATATCTTGCTGGAGAACATCTGAAAATCCGATTTTAGAGTTTGATTCATAGGCTTATCATTGTGTTTTCTTGCAATCAAAGGTGTGAAAACATGGAGGACTGGAAGCAGGAATACACAACTGTAGAACTATGTGTCAACCGATAAAATTGGATTTTCAACTGTTTTTAAACAAGCTATGACTTGGATGACCGATTGCGTTTTAATATGTGATTCACATTTTAACTAATTCTTGAATTTCAGCCGTGAACTCAATGAGGTTACTGTGTGTGCTGCCACCTCCAGTCTAATATGTAAATATTTGAAATGTGTTTTCTGGCTAGAATTCCGATTTAATATTAGAGTCTTACGTTTTAAATTGTTAATATTTACTTATTCATACCGACCCACATTTCATTTAAAAGAGGTCCTTAAAATAAATTTCATACTGATCTCTTCGACCTGAAGTGATATTCTTCTAATTTCATTAATTTTCAGCTAAATGGTAAAAGTGTTTTTTCTACAACCTGTGGTATTATTTTACTAAATTTTAAATTAATAAATTAATAATATTTATTTAAATTATTCTTATACATTATAAATAGAATTTTACAATATGTAAAATGTAGATAACCTAAATCTTAACAAGAGATAAGGGATTTTCTTAAATCCAAAGGGGCAAATTTATAACATAAGTTTTAATTCATTTTAGTTTGAAAATGTGTGAAACTAACTTGTGTTGTTATTTAGAAATTGTGTAATCGAAAGGCGCTTTCCGTTTTCCTTTCTTTTTTTTTTTTTTTCGTAAACGCAATAACTTTTTTAAAAAACACAGTCAAAGTTAGCGCTTTGAACGGGATTTCCTGATGAAAGCAGGAAAAACAGTCAACGAAGGGAGAAAAACATTTTCTCACGTGATCAAAAATGCACATAATAAAATAAATAATTTATTTCTCAAAAAATGGAAAAATCATTTTGATTCCAAATTGCTTTCATAAATCAAGTCTGTTAATTGTTTATCTTAACGTTTAAAAGCCTGTATATCCTTGTGTCAGAAAGTTTCACTCTTCTTGAGCAGTCTTACTATATTTCAATTGGGATTCTTATAATATGATGCTTTTACTTATTCGTTTATTTTGAAAGTCGAAAAGCGAATTCGAAAATGCTTATTTATTCTAAAAATTTTCCTGATTAATTTTTTAAAGTTTTGACGCAAATAAAACTTTAAATTTTTCTTAATTCGTGCTGGGTGAGAAATAATCTTTTTTAAATTTTAGACACAAATTTTTTAATTTTACAAATCACTGAAAACAACGAATACTTAAATAGAAATTCTGAAACAATCCATAAAAATATCTCATCTAATAAAAATGACACAATAAATAAGAAAATAAATTTCTGCAGTTTAAAGGAAAGTGACAGTGTTTTGGCAAAAGAGGAAAAATAGAAACTATATTTCTTTTTTGCTATGAATCTTTCATGTAAGTTTTTCGCAAAGTCAGAACTTAGAGTCGTTTCTTTCTTAGTTCTAGATAAGATATATGGCTTGCTTGTTTTTAAAACTTGTTTTTATATGGATAAAAAAGCATTTTTCTCTTTCATCTTGAATCCACGGATTTTGTTATTGGTGGCAATATAAAAGAGGGGAAATTTATCATATGTGCGGGGAATCCAAACATGGTTAATACATCAGATTTATGTAATGTATTATATATATTTTATTAATATGAAAGATTTGTGCTGTGATAAATAAATGCGTGGAACAAAATCGAACGTAAAGAAAAGTAAGTTGGGGGGTTTATCCGTGTTAGATTTAGTTTAGCAATAATTCCTCAGAGAAAGATGAACAAAATATTTGATGATGAAAAAAAAAATAGCAACAACGGAGTATCAACAACAGCCTTAACGTCAGTCAGTTAAAAGTCACTAAGACGTCACTAACTGTAAAAGATGTCACAGTCACAACTGCGACCATAATATGATTTCTTTCATTTGTCACGTAATGACTCTCATCTTATTGTTACTTGGTAACTGGAAGGTGAAATCGTCATGACCGATTTGCAATTCATAAAAAATGAGATGTATCAACGTCGCACATGCGACTTGACTTCTATGTCACGTGAACACAATGAACGTGAACACGTGAACCAAAATAAATGATATTTGAATTAAATTTTATTAACATTTTGGTCATATTTTACTCATGGTGCTATTGGTAAAGTACAGATAGGTAAAATGTACTAGTAAATAAACAAAATAGTGACAAGAAGTTCAAATAGCCTTTTAATGAGAAAATGTTTTGCTATAGTTATCTTCCCCTCTTCCTATTTTTTATTTTTTATTTTACACTATTAGATGAGATTTCATGAACCACTGAGACAGGTATATGTTATTTTTTGCTCGGGTGATTTAGTTACTTTTTTTTTTCTTTGTTTAAAACTTCCACTTTCCTCACTTTTTATTAAACAAGTGCTTGTGTGCTTCCATTTTCAGCCAACTTACTTTGTTTTGGACCCTGATTTTGCCCTTGTCCCTGCGCTTGACCTTTCCGCTTTGTGTGAGCTGCTTCTTTTATGGGCTTTTCTGAAAATGAAAATATAATAATTATATTTAAGGATTTGATTTATGCACGTGTAATTCATATTTGCATTAAAATAAAAGTTACCAAAAACAGAAATATAAAATTTAACGTTATATAATCGGAAACTTTTGGAATAATATAAAAAGAATAAAATAAAAGCACGATAAAATAGACAAGCTTTTCTACATTTATAACTATCGTCACAAAAATTGTCGTATTTTGACGATGAAATAAGAGATTTTGAAATAATATAAGTATTTGATTTATGTATTTATAATTCATATTTAAATTAAAATAAAAGTTACGAATAACAAAATTTAAAATATAGCGTTATATAATCTAAAACGTTTGGAATAATATAAACAGAATAAAATAAAAGAACACTACAATAGATAAGCTTTTCTAGATTAAAAATTCGTTGTCTTTTGACAATCAGAAAAGAGCTTAGTAGTAGGAAAACAACAGTACGGGCTCAGCCGCAGGAACAAGGATCCGTGCCGCCTGCGGTGCCTCCGGCTGTCCCTCCTGCGGCTGTCCCACCGCCACCATCCCTCCCGGTCCCTCCTGCACCCACCGTGCGTCCCCCTCCACAAACGCCCCCTAGTGGAAAAAAGGAACATTCTATTATAACAGGATAGGTGATCAACCCTCTCTGTACTGAATTAGAACAATACATTCAATACAATTTTTAAATTTTTATATTTATTTCATTATTAAAGTATTTTTTAATTAATTAATCTTTTTATGTTGAATCTAGAATTCCTCTTTTTCTTAATTAAGTATATAACAGGAGAGGCGATCGACCCTCTCTGTACTGAATAAGAACAATACAGTCAATTTTTAAAATTTTATATTTATTTCATTATTAAAGTATTTTTTAATTAATTATCTTTTTATATTGAATCTAGAATTCCTCTTTTTCTTAATTAAGTATACTCATCAAATATTAGTTGAAAAACCAACATATAAATTTAATCATTATATTATATATGTGATAATCTACTCTATTAAAGAATTCTTATCAAATCAACTTTACCCTCATAAAAATAACATTGAAAAATTCTTACCAACTTTTACCCTCCTAAAAAAGAAAAAAAAAATCTCCTCAATGCCAAGAGGTCAGGGGTGTCCTTTCCCCTCTCACAACCATCTGTCCCTGAAACAGCTGTTGTTCCCCAACCATATCGGTGAGGTCATTCACTTATTACGTCACCCCAGTTCTTATATCCGGGTATGTGGTGAATTTTGGTTTATGAAAATCTGAAAGGAAGAAAGTTATTCTGCTTTCGTCTCGGTAGCATAAAGACCTGCTTCTTTTTCTGTTGAGTGAAGAATTCTACGCTTATATTACGCAAAATGTCATCTCAATTGCACACCCAATCAGAGGTAAACTTTATTTTATATTTTTTCTACGTTTTCTTAAAAAGCTCTGTAACCATTTTTTTAAATGAAATTGAAAATAATTAGATATCTTAATTTATTTTTATTTATTTTTTTAGGATGACATTTTTTTCGATTTTGGAATATCCCCTTCCGAATTAAACGAAATTTGCAATAAAATTGAACAAGAGGATTCTTCAACGTCTACGCCATCTAAAAGAGTGAATGTAGAGGACTCTTCGGTAAGAGTTTTTCTTTAATATCTATATAGAAAACTAGTTTGAAATGTTCTTTTAGGTACAATTTGTTGAAATAATTTTTTTTTGTTCTTTTTTTATCTCTTTTCAGGATTCTACCACCCCACTTTCTAAGAAAAGAAAATTAGGAGATTCGGAAGGTGTTGCAGGCCCCAGTGGATCAAATCTCATCAAAAATGACAATAAACATTTAGTAAGTTTTTTTTTTTTTTTTTTTAATAGAAAAAGTAGTTTGAAAAAAAATTTCTTTTTAATTTGTAAAAATAGTGTTTTTATGTTTTTTTTTCTTTTATCTAGAGCTGCCCACTCTGCGAGTGCCGTTTCACACATAAACGCCATTTCTTAAGGCATATGAGGTGGCATGACAACGAGGCATCTGATGAGGATATGCCTCAGCACCCTGAAAGTAGCAAAGAAGATGGAACTATCCAAAGTCGTAGTGAAGTGATGCAAGCTTCATCTCATGTAAGTATTTTTTCAAAACCTATCTCTCTGTTAAGTAGGGAAATTTTAGAGCTTCTCAAATTAGATATTAAGTATTAGGAACAAGTACAAAAATTCTAAATTGTTAGTTAAAAAAAAAATCAATACTCAAAAACACTTTTATTTCTAAATTAAAGAACAACAACAAAAAAAAATAAAATAAAATAAAAAATAAAATAAAAAATAAAAATAAAAATCAATTTAAAAATATATTAACTATTTAAATATTCAAAAACACTTTTATTCCTTCCAGAAATGTTTGAATGAATCACCCGATGAGGAACATCATGATGAACAACGAAGTAGTGGAGAACATGGAAATATCCAAAGTTGTAGTGAAATGGTGCAAGCTTCATCTCATGTAAGTATTTTTTCAAAACCTATCTCTCTTTGGTGAGATTAGCTGGGGATAGTATTAGGAGAAGTTTATTCTGCTAGTACTGTTTTCTATTTCGAAGTTTGCACTTCAGCGCGTTAAGCCTAACTCACCTGAATTTCTCTCTGTTAAGTAGGAAATTTTTAGGGACTCAAATTAGATTTTAAGTATTAGGAACAAGTACAAAAATTCTAAATTGTTAGTTAAAAAGTACACTAAAAATGAATTTAAAAATAATCACATTAAATACCAAAAACACTTTTATTTCTAAATTAAAGAAAAAAATCTAAAAATCAATTTAAAAAATATATTATCTATTTAAATATTCAAAAACACTTTTATTCCTTCCAGGAATGTTCCATATGCTATCAATTTAAAAAATAATCATGTTAAAAATACTCAATACTCAAAAACACTTTTATTCTTTCCAGGAATGTCCCATCTGCAAAAAAACCTTTAACCATCGAGGTAATTTAAACCGCCACATGAAGACTCACAACAGTAAAAAAAATTTTAAATGTGAACAATGCGAAAAATCGTTCACTAGAAAAGATAATTTAAATCAGCACCAGAAGATTCATAGCAATGAAAAATCTTTTTCTTGCGAAGACTGTCAGATATCTTTTACGCGTAAATCTGATCTTAGAAGACATCAAGAACAACACACTAATTCACTTGCTTCTCATCAATGTGAAACATGTTCTAAATCTTTTTGGAAGAAAAGTAATCTCCTTCAACATAAACGTACGCACCACACAACGAAAAAAACAGTCCCCCCACAGAAAGCGAAATCTGTTAAAACAAAAAAAAGATCCACTGAAAAAGCGTTAAATACATTTGAGAAAATTACGATTCTAGCTACAGAAGAAAACGCTTATGACAATGACATTTTTAATAGCCAAATTATAGAAGAAATTCAAAACCATATATTGAATTCTCTAAATACTTTGAAATCCCTTAAATGGCATCTTATCCACACCGTCAAGTTTACTCGATTTAATGAAGATGACGAAGTTGAATCAATGTTAGGGTATTTTAGGTCTGATCCCTGTCCAGAACATATTGAAGAAACAGTCAGAAACCACATCATCGAGAATTTAGAAAAAATTAAGACCCATTTTGAAGAATTTGTTCAACTCGGGTCGGGCTGGGTGCTAGAAAAAATAATGCATACAGACCTATACATAGCTCATTACAAGCCACTAACTGGAAGCAGTTATATTGAAACCCCTCAAAAATTAAAAAGAAAAGAAGCTCTTATTAATATTCAAAACTTTACTGATAATAAATGTCATATTTGGTGCCTACTAGCTCTTAAAAAGAAAATAGACAAAAATGCAGAACGTGTTTCCAACTACACACCTTTCGAACATGAAATAATCATTGATGATATTCCTTGCCCTGTCCCCTACCATAAAATTAAAGATGTTGAAGAAAAAAACAATTTAAGAATTAATGTATATTCATATGACGAGGAAGAAGATGAATTCGGAATGCTTCACATCTCAAATCGAACCCATCAAGAAGCGATTAATTTATTATTAATTGGGGATGAAGATAAGAACACCCACTATATATACATAAAAAATATGTCAAGACTCTTTTCCCATCTCACTAAATATGATGGCCAAGTCTATTTTTGTTATCGATGTCTCCATCGCTTTATGACTCAGACACTTCTAGACAATCACCTTCCATATTGCTCAGAACACGCTCCTCAACACATCAAGATGCCTGATCCAGAGAAAAATATTTTAAAATTTAACGGATATCATTTCCAACACTTAACACCTTACATCATCATAGCCGATTTTGAAAGTCTTGTCGTCCCAATTCACACTACAGAACCTAATCCTATCACTTCTTACACTATCCCTACACAAAAACATATCCCTTGCGGCTATGCCTACATAATAATTGATCAAGATGGGAAAACACATAAGAAGATGAAAACGTATCGGGGAGAAGATGCCGTATCAGATTTTTTGAAGAATATTTTTCAAGAGAGAGATGAGTTAGCCGAAACATTAATCACCATCAAACCTCTGAAACCATCCAAAGAACAAGAAAAAGCCTTTAGAGAAGCGACTGTGTGCTGCATCTGCGATCAACCCTTAGGCAACAAGCGATGCCGAGAACATGATCATATAACAGGTGCATACCGTGGTGCAGCTCACATGAACTGTAATTTACAATATAAACAACCTAAAGTTATCCCAGTTATTTTTCACAATCTAAAACATTACGACGGTCACCATCTGATGACGGAATTAGGAAAATTTAAAAGTTACAATATAGATGTCATCGCAAATACAATGGAAAAATACATATCATTTACTATCAAAAAACAAGACTGTCCCATAAAACTTAGATTTCTCGACTCATTCCAATTTTTACCTACATCTCTTGAAAAATTAACAGCTAATCTGCAACCAACAGACTTTCACCTCCTTAAAGCTAATTTCCCTAAAGATACCGACCTCTCACTCCTCACTCGAAAAGGGATATACCCATATAGCTATTTTACAGACTTCCAAAAATTTGATGAAACACAACTCCCACCACCTTCATCATTCCATAACGATTTAACAGATGAACCCATTTCCATAGAAGATTATGAACATGCTCAAAATGTTTGGGAAACTTTTAATATTCAAAATCTCGGTGAATATCACGATTTATATGTTAAATGTGACGTCCTTCTTCTAGCTGACATCTTCCAAAACTTCAGAAAACTTTGCCTACAATATTACAAAATTGATCCTACACACATGTTCACATCTCCAGGACTCGCATGGCAAGCTTGTCTTAGAATGACTCAGGTACAATTGGAACTTCTCACAGACATTGACATGCTGTTGTTTTTTGAGAAGGGTGTAAGAGGTGGTGTGAGTGCTATCACTAAACGATATGCAAAAGCGAACAATCCCAACGTCCCTAATTACAACAAAAATAATAAAACAAGCCATATCATGTACTGGGACGCTAACAACTTATATGGCTGGGCTATGTCCGAATACTTACCTGTTGGTGAGTTTCAATGGATTCAACCATCTGAAACAGATATAAACAGCATCCTTTCCCATCCAGATAATGCAGATTACGGCTATGTTCTGGAGGTGGACTTGCGTTATCCTCCTGAACTTTATCTACTCCATAACGAATACCCACTTGCTCCGGAAAACATTCACATCACTGAAGACATGTTATCTCCTTACACAAAATCTTTATTAAACAACAAACCCTACAAAGGAAGTTCGAAGCTCTCACCGAATTTAAAAGACAAAGAACACTACATCGTCCACTACAGAAACTTGAAACTCTATCTCCAACTTGGTCTTGAACTCATTAACATTCACAGAATAATTAAATTTAGGCAAGCACCTTGGCTAAAGCCCTACATAGAATTCAACACTGATAAGAGGAAACAAGCTACCAGTTCTTTCGAGAAAGACTTCTTCAAATTGTTGAACAATTCAGTTTTTGGTAAAACAATGGAGAATCTCCGCTTGAGACGGAATATTGAGTTGTGTAACAACGAGAAGAGGTCAAAAAAACTTGTCGCATCTCCAGCATTTAACAACTTCAAGATTTTCAATGAGGGACTGGTAGCCGTGGAACGAGTCAAAACTACTCTGACTATGAATCGTCCAATCTATGTAGGGTTCGCTATTCTAGATCTCGCAAAATTACATATGTACAAATTCCATTACAACATAATTAAGAAACACTATCAAGATCGTGCTCAACTGCTTTTCACTGACACTGACTCACTCACCTACCACATCCAAACAGATAATATACTACAAGATATGCAAGAACATCAAGACGAATTCGACTTCTCCGATTATCCTAAGAACCACCCCCTCTACTCTGTAAAAAATAAGAAAACAATAGGTAAATTTAAGGATGAGATGAATGGAAAAACTATTTTTGAATTTGTAGGCCTTAAAGCGAAAATGTACAGCATCCTATCAGAAGATGGAGAGAAAAAAAGAGCCAAAGGAGTACCTACATCTATCGTTCGAAAGAAAATAAAACACTCACAATATTCCGATTGCATACATCACCTGAAAACACTCTGTACAATAAACAAAAGAATCCAGCAAGATCACCATCAATTGTACACTATACAGCAACAGAAGCTAGCACTCAGCCCGTTTGACGACAAACGATTTATTCTAGATGATGGTATAACAAGTCTCGCTTATGGTCATCATCAAATTTAAAACAGGAAAATTAAATTAAAAAAATCAGAAAAAGAAAAAAAATTGAAGAAAAGAAAATGAAGATCTGGATAAAAAAAAGTGGGGCGCCACATAAGGAGATGTGGCGGGAGGCGGAGGGATCCCATAAAAAAAAATTTTCTTTTTAAACATACATTTCATTTTTAAATTCAGGG
This sequence comes from Maratus speculifer, assembly GCA_964019185.1. Lineage (NCBI taxonomy): Eukaryota > Metazoa > Arthropoda > Arachnida > Araneae > Salticidae > Maratus > Maratus speculifer. The sequence goes on from OZ025294.1 coordinate 353,002,392, forward strand.
TTGAAAAGAAGACTATTTCTAAATAAAAATCTAGTTTTATTAATTTAATTAAGAGTTTTTGTATTCGCATTCAGAAAATTAATTTTTCTGTCATGAAATTTTCTAGTTTGTTTACAGTTTTAAAGATTAAAATTTCGGTTACAGAACATGTTTTCAAGGTTGACTCATAAAACTGCAAGAAGCAGATGTTGTTTTTAAATAGAAAGTATTTTACGATTCATGTCAACACCAGGTGTAGAAAACTTAAAGTAAAAAAAAAATTAGTTCGAATATGACGTCACAAGAAGCAGGTGTTGTTTTTAAAAACCGTGAGAAAGAATTTTTCGATTTGTGTCAACACCAGGTGCACAAAATGTGAACTAAAATATTGGTTTGAATATGACGTCACAGAAGTTATGCGTGAGTTCGAATTTGTGCGTGGCAACATAACTCTGTTATATTTTGTTGTAGAAAGTCGCATCAATTTTTCTCTTGGAAAAAATGAAACGATCTAATAATTCTTCTCAGAATGGTTGCGAGAAAAATTTGAAAAATGAATGTGAATTAGAAGATGTTTTTGATAATTTGGATGATGTGTTTCAAAGCATCGATTTTAATAAAGTAATTATGAATTTATCTGATGAACCCCCCTCTCCAGCTGTAGCTGAGTCTTCATCTGATAAACCCACTTCTTCAACTACATTCCAGACTTCATCTCCGCCAATCGCCGATGCAATTCCTACATTATCTAGCGGAAATGAGAAAAGCTCTCAATCTATGGATATGAACGATGGCTATTCAAATCAACGAATCTGTTTAAAAGAACTTGGAAATGGTATCTATTTAACCTGTGAACTGTTCAAAGGTTCTGTCATTATCCACATTCGAAAATTTCTTCGATCTTCTGAAACTCAACCACTAACTCCTACAAAAAATGGTGTTTCCATGAATTTAAAATCATGGTATCGTTTCGTTCAGAAAATATTTGACTTTAATTTAATTTATACAACGTCATCTTTCATTGCAAACAACTCCATCCTCATATTATCTAAAGATGGTATCGCTGAAATCAGCAGCATTCAGAAAGGTTGTTGCATCAGGTTAGATGAATACCAACTTGAGAACTTAAAACATCATCTAAGTTCCTTCAATGAAACAGTGCTCGCATATCTGTATGAAAATTACTTACCAACTCTAATTGCCCATAAACTCTTACCTTCGGAAACATATGATGTGGAATTTACATCTTTAGAATTACGGTTAATAGCAATGATAGAAGTAGAAATGCAAAAAGTTTTTAAAACAGAGTACGAATGTCTTGGATGCGTCTACAATTCATCCGCACAACTTCGCCATGCTTGTATGACTTCCAGTAACTTAGAAAAATTTTCAAGTTTAGGAGAATTATGCCTCTGTACAATCGACTTTAAAGCTTTATCAGAACTTTTTGTCAAGGAAACACGGACTGTTTCACATTATTTCCTTCAAAATGTAAATTACGAAGTGTTAGCTGGTGTTCTGTTTAAAACAGTTGATGATTTGTAAATTTTAGAAAAAATAAACTGGTGTGTCTCAAAATGGTGTAATTAATGTGTTAAAATAATTTATTCTTTTTCTTTCAGAAAAAAAGAAGTTTCTTTTTCAGAAAAATCAACTCTACATTAAAATCTTTGAACAGATTTTGAATAAAAAATTTTTTCAAAGATTAACTTTCACATTCCAAAAAAAAAAATGTAAAGTGAAAAAAATTTTAAATGAAAAAAAAAATTCAAAATGTAAAAAAAAAAAAAAAAAAAAAAAAAAAAAAATTCAAAGTGAAAAAAATTTTAAAGTGAAAAAAAAATTCAAAATGAAAAAAAAATTTTCGAAATGAAAAAAAAAATTTTCAAAGTGAAAAAAAAAAAATTTCAAAGTGAAAAAAAAAAATTCAAAATGAAAAAAAAATTTTCGAAATGAAAAAAAAAATTTTCAAAGTGAAAAAAAAAAAAATTCAAAGTGAAAAAAAAAAATTCAAAGTGAAAAAAAATTTTTTTAAATGAAAAAAAAAAAAAGTTCAAAGTGAAAAAAATATTTCAAATGAAAAAAAAAAAAAAAGTTTTGTTTAAAAATATTAGATGAGGAAAAAATGTTTGTTTACGTATAAGAAAGTGGGTGTTTAAGAAAGAAAGATGACACATGATAAATTTAGTGAAAAAATATATTTATTTATATAATTTCTGCCAACGTATTACAGGGGACTTAAGAGTCTTTTTAGCTTTAACAATCGGTTTAACATTTTTTTATAGGTGAATACACATTATCATCTACAGTTAAATATTTGTTCTTGAAGAAAAGCTTGGGAGTATTCATAGAACTCAACGCTTTTAAAAATTCTTCTCTCCCAGATAAATGTTTATAAGATTTTCTCTGAGTGAGTATTAAACCAATCAAATCAGTTAGATTTGACTTAGGGATTAATTGGTTTTTATAAATTATCTCTCCTCGTTCATTCCAACGTAAAATATTTGGATACGTTTTCAAATATTGCAAGAGTTGTTCACCTTGTTTTTGAACACCTGTTGGAATCATTTTTAAAATGTTGTCTTCGGAATTTGCAGGATTTTGTATAGTTTCATCTTCAGCCGGTTTTGGAGGATCATCCTTTTCTGTAACATCCATTTTGAATGGTGGGTTAAAATCTTCTAAATTCATTTTTCTTTTTAACAAGTCGTAGTATAATTGCAGTTTTTCAAAATCTTGTAATTTACTATTCAAAATTTTCTGCATTTCTTTATCAAACTCACTTAGTTGCTTTTGAGAAGGTGTATGTTTAGAAAAATCACTCTCAGGGACTAAAACAAACTTTTTGCTAAACTCCATTTATAAGCGCTGACAAGGCTGTAACAGCAGCTGGTATCAAAATATTTAAAAAACCTCCTTTTTGAATAATTAAACGTTTTTTCTGGTAAAGACTACCTTTTTTAGAGGCTAATTTTCTTAGAAGATATTTGTGTTTTCCAAGCTGCTTCTTCTGATAATGTGAAATTGGTATATTTCCTTTTAACACGTTTAAAGAACATTCACAGATGGTTTTAACCACTTTTGAAGGTAGCTTTTTCAGTAACTGGTTGCGCAATGCTTTTGGACATGAGTGAATTAGCTGTAAATCCTTGACCTGTTTACGGGTCGGTGACATTTTATGGAATGATGAGTCTGTCGTTTTTCGCAATTATTTATATTTCAGAGTGTAATAATACTGATTTTGATTCGGTAAGATTTGTGTTCTTAACCGATGTTCTTCATCTGTTTCATTTTTCAAATCAATTAATAAGTAGGTAAAAGGTTTTCGGGTAGCATCTGCGTAAACTTCTTGAAAAAATTTATGATTTCGTGGGTATAATTGTCTTCCTAAACATGTGATTTGATTTAAATCACGTCTGTTTTTAAATAGGAAAAGATAGTCAGCATTCAATCGAAGATCTTTCGTTCCTTTATGAAAAAAATTTTGTGTGATAAAAAAAATACTTAAATTGTGGTGATGACTCCCCTTGGTAAATAAATTTGTAAGTCGACGATCACCGCCAACTTCACACATAAGATCATCTATAATGAACAGTGTATTGGTTCCTAAATATTCTTCATAATTAGTTGGGAAACCTTCAATGAACGTAACGTCAGATATTTCAACATATAAATTTTGGTAGATGCCGTAAAACCAAACAATTTTATCGGGTGTAGGTTTTATCATATATGTTTTAAAGTAGATGAAATCTTTTATAAAAAAAGATTTCCCACTTTTCGAAGGTCCTGCTAAAACAGCTGTGAAGGGGTGTTGAAGGCTTGGGAAATCCATAACAAATAAAAACAGACACAAAAGATATGGTATTTTATAAGACTTTTTATTGATAAAAATTCACATACACATGAAATCGTTTGGCAACAAAATTATACACTCTTTGGTCATTACATAAGTTTTCAGATACAAACTGCGACAAAAACTTTTTCAGAGATTCACCTCTACATCTACAGAAGAGGAAAAAAATTGTATATTGACCACAAACAGCTGTAACATTTGTTTGTAATGTTAAAGGGTTAAAAGTCACTTGAGAGAATTTTAAAGTAAAGTCTAAAATAGGTCCTTGATAAAAGTCTGGAGTATTTCCGTAAGAATCAAAGAATTCTACTCTTCTAGGTGAAGTTATGTAGAAAGCAAGCCAATGACTACCGGGTTGATCAGAAGAATCGACGTTGCATACGAAACAGCAGGGGTATTGCTTAATTGTGTTAGGGAGCATATCGCTGGGAAACACATCTAAAAAATATTTCTTAGTGTATTTGTTATGAGATAAAATGTCTTTAATCTGTTGAGAGTTCATCTTTGTCTAGTTTGGAAAGTCACACAACACATGCCTTGATTTAGAAATTTCAATAATGTTTTCAAATTCTGCATAGATCAGAACGGAAATAGTTGATGAAAGTGCTGAAGAAAACTTAATTTCAACTCTTAAATTTCCTTGATGTTGTAAATTCAAGTGTGGACCATCACATAAATCCGGACTTAAATCGAATGCATATAGAGTGTGTCCTTTAGCATAATCTTCTCGAGATAGATAATTTCCATTATCTCGGTTAAAGCCGGGAAACAATCGATGGTAGGCTGCAATATAATTTCCTTCGTTAAAATTTAATTCTAATGGTTTAGATGGTATTGGTTGTCCGTCAATGTAAATACTTAAAAAGTTGACGTTGTAGTGGTTAAAGAAAAACGGATTAAGGTCATACTGTCCGTTAATGGCTGAATTTTCTAATAATCCTATAATTACACGTTTAGGCATAGATCCTAAGAATACGTTATCTTGCATAAAAGACCAGCTTCCACTCGATATTGAGTATGTTTTACACAAAACTCTATCGATAGGATATTTAGCATTACTTTTCTCTAACGCTTTAGCGTGTCCGATGGAAACACCTGGACTAACTTTCACCTTTCGAATAAACAAAGAGGCGTGTTGTAACACCACTTTATAATCAGGTGTTTTATCTCCGACTTTATCAGCCATCAAACAAAAATTGGGTTTGCTACGTGTCATTTTAATTTTCAAATCTACCATATTCAATAAAAGTCTATTTTGTTGAAAAATATCACAATGTAGTGGGCCTATCATATCCAAAACTTTACTTTTTGAAGTTAATTCATATCTTTTATGAAGTCCTGGGTTATCGGTAAGTGTAGGATTGACTGTATCCAAACATTCATCTTTGAAAAAACATTCGCAAGAAAGTAAACTTTTCTTAGCATCTTCTCCATAATTCAGTAAAGTCTCGATGTAAGCACGATACGGGTAAGTATTACTAGAAGAGGAAATCACTCTTTCGTTCAAACTCACATCTACTTGAGAAAACAATGCTTGTAAAAATAAATTAACAGGTGCTACAGGTGTCTTGTCGGGTAAGGGTGTTCCATCAGCGTTTGTTAGTTTTACTTTCACGTAAAGGTAAGATGCTGATAAATCAATATAATCTTCACTATTGCCTGTAATGTTAAACTCAACTGGTCCACTCTCAGATATGGTAGCCAGTGGATGATATTCTACAAAGTGACCTTTTTCTATAGCTGTTTGCGTAGGTGGAATCATAAACAAGTCTAGTTCAGATTTGACGCAGACGGGAGAATCTTTATGAATAAGACCAGACATCTTTAAGCAAAAATATCGCGTGCTTTCACTTTCTTGGCTTTAGGGCGACTGAGAGAACTTTGAGGTCTCTTTCGTTTTTTATTCCCTTGACCTGATCCAATCATAGATTTCACTTTAACTGCTGCTTTGTCTGTCAGATTTTTCCCAGCTTCCTTAAATCGCCGTTTAGCTGCTGTTTTAATATTATCACCTTGAGAAATATCATTTAGCACATCTACACCGGTATGAAATAACTGCTTTCCAACTGCTTTAGCACCCGATTTAAATAAAGGTACAGCTGCACGGAAAAGTGAACGGAAAAGTCCTCCGAAACCATAACCTTTCTGGAAAGTATTTCCTTGATAATAGTTCAATCCGCTACCTGTTTGATGTGTATAATAATCTTCAAAAGATTGATTACAGCATTGGTAAGGAACAAGCATTATGAAAGATATTTCTGACGAAAATGTAGTTTCACAATCAACTTCCCACGATCAAATGACACTAAACGTCCTGTGAGTGTTCTTATAACAGTTTCAATCGTTTGAAAATTTTTTCGAGTGACTGGTATGTAATGAGGTCTGTCAAACACTTCATGAATCATATCTCCATCCTCCCCTTTAACAGGAATCACTCGCAATAAGGGTGCCACTGTATCTCCAACAATCTGAGGTTCTACAATATCACTATACAAGTAGAGCAATTTAAAATCTGCGTGTGGGTCAGCTATAAAGGGACTTTCAAAAGATAATGAGGGAGTCGAAACATTTGAGATTACTTCACCTGGTAAGAATCCTAAACATTCGGCTAAACCGGATAAAAATTTCAATTGTGCATATTTCTTCAAAGAAACTTTCACTTTTTTAGTGTGTTTGTTGTAACTAACCGAAATTCTATCAAAAATTTTTGATAATTTATCACTTTAATGATGACGTTAGGAGATTCATAATATCCTGATGGGATTCGAATTTTTTTCGTGTCACTATCATCCTGTTCATATTCATTACCGTTTCTAGGTCTTCCATCTGGTAATTCTAAACTGTTACCTAACACATATTCATACTCGTTACCATATTCAGTAATATTACGCCATGTATGAGGATAAATCAATTCAGTTAAACCGACCTCCCATTCACCTTTTAAATCTAAAGGCATAGGTAATCTTGTAAAATAATGTGAAATTTTGTTTTCTGGAAAATAGTTCATTGAACTGTCAGAAGGTAGCGTCACGTAGAATGACATGATTGTGAATGATCATTCGTTGTAAAAAATGGGTATTTTATAGAGAAAATAAATCTGAAGAAGGTATCCACTGATTAAATTTAGAAGGATAACCTTTAAACTTAACTTGATATTCAAGTTGCCCTTTTCTTTTACGTTTTTTCAGAATCTTTTCAACGTCAAAGTGTTTTTTCGGTTGTACTTTTTGTAATTCTTCTGCATAAAAAGTTCCTTCAATAGGTTCGTCTAATAAATCTTTGATTTTGTAAACTGGAGGAATTCTCGTGACACATTCTGTTACTAAAAATAGTTCTTCCGTCCAATTTGTTTCATATCCTTTTTCGAAAGTCATTTTATGTTTAGAAACACGTACTAAGTCCCCTGAATTAAAAACACAAGGTTTCCTTTTCAGTTTTGACATATTACCGTAAATAGAAAACCACACTTCACTTTCATTATCCTTATTCACTTCACTTGGGGGTCTCTTAATGGTGGTATGGTAGGTGTGATTATAACTATCTAAAAATTGATCCAATACATCAATATATCGATAAGTGTGTCGCGTTGTAAAATATTTCCACATTTTAGTTTTCAGAGTGCGGTTAAATCTTTCCACTACACAAGCTTTCGTATTGTTAAAAGTCCTAAAAAATCGAACACCTTGTTGCTTCAGAAACTTCTGTAAACGAGAATTTAAAAATTCTTTACCTGCGTCAGTATTCAAATACTTTGGTTTCCTTGTTCGAAAAATGGATTCAAACACTGCTACTATATCTTCAGCACGTTTCGATTTCAAAGGGTAAGCCCATGCATACTTAGATAAAATATCAATGCATGTTAAAATGTAACGAAACTCGTCATTAAATTTCTGTAAAGAAGATAAATCTACCAAATCCGCTTGCCACTGCTGATCTATAGAATACACAATCACTCGATTTGTTTGAAATTTTCTGCGTACAGGTTTATGAAGAGTGTAAGCATCAACCCCTTCTAACCAAGATTTAATTTTTTTCTTAGATACCTTACCGTGAACTGCTCGATGAAGAGCGTCCACTCCTCCAAAACTAGCAATTTGACTTGGATCCTGATAACTTTTCTCCATAATATGATATTAATGGGGAAAATTCTCTGTATCGTTAAACTTTAATATAAAATCTACTGCTAGTCTATCAACTTTAGTAAAAATATAAACAAGTGAAAAAACAGCGCACATCAATATGTAAACACATAAAGCACTAATCACTTCGATGTTTAGAATCCTTTTAAAAATAATATCGAAAAACATAGATTTATATAGCTTTAGAAATGATTGTTTACAAGGTAATGGCCGTTTCAGGGAGGGAATGGTCGTTTAGGAGAGGAAATGTCAGTTAAAGAGAGGTATTGTCCGAGTTGAGATGTGATTGATAATATTTTTAATTAGGGAAGGTTGATCACCTATCCTGTTATAATAGAATGTTCCTTTTTTCCACTAGGGGGCGTTTGTGGAGGGGGACGCACGGTGGGTGCAGGAGGGACCGGGAGGGATGGTGGCGGTAGGACAGCCGCAGGAGGGACAGCCGCAGGGACAGCCGGAGGCACCGCAGGCGGCACGGATCCTTGTTCCTGCGGCTGAGCCCGTACTGTTGTTTTCCTACTACTGAGCTTTTATAATAAATATGCAGGTTTTCACATAATAAATTTATTTTATTCATCAAAAATTCCAAAATCTTAACACTTTGTTCATAATTTTCTGTATAAATATTGCCAAAACAGTGTAATAAGAAGTGGCATGTTATAAAATATAGCAAAATCAAAACACAGTCTCTAATAATTGAAACGATGAAATCTGGTCAAGAAATAGGTAAAAATGAATTTAATTATATCCTGACCTGGGTACTTTTTCACTTTGTTGGTTTTACACCTTGTTAGCAATGGAAATGAAAAATTCAATAAATTAAATTCAATTTTACAGTATCTAATCTTCCAGGAAATTAGGATGTCCCAGCCAGTAATTGATCAAATAAAGTCAGCGCAACGAGTTTATTATACAGTCAAGTCTCTATATAACGAAATCCATCGTTCCAGTAAAAAATTCGTTATATAGAGAAATTCGATGTATAGAGAATGATGTTAAAAATAGTGTCTAATGTGTAAATTTTGAACAAATATTATTTTTGAACTTTTTACTTAAGAATTTGAAATGTTTAAAAGTAAACCTAACATTTCATTTTTTAATTATTTAAGCAGTTAAAAAAAAAAGAACATACATTTATTTGAAAGCTTAATGAAAATCAAATGAGGAAGACTTGTATTAATTTCAAACGAAGAAATCTGTAATTTTTTATTGTTTTGACTTTAAAATTGTTACGCTCTTTAAAAAAAAATGCTCACATTTTAGCAAGGAATGAAAAATTGTAGTTCACATTTTCCTCCATTTGAAGGCCTCTCTTATGTGCCTCTCATTGATTCCTCTCTTATATGTGTGACAATTCAATTGACTCTGTTTTGAGAAGGATGTTGAAAGGTGTGTGGGAGCTGGGATAAACTCGTTAGATTTAAAGAACAAGGAGAGAAATAATATAAAAAAAAAGAAAAAAAAATACTCAGCAGTGAACGATAAATCAAAAATAAGTGATGGAAAATTGATTCCAGATGATTTCGGAGCTTTTTTAAAACTGAATAAATTAAGACCAATTTATGAAAAAATTCGTTATATGGAGATAGATATTTCGCTATATAGAGACTATTTTTAATGTAATCATGCGAAAAGGTGACTGTTCCTTCTAAAAATTCGTTATATAGAGAAATTCGATCTTTGGAGTTTCGTTATAGAGAGATTCAACTGTATTTCCTTCCATTTATTAGGAATATGTTTTGGAGGTAATAATGCGTAACATCTGTTAACCTCTTTTAAGTTTTAGAAGTAAACTAACATGATTGCTACAATCCCTGGTGAATGTCGAATAATGGACAAATATGGAATCCACTGAAATTAAATAGTAACAAAATTATTAATAAATAATTTCTTTAATTGTTTTTTCCCAGTGGTTGATCAAGCGAAAGAAGTCAGACGAAAATTTAAAAATTAATCTTTAAAACATCATCCTTCGGCTGTGATTAATAAAAAAATTCTTGTAAAAATATTAGTTGAAATAAACAAGGTGTAATTGGACTATTTTAACTTACCGTAATTGTAAAAAAAAAAAAAAAAAAAAAAAAAAAAACTAATCAAAAATTACATTTTTTAATAGCAATAAATAAAATCAGAAAAAACCTTTTACAACAGGTAGCTGAAAATAATGTGACAACGAGTGAAAAAACATTCATATAAAAATATTATCTCTAGTGCTACATATAAAATACATTTTCTCTTAAATGGCGCAATATTTAAAAAAATGATCAACTACAGGTAGGGTATCAACTACTAGAGGGGGTACCCTAATTAGCAAAAACATTGACGTTAGTGACTGCTAGCTTTTTATTTATACTTCCGATACAAGAGCTTGAGGACGAAATCCGATGACGGAATTATATCTTTCTAAAAATATTGGTTATCTAGTTTAATACTGATAATTGTGGAATTTTTCAGAAAATGGTGTAATAATACATTTGGTCGTCAAAGTCGACATTTTCATAGTGATTTCACAGGGATTCAACTACGCCTGTAATAATACTTCTTCAACAACAGTGTTAGATAAAGAATATCTTACAATAAATAACTAAAAGAAGAAGAAAAAAAGACAAAATATAAAATGTAAAAAACATTAAAAAAAAGTTGAAATATCAGTGTCAGTTTTATTAGCAAAAATCTTCATCTTACATAGGTGAATATTCAGTAATCAGTATACATTACATACCTATATAAAGCCTAGGTTTAAAAAAATATTCTTATTTATTGATTTATTTAAAAAAAGAAAATATATACTACAAGCAAAATAAATCATTTTGTTAGACCTACAATATCAAATGAATCTTTCTTTCCTAAAACAGACTTATGTATGTACGTGCTTCAGAATTGCCATGAAAAATTAAGTAATCTACTTGCGAGTGCAATTTACTTATTACTTGGCCCACGTGTTCACGCGTCATTAATTTTCTGTTATAAATTGTAAAACATGTACATTAGCTAATGTAAAACATTATTCGGATGATTTCAAAATAAAATTTCATTAAGAGGGTTTGGGAGACATTTTAAAACAATTTTTATTTATTGAGTTAAAATTTTGAGATTTTTGTCATGGTTAACAGTATTACTTGTAAACAAAATCACATGATAAAATTTCCCATAAGTTTTAAAAAACAACTTAAAAATTTATTAAAAAATTGGGGTATTTTACAATCGTTATAACTCGAAATTTTTTAGCAGTTATTTTTTTTCATTTAAATAAACAGAAATTTACGCGTTTTAATTTTGATTCAATATTTTTTAAAGCGTTAATTTAAAAATTAAAAATATTTAAAATAAAATTTGTAAAAAAGGATGCAACTTCAAAAATAATAATAATATTTTTATAAGTAAATATTTCTATCACATTTGCTGAATCAAAATTAAAGTAAAACAATAGGAAAAGACATGTTTCAAGTTTGAATCATTTATCACGGCCGTTGACTTAAAATAATTTAAGTACGCCAAATGATGAAAAAATCCATTATGAAGAAGTAAGAATTTTTGCAAGAAGTCATTTCCATGACAACCATTGCTTGAAAGGTAGGTTTTGAAAATAAACCAAACAAAAAAAATATAATAAGTCCTGTTCCAATTAAAATAGAAACATGATTTAAAGGTCATTTTAAGCAGGAAAAAACAGAGAAAGCTTTAATGCAATGTATTTTTTTAAAGGAAATTTGGAGCTTATTGTGGCCTGGAATCCTTTAAACCTAAAGTTAACAAATTAATTTTAAGCTGGATGTTTTTGTCTAATTAGCTTTCGTGTTCATAAAATGACCATAACCATTGAAACATTCTACCTGTACATTTACTTTACAAAGTGATGCATTTATTTCATTTTTAGAAATGAGATATTATTATGTGAAATTTATTAATTCTTAAATAGATTTATAAAATCAGAAGAAACTACTTAATTATGAACTATTTTTTACTTTATTTAGTTTAAGTTTGGTTAAATGTTTAGATTCCTAAAATTTTTTCAAATTTAACTTCAAGATTCTAGATTATTGTAGTCATTATTTGGAATGCGAATCCTGATAACTTTAATAGTAATTTATATTATGACATGTCTTGAGTCATTTCAATTAAATAAACCACCTGTAGAAAATATTATTATGTCTTTTTTGTTTCGGTGTAGTTTCTTTGATATCTTGGGTTATAGTGAAAGTGAAATTAGAGAATTTAATGTACTACTTTGGTTTATTTATTCATTTTTTTTTTTAAATAACCAGTTCTTTGCATAATGTTTTGCTCAAATGAAACTCATTGATTTGTGAATAGTCATTATTTTTGAGATAACAGATAGAAAAACCAATTTAGAATAGATTCAAAATATTAATATAAAAAATTATAAGAAAAAACTAAGTTCATCTGAAACTAAAGATCGCAAATCTACACAGCTTAATGTCTTGTTGCTTGAGAATAATCGATAATGAATCAGAGAAATAAAAAACTTTATTTCGAAATTTGCAAATACATATCTAGACATAAAGGTTCTAGTGTCCATTTTAATAATAACATTTATAAGATAATAAAAAAATAGATTTAATTGCCATGTAACCGAAAGATCGACGTGTTATCTCGTTCACAAGACAATTTCTCAGGAAAAAGAAAAAACACCAGTATAATTGAGAGTCATATTTTGGATGTCCCAGGATTATTGGGACAAACTTTAAGGTTATGTTTAGGATATTAGAAAGATTAAGATTTGCATAGCAACCCACGGTCGTAAAAGCCTTCCTGACGCGGTAGTGATGACACAAACGCAAGAAAGAAAGGACACGAACAGGGAGAGAAAACTTATTTATTTTTCTTAATGCAGCAAAAGTGCAGCAATGTTGGAAAATGCTGAAGGAAATTGTTGTACATACTGTGGCAGTATCTGGCGAAGTCATGACCCTCCCTGTATTTTTGCGAACATTAGATCTTCCATGCGCCGTAGATATGCTTACATGCATCACGACCCGGGGTCGTAATTTCGAATACCTACAATGATGACTGTCGTATCTCTTTAATGTTCCATTTTTTTCTTAGTTTTTTGCTGTATTAAGGATAATAAACATGTTTTTTTCCTCTTATTCGTGCCCTGTCTTTATTGTGATGTGTGTCATTTTTGCAGTTTTCCTTACTAAAGGAAATTAATTTCTCCATTATTTTTTGCTTGCAGTAAATGAAATTATGTAATATATTATTAACATTACATAATATATTTAAAATAAAAAAGCATGCCAGTGGGTATTAAACCATTTTTCTTAAGAAATATATCTAAATCTTGTAATTTTACGATACAGATGAAGAAAAACCCATTATAAAATGATTTTGTTATTGTGCTGCATGTGTAAGCTATTATCTGTCCGCAAATCAGATCTCCATAAATGAATGCTAAATTATTATTTATTTATTTATTTATTTATTTATTTTTGCTTTATAGGTCAATACTTTTCGCTGATCATATGACGCCCGTATGCATGAGAGAGTTAACTTCACATTCACATCTTTATAGTAGAGGTCTGCACGGGCCGGAATTTCCCGCCCCGGCCCGTAGGAAAGTTATTTCGGCCCGGCCCGGCCCGTTATAAAACTCAAAAGTTCGGCCCGAGCCCGGCCCGGCCCGTTTTGGCCCGTCACAATTTCTACGATTTCTAAAAAATTCAGATTTTTATCATATAACTAAGATTAATTAAAAAAATACTGCATACATATCTATGGAATGTTTTTACAGTATATTATACAGTAAATACACATTAACAACATTAATGATTACTTGGATTCTTAGGCTTTCAACATTCGAATAAAGATTCATTAAAAAATTAATATGGCTTAGAAAAAAAGAAAAAAGAAAGAAAGCTGAAAACATTGTTAATTTTGAAGTTGTTTAACAAAAGAAGATTTTTAAATATATTTCTATATCATTTTATTATAAATTTCAAATCCAAATTCATTCTTAAATTCAACGAAGCTACTTTCTGATACATTTCTAAATTCATTTTTCCCCCTCAGAAACGCATAAGATTAGCAGATATCTTTGCAGAGACTATATAATCGAATAGCGTTATCCATTTTTTGATAAAAGCAATTTAAGAATACTGCAAACAAATAAAATACTGTCATAATTAGCGTTTTGAATAGAGTTTCCGGAAGCAATAGCAAAGGAAGGAAGAAAAATCTGCAATCATTTGAGAAACTATTATATCTCAACAAGGTTATACAAGTATTTTATTTACCAAAAATGAAAAACGCTATTCGATTCCAAATCCCTTCAATAGTTAGTCTTATCACTTTTACACTTTTACAATTTAAAATTAATCAGAAAATATGTCAAACTTTCGCATTATTGAGAAATTAATTTAAAAATCATCAAGAAGTATATATCTGAAGACTAAACTAACATAAGTTCTTTAACTCTGTTAATAATTTTACAAATCATGTTTTCTGCCAATAATTAAGTCTAGTACCGGTCCGGCCAGTCTATGTGTAGAAAAATAGTGCAAGCGTGATCTCGGACCGGCATGAGTCAACTAAAAAAATATTAAAACGGGTTACACATCATGTAATTCTCCGATGCCGATACACTGTGCATTTTTATATTGATGCTGTCAAACTAGTATGGCCACATTTATACTTATTCTCGTTAAAACCATTTTCGTTGACAATAGTTCATATATTTATCGTTTCTGCTTAAATCTTCAGAACGGGCCGGCAGGCCCGAAAATTTTTTTTATCGGCTCGGCCCGGCCCGTCTGGCCCGTTCAATTTTTTTGCCGGCCCGTCCCGGCCCGTTTATGTTGTTTGTCGGCCCGGCCCGTTAGAAAATTCGAAACGACTCCGCCGGGCCGGGTACGGGCCACGGGCCAGGCCCGGGCCCGTGCAGACCTCTACTTTATAGTATCATATCTCACTTGGATCCTAGAGTGTTACTTCGAGCAAAAACCGAAAAATAATAAAATAAAACAGTCCTATGCTTACTGTGTTGAACTGATTGCCAAAAAATTTAATAACTAATAGTCTTAATTATAGTGGCATCTTATAAGGAAGGTCTCCATACGGGCATACCCCGAAAAATCTGAAAAAATTACAGAATGTTCGCGTGTGGATATATACACCTAGAATTCTGGCGAAACCTCCATTCAGTATCCGTAAAAAATAATGAAAATTTCGTTATTTGGCGATTTATCGCCGGTTGGCGAAGGAATGTAATTTCAAAAAATACTTTATGTCAAATGCACTTCAAGGAAAAAAAAAAGTTTCATGTTGAACTTGTTTTGATAAATTTTATTTAAATAACTTTAGTTTAGTAAGTTTTAGATTGTTTTAAGTATAATTTTGTTATATCGATATTTATATGTATTTATATTCAAATTTAACCGTCAAAATTTGAGATTTAAAACGAATTTCATAATTTAAATTATTAAATTTGTTTCAAGCTCAAAGTCCAATTGAGATTTGTCGATTAGATTTTGTTGCTATGGAAACATCTGGCTTTTATTTTTGAATACATTTATGTATGAAGATAATTTTTCTCAATATGATTTTTTTAATCTATGAAAACATTTTTTCCAGTGATTAATTAAATAACTACTTCAACAACTAATACTTATATACAGGGACTGACAAAAGTTGAAAATTCTTAGGCGCCAGAAAAAATTCTTAGGAGCCAGATTGAAGAATCATTTCTCTGACATTAACGCATTCACGGCAAAATGGAACACTGGCTACTCATAATCGTATTCGGCTATTTTTGAGTGATATGTGACATTTCGCAGTGAACAAGTTAACTATTCAATAAAAAAAATCAAACTGAAATTTTTTTAAAGATAATACCACTTTTACATTGTAAAAATTAAATTTAAACAAACTATGAAATTAAACATTAAAACAGTAGATAAATATCCTTTAAACCTTTAATTCCCAATAAGAAACTATATACATAAATTAACAATGCCTTTGAGATTTTGATTTAAAATACCATTTATCAATTGATTTTTCAGGATTGAAATCCTTTAAAGATGGTCCATTTAAATTTATAAACAATAAACTGTTCATACTGTCCTCTTTTAAGTTTGAACGGAGTTTACTTTTGATAAGGTTCATTTTGCTGAAACCTCTTTCACAAGAAGCTGTTGACACAGGAAGTGTCAGCGCAATGGCAAGGAGATTTACCAAATGTGGGAATCGATCCTTCATAGAAAAACACCTTTCAAAAAGAGAATTAATTGTTAAATTTCTACCGAGAACTTTAAACTCATACCATTCATCTAAAATATGAGTAATGTCATCTTCTTTGATACCAAGACAACTAGCAAAATGTTGCGAAAGCAATGTTATTTCTTTTTCTCCAAACTTGCATAGTCCTTTGCCTTCAGGCCAACTGAAAGTATCAAATATACCAGTAGCTGTTATTATTTCTGTTTCAGTTTCTATAAATCTTTCTTTCAAATGCCTTATCCCTGCTTCAATGAGAATACTTTTATCATTGGAAATTTTTTTGTGAGATATATCTGACAACTGCACATTAAGGTACATTCCACTTAATGAAACATCATTTAATTTTTTTTTTCATTTTCTGCTGGAGTGTTTCTAATCTAAGCAGTGCTCTTTCAACATACACTTTAGTTTGGCTTAGCAAAAACTCCGATTTCTGAAAAATTAGAGAGAGTTGTTTAAAAATGCTCAAATAGTCACATAAAAAGTGCATTGTTATTAAAAGTTTGAAATCTTTTAACTTTTTAAGCAGTCCTATGGCCATGTTACTATATGCACCCTTTGCTTGAGTAGTACTTTCCAAATGGACAACAATGGATTTCCAATCCCTGATTACAGCTCTGAGAGTTCCAACTTTGCTTGCAACCCACCTTACCTTGTGCAAATACATTAGCTTCACAAATTTTTCTTCTAGGGCTTCAGAAATCAGCTTTAACTGTCTTAAACGTTTAAGAGAATTCATATAAAATTTATAAAGAGTTATCAGTGTAGAATCTATATCATTAATTATTTTACAATCTTTATTTGATTGTAAAACACTCAACTGAAGTTTATGGGCTTCACAATGAACTGCTACTAAATGATTCATTTGTTTAGCTAACTTTGTTGCTACACCTTTGTGACCCCCTGTCATTGTTCGAGCTCCATCAGTACCAAGACCTACTAAAGTAGTAGAATTCAAAAGGTATTTCAAACTTAATCTTGAAAATTCCTCAGTAATAGCTTGGAGGTAACCATCTGCTGAACAATTTTTGAGTGGAACCATAGTTAAGAAAGACTCATTTACTTTTGTTTCTACAATGTAACGCACATATATTATGAGTTGCTCTTCATCAGATTTGTCAGTAGATCCATCAATTAAAATGCTAATAAATTTAGCACATTTTAATTCAGTAATAAATGTTTCTCTCAGATGTTCAGAAATTACAGAAATGAACTCTTGACACCTTTTTTCATTAGTGTACTTGTCCGAGTCAGTCACATCCAATTTTGATAGTAACATCACTAACTCTTTAAAATCACTAAATGGCCTGTTATTTTTTGCCAAATAATGCAGATAAGTGTTCAAATGATTTTTGATCTATAGTTTTAATGCACTTCGCTATTGGCGTGTCATAAGGTTTTTCTTTGGCTCGTTTTGCCTTCTCACACTGAATATGTTGTTGGGATTTTCCATGTTTTTTAAATGTTTCCAATTTAAAATTTGAAGAAAAACCTTGAACAACTTTAGAGTTACTATCACTGAGATTTGGAAATAAATTACAGACGTGACAAGTTGGAATCCCTTCTTTGTATTCCAGCCAGTCCAAATCTTTCAACCATGTTTGTTGAAATTTTCTTTTTCCATTTCCTAACTTAACAGGTTCAGGTTCAACACACTTTTTGGTCTCAGAATAAAAATTTTCATGAACTTGATTTTCGCAGAAATCCGATGAACACCCACTTTTATGTTCTTCCGCACTATTCTGATTTTTATTATTTGTAATCGGAAGTTTTTCAGATTTATTAGCAAAGAATAAGCGATCAATTTTCAGTTGTTTCTTTGGAAGTGAATCTTCTTTCACACTTCTCTTCATTTTTTAATCGTATCTTCATTAAAAGAAAAATAAATATTGGGCCAAAAAAAGTAGATCACATGGAAAAGAACAAAGTACGCGGGCGCCACCTCGAAAAACAAACCAGTCTGTCGTCTCGGGAATGAATGAATTACGAAGTAAGAACTAAGAGTACAATGAGCGGGAAGGCCGAAAACCAGAGAACTAAAACGAACAGTTACTAACCTGGACGAATCACGGTGCAGTATACGTCACAAAGCAGTAAGACACGCGCAGACAGCAGCGCCTATAGACCTTGCAAAAATGACTTGCCTCACGTTGAAGCAGCTGCGAGACAACTCAACTTAGAGAAAAGGTGTTGGAGAAAATGTAAACAAACAGCAATGGCACTGATAAACGTACGTGCGTTTGCTGGCAGAGTGGACGAAATAATAAGTTTTTAAAGGGGGAAAACTAAACTTAAAATATTCTAACAGTAGGTAAAAAAATTAGTCGCCAAGAGGAATTTTTTAGTCGCCCGGGCGACCTGGCGCCCGGGATTTGTCGGACCCTGCTTATATATATATGTATATATTATAGAAAAGTCTCTCATTGTTTATGTTTAAATTCATTAAATGCCATTTACACACATTCTAAATATCCAACAATTTTGAGTTGCATTATAATCGTTTGCTTTTGGCGAGGAAAAGGGCTGCTCGCCAAATCGAGTGACTCTTTCGTCTTTTCACGTCATATATTTGAAAATATTTTTTTTAACATATTTTCTACTGTGATTCCGCCACTAATTTTGACTTATCCTTTACTACATACATAAGTACTTTAATTAATATTTTTTTTCATAAAATTCTGAATATGCCCAGTATGGAGACCTTCCTTGTTAGTTGAATAACTACATTTCAGCCCTTCTTGCTTTCTGTCAGTTACAAAATGTAAAAAGAGGTTTGTGATAAAAACGTGGCATTTGTGACCTATTAACTTCCCATCCAAATCTTTGTATCATTTTATTTGTATTATCATTACTACACTGTAAAAAAAAATCTGTAAAGGTACTAAACATTTTCTAGGAAACTGGGATTCCAAGAACTTTTCATGTAATGGTAACAGCAGAAATTCAAGTTTCAGAATCGGTTACATGGATTTTTCCTGTTACCGTTACATGAAAAGTTCTTGGAATCCCAGTTTCCTAGAAAATGTTTAGTACCTTTACAGATTTTTTTTTTTACAGTGTAAAGGTGATTAAAAATTAAGTAACCGCAACCAGCTATCGTAAAACGAAATAGAACCGTCTGCTTATCATTAAAAATCTCTAAAAAATTTTATTCTTAATTTTCATAACAATAACAATGAAAAGTGTTGAAGATTAAATAAAAAAAATCCTTACAAAAAATATTACATAAATATAAACAATTTCAGATTTTTTTCATAAAAATTTTAGAATTCTTGCAATTGAAATTATCAAATAAACATTTTTTTCTTTGAATTTAATTCAATATTTGAAAAAAAAAAAAAAAAAAAAAAAGACTTCACTGAAGATTTTTTTTTCAAAGTCAATAATATATTTTACTTTTATTCACTAAGCCTACAAAAGTTTTCAATAAACTTCTGTTTACACCCTTTGTAAAGCCTTTTTACACATTTTTAAAATAATTATCCTATCTCAAATGTCTGAAAAAACTTCATCCGTGTGGGAGTAAGAGCAGACATACATAAAACTCCAAATTTCTCCTACAAATATTTCTCGACTTTATAGGCTATACAACATTCACCAAACAAATATAAAATAAAATTATCCGAAGAGAGATATAAATATTTCAGATAACCTTTTATTCTAGATTTTCTTTCCTCTTAGCTAGTTAAAAAGAAATATAAGAACAGAAAGAAAATAAGCCGAGAGCTGTTTATTCTTTTCCTCACGGGAACGTTTTATCAAAAACAAAAATTTTCGAAAAATATATCACAAACAGGAAAAGTTTGCATCAGCAATTCTTTGTTTTTTTTTTTTTTTTTTTTTTTACGATTGAACAATTATGATTTTTTTTTTGGTTACTGCTTGCTCAAAATACAGATAATTAGAAATGACTGGGGAAAATGTTTGCAGAAAAATATTTTTCCGACAAAGGTATTAGGATTACGTAAACAAGCACGTAAACAGACAGTTTTTAATTATGTAATTTTATAATGAAGTAAAGGAACAGAATTGATCTTATGCATGCAGAAATAAATATTTTTTGACGCAGATGTCCTATATCCACCGCATTGGCACAATTTTTCTGACGCCAATCTGGCGAAAGCTTCGTTTTAAAATGCAAGTTATACATAATTTTTTAAAGTAATTTCTATTATTTTAAAAACGAAATAATATTAAAAAATTTTAATTAATAATTATAGAGCAAAACAATTTAGATCAATATAAAAAAAAAATAAAAGTAAGTAGGCATTTTTTTTTTTAAATAAATAACATAGCCGGACATTCCGACAAAAAAACTTTTGCTAAAAATATTACATAAACATGAAAAAAATCAGATTTTTTCATAAAAATTTTAGAATTCCTGCAACTGAAATTATGAAATAAACACTATGTTTTTTTCGATTTAATTCAATTTTCGAAAAAAAAAAAAAAATCTCTGAAGATTCTTCTTTTCAAAGTCAATAATATATTTTACTTTTATTCACTAAGCCTATAGAAGTTTTCAATAAATTTCTGTTTACTCCCTTTTTAAAGCCTTTTTACATATTTTTAAAATAATTATCCTATCTCAAAAATGTCTGAAAAAACTTTATCCGTGTGGGAACAACGGCAGACATACATAAACCTTCAAATTTCTCCTGCAAATATTTCTCGACTTTATAGGCTGGAGAACATTCGCCAAACAAATATAAAATAAAATTATCCGAAGAGAGATATAAATATTCCAGATCCACCTTTTAATCTAGATTTGCTTTCCTGTTAGCTATTTAAAAAGAAATATAAGAACAGAAAGAAAATAAGCCGAGAGATGTTTATTCTTTTCCTAATGGGAATGTTTTATCAAAAACAAAAATTTCGAAAAATATATCCCAAAGAGTAAAAGTTTGGATCAGCAATTCTTTGTTTTTTTTTACGATTGAATAATTAAGATTTTTTTCTGTTTCTGCTTGCACAAAATACAGATGAGTGGAAATGACTGGGGAAAACGCTAGCAGAATATAGATTTTTCCGACAAAGGTATTAGTATTACGTACACGGGCACGTAAGCAGGCAGTTCTTAATTGCATAATTTTGTAATGAAGTAAAGAAAAAAATCATTTTATGCATACAGAAATATTAATTTTTTAAAAACAGAGAATGTGTGTTTGGGAATTAAGCTATATGTAGACTTATCAAAATTTCTCACAAGAAAGGTCTCCATACTGGGCATACTCAGAATTTTTTGAAAAAAAAAAACTAATTTAAACTATTTATGTATGTAATAAAGGATCAATCATAATTAGCAGTGGAATTACAATAGAAAATTTATTAAAAAAACTTTGCTAAGAATTTTACATAAATATGAACAATTTCAGATTTTGCCATAAAAATTTTAGAATTCTTGAAATTGACAGTATCAAATAAACATTTTTTTTTCTTTCGATTTAATTCAACTGTTGAAAAAAAATTTTCACTGAAGATTTTTCTTTTCAAAGTCAATAATATATTTTATTTTATTCACAAAGCCTATAAAAGTTTTTAATAAATTTCTGTTTACTCCCCTTTTAAAGCCTTTTTGCACATTTTTAAAATAATTATCCTATCTTAAATGTCTGAAAAAACTTTATCCGTGTGGGAATAACAGCAGACATACATAAACCTTCAAATTTCTCCTGCAAATATTTCTCGACTTTATAGGCTGGAGAACATTCACCAAACAAATATAAAATAAAATTATCCGAAGAGAGACATAAATATTCCAGATTCACCTTTTATTCTAGATTTGCTTTCCTCTTATCTATTTAAAAAAGAAATATAAGAACAAAAAGAAAAGGACGAGGAAATAAGCCGAGAGATGTTTATTCTTATCAAAAACAAAAATTTTCGAAAAATACATCACAAAGAGGAAAAGTTTTTTTTTTTTTTTTTTTTTTTTTCTTTTTTTCTACGATTGAACATTTAGGATTTTTATTTTGTTTCTGCTTTCTCAAAATACAGATTATTAGAAATGACTGGGGAAAACGCTAGCAGAATATAGATTTTCCGACAAAGGTATTAGTATTACGTAAACAGGCACGTAAGCAGGCAGTTCTTAATTGCATAATTCTGTAATGAAGTAAAGAAAAAAATCATTTTATGCATACAGAAATATTAATTTTTTAAAAACAGAGAATGTGTGTTTGGGAATTAAGCTATATGTAGACTTATCAAAATTTCTCACAAGAAAGGTCTCCATACTGGGCATACTCAGAATTTTTTGAAAAAAAAAAACTAATTTAAACTATTTATGTATGTAATAAAGGATCAATCATAATTAGCAGTGGAATTACAATAGAAAATTTATAAAAAAAAAAAACTTTGCTAAGAATTTTACATAAATATGAACAATTTCAGATTTTGCCATAAAAATTTTAGAATTCTTGAAATTGACAGTATCAAATAAACATTTTTTTTCTTTCGATTTAATTCAACTGTTGAAAAAAAATTTTCATTGAAGATTTTTCTTTTCAAAGTCAATAATATATTTTATTTTATTCACAAAGCCTATAAAAGTTTTTAATAAATTTCTGTTTACTCCCCTTTTAAAGCCTTTTTGCACATTTTTAAAATAATTATCCTATCTTAAATGTCTGAAAAAACTTTATCCGTGTGGGAATAACAGCAGACATACATAAACCTTCAAATTTCTCCTGCAAATATTTCTCGACTTTATAGGCTGGAGAACATTCACGAAACAAATATAAAATAAAATTATCCGAAGAGAGACATAAATATTCCAGATTCACCTTTTATTCTAGATTTGCTTTCCTCTTATCTATTTAAAAAAGAAATATAAGAACAAAAAGAAAAGGACGAGGAAATAAGCCGAGAGATGTTTATTCTTATCAAAAACAAAAATTTTCGAAAAATACATCACAAAGAGGAAAAGTTATTATTTTTTTTCTTTTACGATTGAACAATTAGGATTTTTATTTTGTTTCTGCTTTCTCAAAATACAGATTATTAGAAATGACTGGGGAAAATGTTAGCAGAATATAGATTTTCCCGACAAAGCTATTGGTATTATACGTAAACAGCTAGTTCTCAATTGTACAATTTTGTAATAAAGAAAGTGGGGAAAAGTGGTCGTATGCAAACAGAAATAAATATTTTTGAAAAAGTTAATGTATGGTTGAAAATTAAGTTATAGATAGGCTTTTCATAATTTCTCAGTCATGAACAGGAACAGAATCAATTTGAAAACAGTAAGTTTGGTTGGAGAGAGGTCATTGTTAGAGTTATTTGTAATTTATCTTTGAAATGTGGCATCACATAAGTGTAACTATAGAAACGCATTTCGTCTGTTTTTTGTTTTGTTGTTGTTTTGATTTGCTAAGAGTAAGCAACGCTTTCGCTATGTATTAAAATAAAGGATGACAGTCTACTAAAGCATGTCAATTTATTTAATTAAGTTAATACGCAACGCCGCATCATACTTCTGGTCCGTCGAGCCGGAATCTATATATTTTTTTTCTTCACTTCGAAAAGAAAAGTTCGAAAATAATGAACTGTTTTCATCATTGAATTTTATTAGAATATTATTCCACAAGCTGTACTGGTGAAAAAAAAAGAAAGAAAAAAAATCGTCTGCTGCAGCAATCAAGGTAATGAATAATTTATTATTCCTTTTGCTATAAGTTTTTGAACATGGAAAACATTGAAAAATTAAAAAAGAAGCCTGCAACATTACGCACTTCAATTACGAAGTTAATTAGTAAATTAGAAGCATTAATAAACGATAAAAGTAATGATATTGATAATTATTTAGAAATTTCGGAACAATTAAATGACAGAGAACAAACTCTAAAAAACCTAAATAAAGAAATAGAATCTGGTATTAGTTTAGAAAAAGAATATGAAATTGACATTAGTGCTAGCGAAGAATATCAGGAAAAAAATTATAAAGGCCAAATTTCAAATTAAAAAGCAACTTAAACATTTAGAACAAAGTAAAGTTTCCAATGAAATTCAACCAAATTCTACTCAAATAAACAACACGATAAATATTAAATTACCCGATATATCTCTTCCGAAATTCTCCGGAAAACCAGAAGAATGGGGTCTATTTAAATTACAATTTAACAACTTAATAACTTCAAATGAGCAACTATCAGATGCGCAAAAGTTGCATTATTTATCAGCGGCATTAATAAGTGATGCAAGAGCTTTGATTAGCACCGAAGATACTTTTTCATCTTTATTTCAAGCATTAAAAGACAGATACGAAAATAATAGAATAGTAACAGAAATACACATCAATTCACTCTTAAACGCAGATAAACTTACACAGCCTTCCGCTAAAGATCTTCGAAATCTAGTCGATAATGTAAAAAAAAGCATTCGCGCCTTGAAGATTTTGAATTACAATAGAAATAATTTTTCAGATGTTTTAATATTGAACATCATTCTCCAAAAGTTAGATAGAGATACTCGAAAAAATTATGAAATGACGATAAGTTCAAAAGAAGTTCCGAAGTTAGATGAATTACTTTTATTTTTAGAAAAACGATCTCAATATTTGGAAAATATTCATACAGTCACGTCTGTTAAACCTTTCAGTAAGGATCAGAAACGCGCATTTAATTCTAAGTCATTGACTTTGTTAGCAGAAAGTCCACACATTTGTTCAATGTGTAAAGGCAATCATATTTTAATGAGATGTTCCCAATTCTTAAATTTACCTGCAAAAAAAAGGTTTAATATTGTTAAAATGAAAAAATTATGCTTCAACTGTTTATCATCAGTTCATAACATTAGCCAGTGCAAAAGTTCAAGCACGTGCAGAAAATGCAACAAACGTCACCACACACTGATCCACCTGGAACGCGGTGAGGAAAATATTGATACTAATCAGACTATAGCAAACCAAGATGAAAATACTATTAGAAGTAATTTATCGCCAACCGCAAACGCATTTACTCCTCATAGTTACACAGATAATCCGGTGTCTGTTACCGCTTTGGGTGAAAATATACATTCATTTAATAACACGCATTTAACTATTAACAATACTGTAATGAGTAGGACATCTTCTTCTAGTAAACAAGTATTGCTTTCAACTGCGATAATATATGTACAAAACGCTAGACGAGAATTAGTTCCTCTTAGAGCATTGTTAGATTCAGGATCGCAAAATAACTTTATAACGAAGGAATGTTCCGAGTTATTGTTCTTGAAAGGAAGGAAAATAAACGCATCAGTTTCAGGGCTAAATGGTTCAGTTATGAATATAAAGGAAAGTATTATAACAACCATAGCAAATAAAAACAGGAGTTTTAATGAAACATCGCAATTTTTTGTTGTTCCTAAAATTACGCGCATAACACCAGCTACATATCTAAACATCATGCCTATTAAGCATTTACAAACTTATCAGTTAGCTGATCCACAATTTGATAAACCAGGTCCAATACATGTTTTATTATCAAACGAAGTATTTTTTAAATTAATCGGACAAAATAAAATAAAAATGCAAAATTTGGTTTTTCAAGAAACTGTTTTTGGCTATGTTGCCAGTGGTTCTAAGTCTATGCCACAACAAAATTTTAATAATTATTGTGGTCTTGTTCGATCTGTGGATGATTTATCCAACACTATGCAAAAATTTTGGGAAATTGAAGCGGTTCAAGGTAAAAACCCAATAAAAATTAAAGAAGAGCAGTATTGTGAGGAACATTTCTTGCATACACACACTAGAAGAGATAGAAGAGATGATGATGAAGTAATTGTGGAAAATTCTGAAATGGGTAGTTTGCTGTTGCAAACAAATCGTGAAAAGAAAATTGCTCAATCTATAGACCGAAATGGAAAAAGTCTCTATTCATTTGAATCAAATAACAAGAAAACTATCGATAAGTTTCAAAATATGAACGTGAATAGTTCATTACCACAAACAAATCCTGAAGCGGAAATCAAATCATCTTTAGAACGAAATGAACAGAATATTTATTCTTTTGTTTTAAATGAAAAGAAAACTATCCAGTATCAAAATACAAATATGGACAGATCATTGTTGATAGCCAATCGTTTAACGGGAAATAAATCACCTTTAAGAAGTAATGAAGCAAGTACTTTTTCACATACATTAAATGAAAAGAAAATTGACCATAAGTATCTGAATTCAAATTCCGGTGAAATACAAAGAGAAGCACCAGTTCAACATCAGGTTGATGATAATAAAATGTTTATTGACGGTAAGGTTGAGCCTTTTGATAATTATACAGTGGGTGAAGCAAGTAAACAACATGAATTACATAATCTTCTCAATACAAACATCCTACAAGCAGCAGTTGTATCGAAGATTGATTCTGGAAAGAATACTGAAATTATCACGCCTAAGAAAATGATCGCTCATGGAGAAAAAATTCAACATATTCAAACCAACGATTTTCAAAATAAAGGCAATATTAGTAAAAAATCTCCAGTATGCATTCAAGCCAACAAAATTTCGCATTCGCCTGTGATATCTTCTCCGAAAAATTCTCAACCTGAATTCAAAGTACCGACCCCTCCGAATCCAAAAACGCCATCACCAATGGATTCGAATCTCAAGACACCCTTAACAAGACAGTTGCAAAATTCTGGGGAGCCACAGGTTGATATAGAAGGTTCAAATTCTGCTCTTTTCAAAGCTGATTCTGCTTCTCCAGGATTTGCCTATACTACTCAATTAATGTACCCAATGAATGCTGTAAATACCATCAAACACCCAGCAGACCTTGTGTTTCGAGGACTAACCTTCGACAAATTAATTGACTGTGAACTCTTTTGGCATGGCCCTCTCTTCTTAAGAAAAAGAGACATTGAATCATATCAGAACATTGATTTAGAACAAGTGAAAAACAATATAGACTTTTCATCAGAATTAAAATTGAAAAACAGTACAGCATTATTAAGTTTAAATTCTAGTGAATTTGTAAATGAAATTTTAAGTATCAGCAATAATTACACTAAAATATTACGTGTTTTAAGTTATATTTTCAGGTTCTTAGATAACACAAGAAAATTAGATGAAAAAAGAAAGAGACACGTAAGTATGGAAGAATTATCACGAGCAGAAATATTTTTAATTCGGGAAATCCAAAAACTTGAATTTAAGGCAGAATATACTGCATTGTTAGAAGGTAAGCAAATTTCTAAGAAAAGTAAATTGCGATTGTTAAACCCCTTTTTAGATGCAGATAATGTGCTAAGAGTTGGAGGGCGTTTAGATAATGCAGACCTAAAATTTGCTGAAAAACATCAATATATTCTGCCAGGTAAGGGTAAATTGTGTAGCCTAATTGCAATTTACTATCATAAAAAATATCTTCATATAGGTGCACAAGCATTGTTATGCTACTTGAGGCAAAAATACTGGCCTCTACGGGGAAGAAATTTAGCTAGAAAAATAACGCATGAGTGTGTAACTTGTAGTAAAAGCAACCCCATAACCATACAACAAATCATGGGTTCCCTACCCAAAGAGAGAGTACGTCCTAGCGCACCATTTAATTACGTAGGAACAGATTTTGGTGGCCCCTTTTTCATAAAATATAAGGGACAGAGAAAGGGAATTCTTAATAAGGTGTATTTGGCAATCTTTGTTTGCTTTGTAACTAAAGCAGTGCATCTAGAACTAGTGTCAGAATTGACTACAGATGCATTCATTGCCACCTTAAAAAGGTTCATTGCTAGACGCGGAAGGTGCGCAGTAATCTTTTCAGATAATGCAAAAAATTTTGTTGGTGCTAATGCCGAGTTACAGAGACTACATAATTTACTAAGACATCCTGAGGAGAAGTTAGCGAATTATTTGACAGAAGAGAATATTATTTGGAAATTTATTCCACCCAGAGCCCCTAATTTTGGCGGGTTGTGGGAGGCAGGAATAAAATCGGTGAAATATCATCGAAAGCGAACGGTAGGTAATGCAAGTCTAACGTTCGAAGAGTTATTAACTGTAATTGCTCAAATAGAGTCTATATTAAATTCACGGCCAATCACTCCATTGTCTTCAGACGTGAATGACTTGGAGGCCTTAACACCAGGCAATTTCTTAATTGGAAGGCCTATGACAGCCATCGTTGAACCAGAATTAATTAATGTTAACGAAAATAGACTATCTAGATGGCATAGAATTTCAAAATACATTCAATTGATATGGAATCGTTGGAATAAAGAATATTTAAACACGCTCCAACAACGCTCCAAGTGGCAATTTGAAAAAAATAATGTTAGCATAGGAACCCTAGTGTTGATAAAGGAAGATGACCTCCCTACAAATAAATACTTACTAGGACGCATTATAAATATTTTCCCTGGTGCACATGGTAAAATTAGGGTCGTCGAAATTAAAACCGCTAGAGGAATACTTAAAAGAAGTACATATTTCAAAAATTGCGTTATTGCCACAACAAGTCTCGGAAAATTAATTATGAAATGTAAAAAAAAAAAAAAAAAAAATTTGTTATGTATTTTTATTTTTAGTTTTCCTATTATTGTATGTTCATAATTGTATTTTTCATTGTTAAAAGAAAATTGTTGTATTGTATCATATTACTTACGCATTTGTAATGTTAATATTTTGTACTGTATAATTTATTGAAGTTGACCCTTCAATGTCGGGGGGTATGTTAGAGTTATTTGTAATTTATCTTTGAAATGTGGCATCACATAAGTGTAACTATAGAAACGCAATTCGTCTGTTTTTTGTTTTGTTGTTGTTTTGATTTGCTAAGAGTAAGCAACGCTTTCGCTATGTATTAAAATAAAGGATGACAGTCTACTAAAGCATGTCAATTTATTTAATTAAGTTAATACGCAACGCCGCATCAGTCATGATGCACGACTTTCGGTTACAATTTTTTCTCATAAAGACCGTCGCTCCGTTAAAAATAAAATTTTCAAATTGATAGAAAAAATTATCAATTTTGACGTCAGTCGAATGTTAAGTAACCGAAACCAGTTATCGTAAAACGATATTGAGTCGTTTATTTATAATTAAAAATCTCTAAAAAATATCATTCTTATTTTCCATTACAACAACAATGAAAAGCGTTGAAGATTAAATAAAAAAAACCTTTGCTAAGAATATTACATAAATATGAACAATTTCAGATTTTTTCAAACAAGTTTTAGAATTCATGCAATAGAAATTATCAAATAAAAAAAAAATTCTTTGGATTTAATTCAATTTTTTGAAAAGAAAAAAAAACTTCACTGAAGATTCTGCTTTTCAAAGTTAATAATATATTTTACTTTTATTCACTAAGCCTATAAAAGTTTTCAATAAATTTCTGTGCACTTCCGTTTTCAAGCCTTTTTAGACATTTCTAAAATAATTATCCTACCTCAAATGTCTGAAAAACTTTATCCGTGTGGGAATAACAGCAGAAATACATAAACCTTCAAAATTTCTCCTGCAAATATTTCTCGACTTTATAGGCTATAGAACATTCACCAAACAAATGTAAAATAAAATTATCCGAAGAGAGATATAAATATTCCAGATCCACCTTTTATTCTAGATTTGCTTTCCTCTTAGTTATTTAAAAAATAAATATAAGAACAGAGAAAAACGGACGAGGAAATAAGCCGTGAGATGTTTATTCTTTTCCCAATGACTGGGGAAAATGTTAGCAGAATATAAATTTTTTTCTGACAAAGGTAACGTAAACAAGCACGTAAGCAGCCAGTTTTTAATTATGTAATTTTATAATGAATAAAAGGAAAAAAATCGATCTTATGCATACAAAAATATAATTTTTATAAAAACAGAAAATGTATGGTTGGAAATTCAGCTATATGTGGACTTATCATAATTTTTCACAAGAAAGGTCTCCATATTGGACATACTCAGAATTTTTTGAAAAAAAAAACTAATTAAAACTACTTATGTATGTAATAAAGTATGAATCAAAATTAGCAGTGGAATTACAATAGAAACCTTATAAAAAAAACCTTTGCTAAGAATATTACATAAATATGAGCACTTTCAGATTTTCTCCTAGAAATTTTAGACTTCTTATAATTGAATTTATCAAATAAACACGTTTTTCTTTCGATTTAATTCAATTTTTAAAGAAAAAAAATTCAATGAAGATTCTTCTTTTAAAGTCACCAATACATTTTACTTTTATTCACTAATCCTATAAGAGTTTTCAATAAATTTCTTTATCCGTGGGGGAATAACAGCAGACATACATAAACCTTCAAATTTCTCCTGCAAATATTTCTCGACTTTATAAGCTGGAGAACATTCACCAAACAAATATAAAAATAAAATTATCCGAAGAGAGATATAAATATTCCAGATCCACCTTTATTCTAAATTTGCTTTCCTCTTAGCTATTTAAAAAGAAATATAAAAACAGAAAGAAACGGACGAGGAAATACTCTCGGGAACGTTTTATGAAAAACAAAAATTTTCGAAAAATATATCACAAAGAGAAAAAGTTTGCATCAGCAATTCTTTGTTTTTTTTTACGATTGTATAATTATGATTTTTTTTATTTGTTTCCGCTTTTACAAAATACGGATGATTAGAAATAACTGGGGAAAATGTTAGCAGAATATAGATTTTTCCGAAAAAGGTATTGGTATCATGTAAACAGGCACGTAAACAGCTAGTTCTTAATTGTATAATTTTGTAATAAAATAAGGGGGGGGGCGATCGTATGCATAAAAAGATAAATATTTTTAATAAAAAAAATTTATTTTTGCTTTATAAGGCAATAATCTGTCCTCATATGAGGCCCGTATTCATGAGAAAGTTAACTTCACATCCACATCTTTGTATCATATCTCACTTGGATAATACAAGCCGAAACAGAAAAATAATAAAATAAAACAGTCCTATGCTTTTTGTGCTGAACTGATTGCCAAAAATTTAATAACAAGTAGTCTCAGTAGTATCTTAGTTGAATAACTACACTACATTCTTTCTGTCAGTTATAAAATGTAAAAAGAGGTTTGTGATAAAAACGTGTCGTTTGTAACCTGTTAACTTTCCATCTACATTTTGTATCATATTACTTGTATTATCATTACTAAAGGGGCTTAAAAATTAAATAACCGAAACTAGTTATCGTAAAACGAAATAGAGCCGTCTCTTTATAATTAAAAATCTCTAAAAAAATGTCATTCTTATTTTTCATTACAACAACAAATGAAAAGTGTTCAAGATTAAATAAAAAAACCTTTGCTAAGAATATTACATAAATAGGGACAATTTCAGATTTTCTCATAAAAATTTTAGAATTCTTGCAATTGACATTATCAGATAAACATATTTTTTTTCTTTGGCTTTATTTCAATTTTTGAATAAAAAAAAAAAAAAAAAAAAAAAAAAAGACTTCACTGAAGAATTTTTTTTTTTCAAAGTCAATGATAAATTTTACTTTTATTCACTAATCCTATAAAAGTTTTCTGTAAATTTCCGTTTACTCCCTTTTTAAAGCCTTTTTACACATTTTTAAAATAATTATCCTATCTCAAATGTCTGAAAAACTTTGGAATAACTGCAGACATACATAAACCATCAAAATTTCTCCTGCAAATATTTCTCGACTTTATAGGCTGGAGAACATTCACCAAACAAATATAAAACAAAATTATCCGAAGAGAGATATAAATATTCCAGATCCACCTTTTATTCTAGATTTGCTTTCCTCTTAGCTATTTAAAAAAGAAATATAAGAACAGAGAGAAACGGACGAGGAAATAAGCCGAGAGTTGTTTATTCTTTTCCTCTCGGGAACGTTTTATCAAAAACAAAAATTTTTGAAAAATATATCACAAAGAGGAAAAGTTTGCATCAGCAACTCTTTGTTTTTTTAGGATTGAATAATTAAGATTTTTTTTTATACAGATGATTAGAAATGACCTGGGAAAATGTTAGCAGAATATAGATTTTTTCCAAAAAGATATTAGTATTACGTAAACAGGCACGTAAATAGCTAGTTTTAATTGTATAATTTTGTAATAAAGTAAGGGGGGAAAAGAGATCGTATGCATACATAAATAAATATTTTCGAAAGAGCTGATGTGTGATTGGAAGTTAAGTTGTAGGTAGGCTTTTTATAATTTCTCAGTCACGAAGAGAAACAAAATTATTTTGAAAACAGTAAATTTGGTTGGGGATAGTTCATAGGACACGTCTTTCAGTTACAATTTTTTCTCAAAAAGTCCGTCGATCTGTTAAAAATAAACTCTCTCAAATTGATAGAAAAAAAATATCAATTTTGACGTCAGTCGAAAAAGGCGTATTGTGCAGAAAATATCAGTAATCTTTTCTTCAGAAAACACTTTTTTCTATAAAAATTACGAAATCCATATTTTTTGCAAAAATAACTTTTAAAAATATGTACTAAAATAAATACAATTGCTAAATACAATAATGCATTTCAAAGTTTCAAAATGCATACAAACACATACGTCCACGAGCATAGTTGAGTGGTGATGAGAGTGCGTAAACTGCTTAAATAATTATAGCAAATTGTGC
The DNA here is from genome assembly GCA_964019185.1 of Maratus speculifer. NCBI lineage: Eukaryota > Metazoa > Arthropoda > Arachnida > Araneae > Salticidae > Maratus > Maratus speculifer. Next base: position 353,035,123 of record OZ025294.1, read on the forward strand.
CAGATTTTATGAACGGAGTATGATAAATAATCATTACAAGCTCGCGGCCCGAGCTTATCGATTTTAATGGATTCTAAAATTTTATTGAGATATGGATTTTTGCATGGAATTGTAATTTTAGCTTCATCAAAATTAATTTTGCTCCCTTCATTTGAAAAATATAATCTTACTCAACTATGCTCGTGGACGTATGTGTTTGCGTTTTGAAACTTTGAAATACATTTAACATCTTTATATTGTATCCTGACGACGTTCGTAGAAACGGATGAAATGTTGATGAATTTTTAAGTGTATTTTAAATATATTCTTTTTATAAGTGTACCATTTAGTAATTGTATTTATTTTAGTACATATTTTTAGCATAATTATGGAGATTCTTCTTATAAAAGTTCTTTCGAACACATAAGTAAATAAACTCGGAGGTAAATTAAATTCTGACACCGTTTTTAAACTTTTAAATGACTTATATTAAACGTTAATATTTACAAAAAAGATATTTACATATTAATATTTACAATTCGAACATTCAAAAGGAAACTTTAATTAAAACATCTTAATCGCGTCATCTTAATCAACATTCTTCTCAAGTCAACACCAACTCTCCCCACATTCCATCCAACGATCTCTTCCGTTCATTTCTTTTTTCTTCGGCTTTTCGTCTGAATGGAGTTTTTTCAGAAAATCGTCTGCTTTCTAAAGAACTTTTCTATCAGAGTTGCGATATGAAGAACCTTACAAGACATGATACTTGGCTGTTGGAGAAGGAATCGCTCCCACAACGGCCGTCCTGACTAGGCTTTCGTCCTCGAATGCTCGTCCCTTTGGAGGCAGCAGCAGTTGGATCATCTGGAAAGATAAAGAAAAAAAAAACACAGCAGCATCCAAAGTCTTAATTGAAAAAAAGAAGTCATTATTCAAATTGTTTATCAAAGCTTAGATTATTTCTTGAAAAAATTCATATATTTTTTTTTCGCGTCTTTTCGTCTTCTCTTTCTTACGTCCTTTCATCTTCTTTTATCTTACGTCTTTTCGTCTTCTTCTTTCATACGTCTTTTCATCTTCTTTTATCTTACGTCTTTTCGTCTTCTTCTTTCATACGTCTTTTCATCTTCTATTACCTTACGTCTTTTCGTCTTTTCTTTCTTACGTCTTCCGTCTTCTTTTATCTTACGTCTTTTCGTCTTCTTTCATACGTCTTTTCATCTTCTTTTACCTTACGTCTTTTCGTCTTTTCGTCTTTTCGAGAATAAAGTTAAAATTCTATTAGTTGTCAGTCCAGAGGTTTGTCATAGTTGGTATAGTGTCACAATCGGTGAAATTCTTTTTTTTTTTTTTCCAAGCTTCGTCCGTCCACGGCTTCATGTACTCTGCACATGTACTGGTGACCATGGGTCCTTCGTTGAATCCAAGTTTCTTTACATCGTAGGTGTCATTATTTTTTACTTTTATGACTTTGTACGGACCTAAATATTTTGGTTTTAACTTCAAACCTGGACCTTGTTGTGTGCGTTTTATAGCAACCACATCATTAATCTTAAATTTGTTAGCTTTCTTTCGTCTGAGGTTGTAAGTTTTACGGTTCTCTTCTTGGACTTTTAAAATCTGTTTTTTAGCATTTTTTCTCATATCTTCTCATATCTCATATATCTCATATCTTCGCGATTATTTGTAAAATCAGATTGTATTTCAGCATTCAGAAGACTAGTAATTTCAATGTTATTTTTTAGTTTCATTTTAGTACCAAACATCAATTCAAAAGGAGTTGTGCTTATACTTCTCTGAAAAGTCGAATTTATCACCTGTTGGACGTTGCTTACATGTGTATACCATTTTTTAGGATTATCGACAGACAATTTAGACAGAACAGATATTATGACAGAATTTAGACGCTCAACTTGGCCGTTAGACCTGGGTAATCCAGTGGTAATCGGGATATGTTTAATATTTTCATTGATGCAATAATCTTCAAAAGCTTTAGAGGTAAATGCAGGACCTTTATCTGATATAATTCGAACTGGATTTCCAAAGATAGATTTTTGGATTTCTAATTTAGAAATTAATTCGGCAGCATCGGTAGATTTTGTGGAATACAACCAAACAAATTTTGTGAATGCGTCAATGACCGAAAGGATATGTTTGTAATTTTTATTAGTGCTTTCTAATGGACCTAAGTGATCAACATGGTACGTATGTAATGGAGTTTCTTCTTTTTCTATTGGGTGAAGTAAGCCTTCTTGTTTACTACATTTTCTATTAACTAAAATACAGGGAACACAATTTGCTATACATTTCTCAATTTTTTGTTTAACTTTAGGGATGTAAAAATCATTTTCTAAACTTTTCTCTGTTCTTGCAACTGCGTAATCACCTTTTTCGTAAGCGGCCTTGATTATATTCATTTGCATGTCTTCCGGTACAACTAATAAATCATTACCATTAACACATTTATAAAGAACATCATTTTTAACTAGATAATCATCATAAGATTTCACCTTTAGGATTTCTTTTATTGTTTTAATATGGTCATCGGTTTCTTGAGCTTGGATAATTTTTAAAGTTAAGCTATCTTGAATTACCATACAAATAGGATACCTACTTAATGCATCGACATGTCTCATACTGCTACCCTGTCTATGTTCAATAACATAATCAAAATCGGATAACATTATTGCCCATCTAGCTATTTTTGTACTCATTTCTTTTTTATCCATAGTCATTTTAAATGCATTATAATCGGTTACAATTTTAAATGGGATACCTAGCACATATACTCTAAACTTTTTCAGGGCTTCAATTACAGCTAAAACTTCTAATTCGTAACTAGTGTACTTCCGTTCAGCTTCGGTGGTTTTTTTTACTTGCGAAATAAACTGGATGAAATTGATTATCTACTGGAGATTGTTGCATTAAAACAGCTCCATAGCCATCAATACTGGCATCACAATGGATTTCGGTCGCACTTTTGGGATTGTAAATTAAAAGTACTGGTTCTGACGACAAAATACGTTTGAGTTCATTAAAAGCTCTTTGTTCTTCTATATCGAATTTAAATTTTGAATCTTTTCTTAGCAGGTCACTAAACGGTTTAGCTATAACCGAATAATTTCTTATAAATTTTCGAAAGTATCCTGTCAATCCTAAATAACTTTGAACATCTTTGGTACACTTTGGTTCGGGAAAATTTATTACTGCTTTAGTCTTCAGTGGAGAGGGATACAATTTACCATTTATGATTCTATACCCCAAGAAATCAATTTCACGCTTAAAAAAATTGCATTTTTTAAGATTTAATTCTAATCCATATTCCGATGCAGTTTCGAGTACAAGTTTTAATTTTTCTAGACCTTCAGCTTCGTTTTTAGCAGGTATTATTAAATCATCCATATAAATGACAACAATGTGATCTTTTAATAGGTTTCGAAATACATTATAAATATACTTTTGAAAAACACTAGGGCTATTGGTCAACCCGAATGGACATTTCAAAAATTCGTATTGTCCTTCATGAGTAACAAACGAGGTGTATTTCCGCGAGTCTTCTTCAACATCTACATGAAAGAAACCGTTTTTCAAATCTATGGTGGTAAATACTTCGGCAGAATGTAATTGGTCTATTACATCATCAATAACTGGCAAGGGGAAATGCTCACGTACTGTCTTTTTGTTAAGACATCTGTAATCAACACAAAGTCTCATTGTGTTATCTTTTTTCTTGACTAACACAACCGGCGAAGAAAAATTAGAAGAACTTTCTCGAATTATTCCCTGAGCTAGCCACTCCTCAATTTGGTTTTCGACTATTTTTTTCTCGCATGGCGGTAATCTTCGAGGAGAAGAACAAACTGGGATTTTGTCAGTTAAATTAATTTTCATTTTAACATCTACTGTTTTAGTTTTAATTGGTACATAATTTTCAATTAAAGAGTATAACTCTGAACGTAATTTTTTGTCAGCAATGTGAGTTAAATCAATTTTAGGCTCATCCAAAACATTTACAATATTAACTAAAAAGTCATTAGACTGAACTTCAGCTTTAAACAGTTTCACTTTATTCTCAGAAATAGTTAATGTACCTTGATGAATAACATCAGTGCCAATAATTAAATCGAAATTAATGCAACTGTCCTTAACGACAAAAATAGTAACTTTAAATTTTGAACCATCTACTTCGATTTCTGAATTGAAACAACCTTCTGGTTTAATTGAGGCTTTTCCTAGACCGGTCAAAGAGATACTCGTAGGTTTTAATTCTACATATAGTCAGTGACTATATGTCACCCCCACCCCCCCCCCCAAAAAAAAAATATCGTAAAATTATAAGATTAAATGCCAGCAATGGATGATCGTAAATGTCATATTCACTTGACATTAAGCATGTTATGTGCTTCTTACGTGTTTTCTATACACGTGATCAAGTGATTTTTAATTTGACTTTTAATTTGTATTTTATAGTTGTTTTACTAATTTATTTGTTCCTTCGTTATTTTAAAAAAATATGTATATAAATTTGAATAATTTGGCAGCTAATTTGGTGATTTGTATAGCTTTGCGAAATTTCTTGACGGGATAATCAATTAGTATGCCGTTTTAACTTTTAAATAGCTTTTTCTGTAAGAAATATAGATTTTTTCTGTAAAAAGTACTAGTTTTTACTTACCCATCATACGTAGTATAGGGTAAGTCTTGCAATCGTTTTGAAAATCGAAAATTTTTTTTTTGACGGATTTACACGTTTTAGATACTGAAGATTCCGAAAAACGTAATTTTAGAAAAAAAATTGCCGTCCGTCCGTCTGTGTGTCTGTGTGTCTGTCTGTCTGTCTGTCTGTCTGTCTGTAACCGCTCTATCTCCCGAACAAATTGAGATAGAGACTTAAAATTTTGTATGTAGTTAGTATGTAAGAATGGGACGAAGCCTATTTAATATCAGTAACCTCGATTATCCGGAACTATTTTTTTCGGACTCTCGAAAAATTCGTTCTGATGAAAGGTATATAAAAATTTTCGAAATTTTTTATTTTAAGGAATGGATATAAAAGGCAATAAAATAACACAAATTTTGCATAAAAAACGAAGTCGATCGGATTATTAGTTGCCGAGATATGTGTAATCCTGTTTTCCACATTCTTCGATTTTTCATGACCCTGTATTTCATTCAAATTTCAATTCACAGATATATTTTAATTGGAAAGGAGACGCTTAATCCAACGCAGTAAACTGTGAGTTAAGATGATTATTATTTTTTGAGTTATAAGGATGTTTTTTTTACGCAATCCGGTATTACTCGAGTATTTTGGCGTTTTATATAATTTGTCGAAATTGGCTCATCAGCAATTCATAAAAGGAGCATTATTATGTATGTTATAATTATTTATTTATGCTTTTAAATTTCCTTTTGGAATTGCCGTACATAAAAAGTCTAAATAAAAATTACTTAATGACATTTTAAACACATGAATCGTATTTAATGTCATTGAATGTGACATTCACGATCATCCATTATTGGCTTTTAACCTTATAGTTTGGCGATAATTTTTGGTCGACCGGATAACCTAGTAGTACCTTTTTTACTTACCCATCATACGTAGTATAGGGTAAGTCTTGCAATCGTTTTGAAAATCGAAAAAAAATTTTTGACGGATTTACACGTTTTCGACACTGGAGATTTCGAAAAACATATTTTTAGAAAAAAAAATTGCCGTCCGTCTGTCTGTCTGTAAACGCTCTATCTCCCGAACGAATTGAGATAGAGACTCGAAATTTTGTATGTGCTTAGTATGTAAGAATGGGACGAAGCCTATTTAATATCATTAACCTCGATTATCCGGAACTATTTTTTTCGGACTCTCGAAAAATTCGTTCTGATGAAAGGTACATAAAATTTTTTGAATTTTTTTATTTTAAGGTGTGATCGTAAAAGGCAATAAAATAACACAAATTTTGCATAAAGAACGAAGTTAATCGAATTGTTAGTTGCCGAGATATCTGTAATCCTGTTTTCCACATTCTTTGATTTTTCATGACCCTGTATTTCATTCAAATTTCAATTCAAAGATATATTTTAATTGGTAATGAGATGCTTAATCCGACGCAATAAACTGTTAGTTAATAAGATTATTATTTTTGGAGTTATAAGGATGTTTCTTTTTCGCAATTCAGTACTAGAGTAGTTAGGCGTGTTGTATAATTTATCGAAAGAGATTCATCAGTAACTCATTAATACAGCATTACTATGAACAATAAAAATATAAATACACGTTTAAATTTTGTTTTGGAATTGCAATCCATTTTATAAATAGTTTTCAAATGTATTATTTTCATATGTTATATATGCATATGTATGATGGGTAAGTATTACGGTGGCCCCCAACGACTAGTTTTACTTACCCATCATACGTAGTATAGGATAAGTCTTGCAATCGTTTTGAAAATCGAAAAAAATTTTTTGACAGATTTACACGTTTTAGATACTGGAGATTCCAAAAAACGTAATTTTAGAAAAAAAAAAAAAATTGCCGTCCGTCCGTCTGTGTGTGTGTGTGTCTGTCTGTCTGTAACCGCTCTATCTCCCGAACAAATTGAGATAGAGACTTGAAATTTTGTATGTACTTAGTATGTAATAATGGGACGAAACCTATTTAATATCAGTAACCTCGATTATCCGGAACTATTTTTTTCGGATTCTCGAAAAAATCGTTCTGATGAAAGGTATATAAAAATTTTTGAAATTTTTTATTTTAAGGAATGGATATAAAAGGCAATAAAATAACACAAAATTTGCATAAAAAACGAAGTCTATCGGATTATTAGTTGCCGAGATATGTGTAATCCTGTTTTCCACATTCTTCGATTTTTCATGACCCTGTATTTCATTCAAATTTCAATTCACAGATATATTTTAATTGGAAAGGAGACGCTTAATCCAACGCAGTAAACTGGAGTTAAGATGATTATTATTTTTTGAGTTATAAGGATGTTTCTTTTACGCAATACGGTATTACTCGAGTATTTTGGCGTTTTATATAATTTGTCGAAATTGGCTCATCAGCAATTCATAAATGGAGCATTATTATGTATGTTAAAATTATTTATTTATGCGTTTAAATTTCCTTTTGGAATTGCCGTACATAGTTTACACGCGTTTTATTTTCATATTTTATATTATGATGGGTAAGTATTACGGTGGCCCCCAACGACTAGTTTTATATTGCGGAGATGAACATGTTTTGATGAAAACTGACGATGCCAATTCTAAAACAGTCACTAACTTATTCATTTAAGCACAACTGATTTTTATTCCATTGCACGTTTATACAAATAGTAATTTTGCACATTGTATAGTGTGTATTTGTAACAACATATATTCCAACTCTTTGGCATTATTGTTTTCAAATTTTTTTTTTTTTCTGTCCGATAATTCGACCTTTTTAAAAGTTTGACGACGATCGATAACGTAGGAAGTAAGCGTCCCCACAAACCCTAAAAACCAGTACTGTCAAGGCTAATCCTTGAAGCTTAAAAAGTCTATCACTTTGACGCTAGAGAGGGCTTTCAGATTTTGGTACAAGACATGTTTAGTTTACATCTTAAAAGTGACTGAAGAGATTTAAGAGGCGCTTAAAAAAATTGGCGTATAGATGTTTATTATTTTTTCTTTAAATGTTTTTATAAAATATTAATTAAATAAAAGAGCAAATATATAGATAGATATGTATTACGAAGAGGGAAAATATGCAGTAGCTATTCTTTGTTTTTTACGATGTAATAATTAGGTTTTTTTATTTGTACAAATTGCAGTTCATTAGAAATAGCTTTGGAAAAAATTGGTAATATAATTTTTCTCCAATATAGGTATTCCTAAACAAATGAGTTTTAGAATTATACATAAATTAAAAAATCACTTGCGGACATAAAAAATGCACCTATATTTGTAAAAATTGCAACACCATGAGGAACCATCAAAATCAAATGAAATTTGATACACAAACGATTTTTATTGGTATAGACAAATCATTAACAAAACAAATAAATAAATAAATAAGCGTCCGAAATCAGTATTTTATGTATCAGCAATGTACTGCAATAAATGCTGCTATACGACGTGCACGAAGTCAAACAGATTTTGAATATCTGGAGAAGAGCATTCCATATTTTTGTATGCATACCTAAAGTTAATCTGTAGAAACTATAGGACGAGGATCATGACGGAGACGCCGATCAACGAAATCTCGCACATATTCAGTAGGCGAGATATACGGTGAATACGCAAGCCAAGGAAGAAACTGCACGTGTTCTGCTGACAAGAAGTCATAAAAGTTCTTTACAATATGTGGGAAGGAATCATCCTTATAAAAGATAGTTCCAGGAATTCTTTGAATAAGAGGAGTGACTTAGGGCTCAGCAATTCACTGGTGTACCTGTTGCTGTTTAGATTATCCATAATTCGTGGCAACTGCGATCACAATGATAAGCAATCATATCCCAGACCATCAAAGGGGGTGCTCTTCCACTATGTTTGTTAATAATGCACTCGGGAAGGTAGCGTTCGAAAGTATAGCATCTAACACGAATGCGGCCTTCACGATACCACAAATTAAAGCGAGATTCGTCAGAATAAACGACCTGTTGGCAATCTAAATCTCAGTCGCTATGTTCTTAAGCACATTACAACCACAAGCATCGATGGTTTTGAGAAAGGGGAATATTCTATAAAGCAGTTCTTACACGCAGTGCACGGTGCAGCACACGTCAACGAATTGACGAAGCAGACAATGATACACCTGTAGTAGTTTATCAAGGTATTGCCAATTGCCTAGATGAAGTTGTACGGTTCGTAAGCGACATGTGAACTATCTGTTTATCATCGCGTTTTGACGTCAGCATTCGGTGTCTACTTCCATATTTTCGAGTTGCCCGATCCTCGTTAGTTTTCTGCTGCTAAATTCAGATCCCTCTGCTACTATTACGCTGCACATGAACTGCTATTGCACGATAGGAAAACCCTTCTTCACAAAGGCCGATGATTCTCTATGATTCAAACTCCGTCAATTGTTCAAATGTTTTCTTTCGTTGAAGAGGCATAGCTAAATTTCATCTAAATGTATTTTTGAGTTCTGCATTACGAAAGCTTTTCTACGACAGTCCACACATTATACAAAGAAAACATTGTTTTTTCAAGTGATTTAATTAACCGCTCTACATTTTTCCGAAATATTTTACTTAACCTCTTTCGTCCCTGGGTTTTCAAATGAAGACTTCAGTTTTTCTTCGTTTTATTAATGGTACTCGAACATAATTACAATTTTGATATCAGAATGATATGTTTCGAAGGCTGAGATTTGAGCCAGTGCAAAAATAAAATCTTACTCTGAAGAATGAAAGTAGAAATAATTCAGTAATAATTAATAATATTGCATTAATACTCAATGACGAAGTTGGAATTGTAAACTATTCTGCGATAGTGGCGTCATATGCATACTTTTCTGTAGGTAGACATTGTTTAAGACAATAGTAAATGTGGAATTCTTCAGCGTATGGGAATCACACCATTTTATATAAAATAAAAGTGTGTTTTTTAAATGTTAAAACTGAAATATGTTTTGTACTAACTATATTTATATAAATATATTTATATATAGATAATTATAGACTATAATTATATAATATATATTATATAACCTATCTATACATATAATAAAACAGTAGGACCCGGTGTGTCTGTACATTGAAGATAATTGACAAAAATGGAGTCAGGGCGATAAAAGAAAACCAATGAAACACAAAAAAAAAATTTTTGAATTTTTTGTCTGTCTGTCTGTCTGTCTGTCTGTCTGTCTGTTTGTTCGAGGTTATCTTCGTAACTACTGAATGGATTTTTATGCGGTTTTCACTAATGAAGAATGCACACTCCCGGGCAGTGTATAGGCTTTGTTTCATCAAAATCGGACAACAGACAAAAAAGTAACAAAAAGAAACAAAAGAAACTATTAGGTGCGCTGCTCACGTTTTTTAGTACATAACGTTTTTTAGTACATATAAAATCCAATAGATGTCACTGTGCGATTTTAAAACGCGCTATCGTTATGTTTTCGCCAGTCTACTTAAGTATGAGAAAGTTTCAAGCTGGCTGTCGTTCCATGTGGTTTAGTCGGTAGAACGTCAGTGCGCCATACTGATGGCCCGGGTTCGATTCCCAGCATGGAATTTTTTTTCACTATGTTGGCATTAACGCCTATAAGCAATTAAAAGAATTTGAAATATTGTATTCAAGGCGAATTTTCTCTCTGGGAAAATTTCCTTGCATTAATATGTCAGTGTAATTTTTTTTTCGATTTAATTTTTTTTTTCGAAACTTTGTTTTTCTTAAAAAATTACAGTAAATATTTGATATTTCCCAACGTTTTTTGAATGATCGACTTGCTTTTTTTTTTTTAATGTATGTCTGAACCTTATCTAACTACTTCTTCAAGATTTCTTTAGATAAACAGACCAGCGTAGCGGGCGAAGGCCGCTAGTCTATACATATAATAAAACAGTAGGACCCGGTGTGTCTGTACATTGAAGATAATTGACAAAAATGGAGTCAGGGCGATAAAAGAAAACCAATGAAACACAAAAAAAAATTTTTTGAATTTTTTGTCTGTCTGTCTGTCTGTCTGTTTGTTCGAGGTTATCTTCGTAACTACTGAATGGATTTTTATGCGGTTTTCACTAATGAAGAATGCACACTCCCGGGCAGTGTATAGGCTTTGTTTCATCAAAATCGGACAACAGACAAAAAAGTAACAAAAAGAAACAAAAGAAACTATTAGGTGCGCTGCTCACGTTTTTTAGTACATAACGTTTTTTAGTACATATAAAATCCAATAGATGTCACTGTGCGATTTTAAAACGCGCTATCGTTATGTTTTCGCCAGTCTACTTAAGTATGAGAAAGTTTCAAGCTGGCTGTCGTTCCATGTGGTTTAGTCGGTAGAACGTCAGTGCGCCATACTGATGGCCCGGGTTCGATTCCCAGCATGGAATTTTTTTTCACTATGTTGGCATTAACGCCTATAAGCAATTAAAAGAATTTGAAATATTGTATTCAAGGCGAATTTTCTCTCTGGGAAAATTTCCTTGCATTAATATGTCAGTGTAATTTTTTTTTCGATTTAATTTTTTTTTTCGAAACTTTGTTTTTCTTAAAAAATTACAGTAAATATTTGATATTTCCCAACGTTTTTTGAATGATCGACTTGCTTTTTTTTTTTTTTTAATGTATGTCTGAACCTTATCTAACTACTTCTTCAAGATTTCTTTAGATAAACCGACCAGCGTAGCGGGCGAAGGCCGCTAGTATTTATATAAACGTTCCTTTTTTTCCATTTGATGCGACTATAAATTCTGGAAAAGCGGAATTTCTGTTTTCTAGTATTTATTATTTTTTTTAATGTGGTTTAATGACATAACGCGAAAAAACGGTTTGTGTTTTAAATTTTATTTTGGTATTCTTACTGTTTGAGATAAAGCTATTGACGAAGAGTTGAAACATTTAAGAAATACTATATTAAATACTATTACTATTACAACCACCGTTAAGTTAAGTAATAGCAGCTAAATGATAATATTATTTTAAAAACTTATAGTAAGCAGTAGTTCATGAGATATCTTATGAACATGTCACTTATTTCATCTAGTTATTTATTGTAGTTGAAGAATTATTCAGGTTTAAATTTCGAGAGTGTTTTTAGGACAAATAAATAATTAAAAACAGAGATAATATATTCTGAATTGAGGTGTTAAAGGTGCCAGAGGACATTTTCAAATTGTGGGAAAAGCCGCGCTTATTTTAGATTCTTTTTAAAGCTTATGTGATTTTAAAGAAATAGATGGGGAAATAATCGGAGAGATTTTTATTCTTTTCTCCTGGGAACATTTTAGCAGAAAACTAAGGAATTGGATACAAGGCTTCACAAAATTAAGCTAAGCGGATTAGCTTACAAACATTTGTTCGATGTTGTGAAAAGACCTTGAAAATTGACAATTTCGAAATTAACATTAATGGGATTGGCCAATCAACTGAGAGAAATAATTGATTATCTGAACTACATAGGTGCTGATTCACGATCGTCAGGCTTTACGTGGCGACAAATTTTCGGCGTCTAAATCACCATCCTTCAGTGAATTTTACGTTTTTTCTCGACACAATTTGACTAAAATTGTGTTTCTGCGCAATCCTATGAAGAGAATCCTACGTTTTTTCGTGATACTCTGACGAAAACCGCGTGTTTTTTAGTGATCCTCTAACCAAAATTGAGTTTTTTTCACGTTCATTTGATGGAAATTGAATTTTTTTGGCAATTCTTTGATAAAAGTTGCGGTGTTTTTTCGATCCTTTGATAAAATTAGCTTTTCTTCTGGGATCTCTCTTTATCATGTTGTTTATTCGTTGTTTCGCGATCTTTCTTAATTTTTCTAAGAAATTAAGCCCTGGTGGTGATTGGAATATTTGGGTTTACAAGCCACTGGCTTCTAAAAAATTTTGGGAATCTGCACCTATACTGAACTATAAACAGTAATAAATCTTCATTCAAGTAATGTAATCATAAGAAAATTACCCATCAACGTGTTTAGAATAACTTTCCCCCCACTTATATCATAGTAGTTTCTTCATCTTGTGCAATATTAAAAGAACTTTATGAACTAAAAAAAAGACTCCATTAATTAGTCTTTATATGAGCTCTAAAAGATAAACATGGGAGACTATTTTCTGCATTTAATATGTTAATAATTATTTTTAATAACTTATGTATTTAAATTTAATCTTAACAATTTTCTTATTCATTAAAATAATAGTTCAGTTATTATTAGTAGTCTAGTTATCGTCTAACAGCATTGGATTAATTCTCTGTGATCTACAATGACGCATTAAATACAGGATGGATCAATCGAGATAAGAGAATTTACCTTACCCAATTTTTAAAGTGCTTTTTATTGTATGTTTTAAGAAGAGAATCTTAAAGCTCTGTTGTTCAAGTTATATTATCAATTCACCCATACCTCTAGTTAATGTTAAACCTACAGGCGTAGAATACATTCCTATATTTAAAATATCTCCCGAGACTTTCCTTAATTTTTTTCTGCGAGCGGGAGCATGATTTATCTTTGTGAGGTGTAATTATACTATTCGAAATGCAAGAACAATGAGAAGAGACATGTTAGACAAGTGTTCTGTTGCCACGATGACAGAAAAATATTAAAAACTACAAGAAAATTACTAACTCAAAAACAAACTGAAATACAGTTTTCAAACAAATAGTATTTAAAAGTCCATTTTTACCCTATACCACAGTGTAAAAATTGGAAATATGCGATGTTTAGAAGATTAAAAATTTGCAATACTGAAAATTGTAAAACTAAAATTTCGTTTAAAATTTGAAAGCGTTGCTATTCGCAGAATGTAGAAGACGTTACGCACAGATATGTTTGTCCTTTATATTATACATAGGGTAGATATAACTACATAAGAAACTGAATGAACTGAGAAAGGAAGGAACACTATCTCACATCTTTCTTTTAAAATAATAAATTATTTTAGGAGGAAAATGACTGTATGAATAATAATCTCTTCCAGATGTTTCACCTTTATTTAACTTAAAATAAACATGTCTTGTTTACCAATACAAAAAATGAGGAATTTTATATGTATATATATACATACATACATACACACACACACACATATATATATATATATATATATATAATAGTTCTAGTGATTTGTTAAATTACATTTTTGAAGGGGTAGGGGGGTCTTAAGAGCAGTAGCATTTGAGACAGTATATACTTTAATTCTGAAATAAAGATCTTAGAAAGGAAAAAGTTCAATGATGGTTAGATATCTAAAATTTCTTTTATTAATAGAATAAACATTGGAAGTAAAACTTTAAGCGACTGATTTATACATAAACAGTTACGAGCATACATAAATATGTAAAAACAAAAATAAAAAACAAATTCATCTCTAAAGCTGGTCTTGGTGCCTTGAATAGTTAATTGATCCATATATACTAGATGTTTCAAAAGTTCGGTCCGAAAATAAAGTGCGATAAAAAAAAGATCTACGGGTTGGAGAAACATGCGATTTACGGATAAATACTCAACATATTACTGGATTTTGTATGACTCCAACAAAAAATTAGTTCAAAATCTGGATAATAGAAGGCGCTACTCAGCTAATTCCATATTACTCATACAACTCAAGATTTGTACAAAAACAAAACCATAACATCAACCACAAAACCAATACAAAAACATCAGAAAATTCCGCAAGTACACTTTTTTGTATCAAAATCTTACATTGGGAGAACAATATGGAATTATGACAGGGAATTCTTATTTTCAACAGCACCCTCAAGTGTCGAGAATTTGAACTATTTTTTTAAGTCATACAATTTCCTGCACTACGTTGAATATTTACCTGAAAACTGCCTGTCTCTCCCACTCATATTACATAATTTTTTATCGTGTTTTATTTTCGCACCGAACCTTTGAAATATCTGGAACTGAATTACATATGTAGTTTAATTGAGTAATTTTCATGAAATCAGTTGATAATCATAGGTTTTAACTTCTTCAGACTTGATGTATTCTATAGTATACACATCATTACAATTTTTTTCATGTATTTAAATAATGTTAAAAAAATAAAATTGCTATGAATGGAGCCTAACATATAAGCAGAACTAAACAAAATAGGAACTCGTTCCTTATAGCGCTGTTTTACCGAGCTACGCGTTATATAAAAAATGTTTGTAGCAGAAATGTTCAAAATGTACAAAAATGAAAACGTAAATAATTTTACTGTGCGTTAAAATACCATTTGTAGGGTTCTTTAATAATAAAAAATTATTAAATATGTATTTATTTTAGATTTTGCAATATTTTTACAATGCAAAAAAATAAAATTAAAAAGTCCTAATTAAACTGCGGAAAAAATGTACTTTTTGAATCCCAGTGAGTTATTCAATTTTATGTAAAAAATAAATAAATAAATAAACAAAAAAAATAAATAAATAATAATAATGTTTTTCGCTTTTCAATCTAATCTTACCTAGGAACGTTCCTAGGTGTAAGTTCTGGATTTGTACGAGTGTAATATCTAATGAAAGTTCTCATCATGTACTTTAAAAAGCGCAATGGAACTACCCAATCTGAATCCAACCGCTTTTGAGATATTAGCATTTGAAGTATGAAAAACCACCCATTTTCATAAGAATAACAGAGTATTATGCATCTAACATAACCGCCAGCCTAAGAAAAGCATTCTATTTTATGCACTATATTTACATACATTTTACGCATTACATCAAGCCACACATTTGCCGAAAAATTTGCGTGGAAACAAGGCGTGGACATAATCAAAACATATGGAAAAACTCTCCGAGTGCAGCCGTAAAAGGAACTTCGTAGAATGCGAAGTGCCTGTCTAAAAGAGGAGAAATAACCGGCAATGTGTGGGTTTAAAGGATTTTGCTCGTAGCTCGAGAAAAGGTATAGGCAGGAGGATTAAAAACAATGCAAAGAAATTTTTAATTTGCGAACAATTTATATAGCTGTCTGTCTATTTATTTACTCATTCACACTTTAAGTGCTGATATCTCAAAAACGGTCGGATTCGGAAGGATAGTTTCATTGCACTTTTTAACGTACATGACGAGATCTTTCTTTTGATACCACACTCATCCAAATCCACAGCTTACACCTGGGAACGTTCCCTAATTAGTTGTCAGTTTGTTAGCATAAATTCTTAATTAGAATTTTAAAAAGTTCCTACATAAATAAGCCCTGGGGTCTGAAGAGGATATGCTGACAAGGATAATGATAAAATAAATTATACTCTCTGTTTTAGAGTCCAAATAAAATAAAAGGCTGGTGTCCAAAATTCCATCCTCACCTTTGCTTTCATTTTCTGGCACCTGTAAAGTCGAAGACTGCAGTTTGCCTCCAAGGAACATTTCTTCATTACTCATGGTGTACATTCGAGATATAGAGGCCGTGCACTTTAAACGCATTGTGCCATCAATAAAATGCTTGTCTTTGGCTACGAAACTTAGGCTTAGACTCGAGGTTTCCAGTCCGTCTTCATGCAGCGTGGTGGAGTATTCGGTATCGAATTCTCCTGGCTCTATCTGTAATGGGAAGAAAATATTATCAGTTAAAAGGAATCAGAAAGAGTGGCAGAAAGAAATCTCGGAAGTGGCTAGATTTTGGGTCGAGTGCGCCTGTGATCCGCAGCAAGGTTGCGTTTTCGAAATTGAAAAAATATAAACTTGATATCATATAAAATAAGGATCTCTATATAATAAAACATAGTGTAAGGAATCCGGGGCGAATCCATCAATTTTATCAATCTCAGATAAGATGTATCCACGTTAGGCTTATATAGATTTTAGATGTGTTTGAGAAAACTTATCTGCCTAAATACAAAATTTTCTACTTGGAATCCTTTCTGTTCAGCTGTAATTTTCTATAAAAGATTCAAAACTAACAAAATTTTAAAGATTTGCGCAGTTGAAAAACCATTTCAGAAATAGAATTAAATAAACAAATGTAGTGTAAAGCGTGAGCAAGAAGATGTAATAACAAGTCATAAACTTTTGTGATTCATTAAAAAAATAAACCATGGAGTTATGAAGATTAAAAGAGACTACATAAATGATATCACTTGCAGATATCCTACCCCTCTTACTCATGTGACGTCATTCTCGGGTAAACAGAAGAAAAATGTCAATCGGCTTGGACAACAGTCTTTTTCGGATGGGGTTCTTCCCGAGACACTTCCTTAAATTCGTTTCTGTTATAATGTGACGCAAACTTCGCAGAGAAAAAAAAAACATGCTGGGGAATTGCCGTTTTCCGCACACCTAAAACTTGAATGGATAAGGTCCACCGGAGTTTCAAAAGATTCTTTGGCGGTCGTTTTCAAAATTCAAACGGCGTTTGCTATTTGTTAATAGTTTTAGCATTGTTTGTGAAAGGAAGGAAAAATTACAATTATAATTTCATACATAAAAATATAAAGTACAAAAGTTTTGTACAGCCATTAACTGTGTTTGGTTATTCTTTATACAACAAATATTAAAAAAACATAAATATATAAAAATATTAAGATTACGAATCACTGAAAGGCATTTACAAAATTTATCCTTGAATAAAAATAGTTTTCATCTTAAATAAATTAAAATACACTGAGTCTGGTTTATTTCTTTAAAATTTATCCTATTTATTAACCGATATATACATATAATCTTTTTTTAGGGGGGGGGGGATAACTCAAGTTGAGCCGAAATTCGGTGATTGTTAATTTCAAAATTCGATATTTCAGTAGAAAAATATTCTTAAAATAATAATATAAAAATTTCCTACCTTTCTTGAGGGTTCTTGAGGGATGCACGGTGGTCCGAATCTTAATTCTTGGCCGTCTTCAAAGACAAAAAATCCACATCAAAAATAAGAGACAAAACGTAAACACACAAAAAAGAAAAGTTGATTATTTACACACGCGCGCACAGATATTACATGTTTCTTGATCATTATTCTTAATTTGACTACATCGAAATCTGAAAGGTACAAAAAGAACATTAATAAAAAAGATCGTAAAAATAACCAATGAGCGTTTAGTTTGCACAAGAAAGAAAAAAAAATAAATAAAAGAATGTTCTGAAAATGAGCGGCTGCTGGTGCCAGAATGTCTTCGTGAAGAGTGTTTTCACACTCCCCACCTTGAGTTCATTAGGGGACAGAACTCAATCACTGCAGTTGGAGTCTTTCGGGCGGCCGTACAATTCGACCATGGCGAGTAGTCAAACGCTTCTGCAGTACTGCATCACTTTGATTATCGGCGATTTCATTCACCTCCAAAGAACAAAGTTTCTTAATGGGACGAATTAGCATTCCAGTTGCAGTCTTCAACTTTACTACGCGCACAACGCCATCTTGACTGGGTATAAGTTCGACAACTCTACCAAGAGGCCAGTTTATTCGGCTAGAATTTTCCGTCCATATCAGGACAACATCTCCTACACACAAAGATCTTGATTTTTTCCCACTAAAGATCGAACATTTTAATGTGCCGAGGTATTCGCTTCTAAATCTTGATTTTAAATCATTTCTAATTTTAATTCTATAATGGTATCGTTTATTCATTTCTTTGTGGTCTAGAAATTCTAATTCAGGCATACCTATTTTAGTATTTTCCTGTAAGAACATTGAAGGAGTTATAACTTGAAGATCTTCATTATTATCTGTAACATACGTCAAGGGGCGGGCATTTATAATACTTTCACAATCGCAGATAACGGTATGTAGTTCTTCAAAATTTAAAGACGACTTGCCCAATACCCTTCTCAAGATTCGTTTCAGGATTCCAACAAGCCTCTCCCAAAATCCACCCCACCAAGGTGCAGAAGGTGGAATAAATTTCCAGTCTATACGTGAAAACGCAGTAACCGCTTTTACTTTTTCATAGTCAATTGTTTTCAATAAATTGTGGCAGCCAGTAAAATTTGTGCCGTTATCTGAATATATTATTGCAGGACGACCTCGTCTAGAAATAAAGCGTTTCAGTCCTAATATAAAACTTTCGGTTGAAAGAGCTGTCAATAGCTCGAAATGCACAGCTCTAAAAACTGCACACGTGACTATCAAAATCCAGACTTTAGATTCTTTTTTCAAATAAAGAGGCCCGCACAGATCTAATCCTATTATTTCGAAAATCGCGGCTTCTCTGACACGATCAAGAGGTAAGACACTTTCTGCTACATCAGGTGGTTTTGCTGAGTGTCTTTTACAAATGATACATTTGCCGATTACCTTTTTGATTGTTTTCCGACTCTTCAGTACCCAGTAATTTTCTCGTAACGCAGTCATTAGCAAGGGTACGCCACAATGACCGAATTCTAAATGTTTCGAAAGTATAATCTGTTCTACAACGTAATGATTTGAAGGGAGTAAGATAGGTAATCTAAAATTAAATTCATCTTCTCGTTGAAATATCTTCGTTTTTACGCGTATGATTCCTTCCGAATCTGTAAAAATATTCAGGCATTTCAGTCTTTGATTATAATCATTCACAAAGGATTCTTTTTGCACAAGTTTTAATAATACTGTTTCTGCCGCTTTTAATTCGTTGTGTGTTAATTGACCGAATATTCTGTCGGTACTACCCCTTTTCGAATTTTGGTAAAATCGCAAAATCCAACCAGTAACTCGCAAAATTTTATTGTAAGAAGAATAGCGATTATAAAATTGTGCCTCATCACTCTCTACATTAGGAGCGGTCACAATAGTTTTTCTTTTTTCAGAATTCACTATATCCATATTAGGAAAAATATTAGTACTAGGCCAATTTTCCTTTGATTCTGAAAGCCATGATGGCCCTAACCACCACTGAGATTTAATAAGGGATTTTGCACAACAACCGCGTGACGGTAAATCTGCTGGATTCATATGTCCAGGTACGAAATTCCATGAAGTGTTGGGGGTAAGCTTTCGAATTTCTCTAACTCTATTTTCTACAAATGTATCCCAAGGACCTTCCCGTTTTATCCAGTATAACACGTCCATTGAATCTGACCAATAGAAAGTATCAACATTTTCTAATTTCAAATCGTTTTTAATACTATTAGACAATCTAGCTCCAATACAACAGGCCAATAACTCAAGGCGTGGAATGGAAATGTCCTTTAGAGGAGCTACTCTAGAACGAGCCTGAATAAGTTGACAAGTTACACTATTTTCTACTTCATTTCTTAGATAAATGCATGTAGCGTAAGAAAATTTACTAGCGTCGCAGAAAATATGTAAAGATAAGTTTCCCTCTTTTAGAGATAAGTTAGACAATCTTCGCGGGATCTCAAGATTTCCCAAATCATTAATTTCCTTAGTCCATTTTCTAAATTCCTTAACTATCTCATCGGGCAGTTTGGAGTCCCATGATGCCTTTATTTTCCAGCATTTCTGTAAAAGTAATTTTGGAATTAAGGTCACGGGGCAAGTGAAACCGATGGGATCGAATATTTTATGAGTTAAGGACAAAATTGTTCTTTTAGTGATGCACTCATTTTCCAATTTAAAATTCCGAAAATCACACGATAATGTATCACTCTTGGTGTCCCACATTAAACCAAGTAAGGGAATCTTATCCTCAGCCGCATCACTCAAATGACCCTTTTCATTAAAGCCTAATCCAATTTCTTCGCACCGATTATGACACCAACCACGAAGATCAAATTGTGCCGAAGCTAAGAGTTTCCGTGCTTCATTGCGAAAATATTCTAACTTTTCTAACGATTCTACACTAGCTACACAGTTATCTACATAGAAAGATTCTTTAAGTTTTATAGCAACATCTTTAATGTTCTCAGGTGCTTCATCTAAGTGACGTGTTAGAGTAGCGGCCAAAAGGAAGGGGCTACAACTAATCCCAAAGACAACCCGACAATGTCTATAAATTTCAAGGTTTTCTGAATTCCCATCTCTCCACCAGAAAAAACGTAAATAATATCTATCCTTTTCATTCAGTGATATCTGTAAAAAAGCTTTACGAATATCTGCTATAATACCTATCTTTCCCACTCTAAATCGATTTAGAACAGAAGGAATTAGTTCAATTAAATTAGGTCCCTTCTCTATACAATCATTTATGGAAACAGAACCCTTAACATGTGCTGATCCATCAAATACCGGCCTAATTTTGGTCGTAGAATTAGGTTTTATTACAGCTCTATGAGGGAGATAATGGACTTTGGTGTTAAGTTTTTCCTCTTCTTTCACTCTTTCAATAATCCCTTCCGTTTCCCACTCATTTAAAACTGCTTCGTAATCTTTCAACAAACCGCAATTAAAAAACCGGATCTACTATGCCTAAAGAATCTAAATTCCACAAATCTGTAATTTTGGCATCGTTTACATATAATGAAAGGACCAAAAGAGAACTATCCCTTTCATTTCCGCCAATTTTGCCCATAGTAGTCCAACCCAGTTTTGTTTGCATCGCAACCAAACCACAAAATAAATTTTCTATTTTTCCTGTAAACAGTTCTCCCACAACATCTGCTCCCAAAAGTACATGTATTTCATTTAAATTTCTTTCATATAAACAATTTTTACCTTCAGGGCAGATATAGCTCAAAAATATATTTTTTCCTTTTAATTCCGCAATACAACGAATGTCTCTAATTTTGGGTACATTAGCACAAATTTTTTCTTGTTCCATTACCTCAATTTTTATCTTTTTACCTCCCCTTAAACCCCTTAAATTAACAGAATAACAGTTATGATCTACCGTTGTTTCGGTACCTCCAAACAACCCGTGAGTAATTCTGACCTTTCTTAAACTTTTTAATTCCATCTTATTGGCTACGAACTTTGAAATATACGACTTAGATGAAGCCGTATCTAACAATGCGCGTACTATATATTCACAACCATTATTTCTTACATAAACATATAAAGTTTGTAAATAAACTTCTTTCTGCAAGTTTTCATTCGCAAAAAGGGCAGTATCCGACACTTCGGTCTGTTGTTTAGATTTTTCTTTCTTTACGTTTCTATAACAAAACAATGTGTTATGACTCCCGTTGCAAATCCGGCATTTTATATTTTTTTTGCAAAAACGCGATAAATGTTTTTTCATTTCTAGGCACTTAAAACATGCTCCCTTTTTCATTAGAATGTTCTTAATTTCATCAATAGATAACTCATTAGTTCTATCGCAATCAACCGATGAGTGATGAAATGATTCACAAAAAACGCAGTTTATTACGTTTAAATTCTCTTTTTTGTTCGTTGACACTAAATCATTAGCTGTGGGATAATTTTTTTGTTTATTGTTATTTCGAAACGAATTAAAGTTTTTCTTTTCAGGAGGAATAAAAAATTTTCTATCTTCGTTCATTGGGTTTATTACTAAATTAGCCTTTTCTCTTGCTTTTAAACAAGTAGATAAAAAATTCATCAATTCTTCAATTTCATAAAATCCTTTTTCATTATCGGACTTGTTAAGTTCTATTAACAAATCTTTCGGAATTGTTTTCAAAATGGTTGTACATAATACACTTGAAATGCTATTTAAATCTGTTCCTAAGCTTTGCAAACTTCTCAGTTCTACTGATAATTTATCAAAATATTGTCGGAAAGCATATATATCATTCGAAGTTCTCAATGGCTTGATAGCTAAAAGATTACTAATATGATTGTGTATTAATAATTGTTTATTAGCAAACCTACTTTTCAGCAATTCTATAGCCGCATCGTAATTTTTTTCGGAAACAGGAAAACCTTCTATTGTGTTTAAAGCGGTCGATCTTAATTGCGATCTTAAATAATTAAATTTATCAACTTTATTTAACGACTTATTATCATGAATGGCCGATTCAAAACTGCTCCAAAAGGAAAGCCATTCATTTATATTTCCATCAAATATTAGTATATGCAATTTCGGTAACTTAACTTTTACAGAATTATCCACTTTTTCATTAGTACTGTCTGAAAATTGTTCTTTGTTACTTTCTTGTTTTGATTTTAAATTTAAAAATCCGGCATTTAATTCTCTAATTTTCTGATTTGCGCGTGACTTCCATAATATTACATTTTCGCTATACTTTTCAGCGGCTTCTAATTTTTTCTCTAAATCATCGGGATTGACTAATAATTCAATTGAATTATCTGTTGTCTTAAGTGACTTAAATTTGTCGGTCAATGTTTCAACATGTTCTTGCAGTTCTTCGATAGACACATCGTCTGATTTTATGGAAGTTTCGATTTTATTTAGAATTTTCGTAACAGCCGATCGAAAAATAGTTCTTCTTTTTTTAAGTGTTTCTAAATTCTCAGCCATTTTTTTTTCTTTTTCTCTACTTAATTAGTTAATTTCAAGATTCAAATTCTTAATTGTTTCAAAATATATTACCACCGTACATCCCGCGACAGGGATGCCATGTTAATTTCAAAATTCGATATTTCAGTAGAAAAATATTCTTAAAATAATAATATAAAAATTTCCTACCTTTCTTGAGGGTTCTTGAGGGATGCACGGTGGTCCGAATCTTAATTCTTGGCCGTCTTCAAAGACAAAAATCCACATCAAAAATAAGAGACAAAACGTAAACACACAAAAAAGAAAAGTTGATTATTTACACACGCGCGCACAGATATTACATGTTTCTTGATCATTATTCTTAATTTGACTACATCGAAATCTGAAAGGTACAAAAAGAACATTAATAAAAAAGATCGTAAAAATAACCAATGAGCGTTTAGTTTGCACAAGAAAGAAAAAAAATAAATAAAAGAATGTTCTGAAAATGAGCGGCTGCTGGTGCCAGAATGTCTTCGTGAAGAGTGTTTTCACACTGATCTTACGTTTTGAAAGGCAGCTTCTCATAAAGAGTTGAAACAACTCAAGTGAGTGAGTTGTTTTTAAACAATTTAAATCAAGATGAGTTAGTTAAATAAGCAATGTAAATCAAGATGAGTAAAGCATTTAAAAAACAACTCATTTACGATCCAATAAATTACAGCTCTCTCCTGAGAAGCCAAATCCACTCTTTCGTTTTAAGAGGGTAACAGAAAAATTTTAAAGTGTTATAAAAATTAGTATTAATTATTAGTATTATTTCAATAGTTACGACATTCTTTTTTAATTATGCAGATTTTATTTCATGTTTGTTACATTTTTGTTTTATTAAGAAATTTTAACTTTGTTAGTATATATAAGCCGAAAAGCCTGGTTCACCCAAATATTATAAATGCTAATAGTTTTTTTTTTTTTTTTTTTTTTTTTTTTTTTTTTTTTTAATTAGAAAATAAACTAGCCGAACTTTGCTCATCTAAATGCTTCCATATTGTCAATTATTTTTACCAGTTTTTCAAATTTTAAGTAAAAAACACGTTTTTTACCCACCATCTTAGAACGGAGATTTATCCAATCTATACTATTCCCTCCAGTCAATACATTCTACTGTCCATTGTTTTAGAATGACAACTAGGTTTTTAGATTAATTTTAATCGATAAAAAGCATAAATTAAAACTTTATGAGTAGAAAAAAAGCTTATTCGACTGTTTATATGTTTCGAT
The DNA here is from genome assembly GCA_964019185.1 of Maratus speculifer. Taxonomy (NCBI): domain Eukaryota; kingdom Metazoa; phylum Arthropoda; class Arachnida; order Araneae; family Salticidae; genus Maratus; species Maratus speculifer. The sequence goes on from OZ025294.1 coordinate 353,059,243, forward strand.
ACGTCCTGAAACATTTTCGAAACAAACAAATAAAAATATTCTAAAATTACACACTCTATGAAACGGCATTATTAAAATTTTGTCGTACTCTTTCATATTATGTACCATATAGACCGGGAGGTGGCAATACGTGCAACCATCTCATCGAATTCACAGATGAAAATCTAGGATTAGTTAAATCTCGATTCACACATTAAAACGCTATCGATCTGCCAAGTTATATACTGATGGAAAACATGTAAAAACCCGATTTTACGGTTGACTCATAGGTGTACAATTATATTTTCCTGCTCTCAATCCTCCATGTTGTCACATTTTTGGATGCAAGAAAGTACACTGGTAAACCTATGAGCCAACCGCGAAAATCCAATCCGGTTTTCAGGTGATTTCCAGCAAGATAGGATTAGTAGACCGACTGCGGTTTAAAGTGCAAATCGAGATTTAACTAATCCTAGATTTTCATCCGTGAACTCGATGAGATGATTGTCTTTTATTCCGTCTCCCGGTCTATTATTATTATTATTTGTTTATTTTACTTATGTTTATTTTTATTTTTCCCTCCAATCTGTACTATCCATCTAATATAAGAGAAACCACGGAGATTGTACTCTGTAAAAAATTTGCAGCAATGTTACCGGTTTAGCGACCATTTTTATAAAAAACGGTTATATAACCCTATAACTTAACTGTATTCTGATCATAATATGGAGAATAGTATGGTCAGGATACCGTTAAATCACGGTTATGTAACCACTTTTATTTATAAAGACGGTCGATAGACCGTTTATCTTATTAAAAATATTTTTACAGTGTAACAAGCAAAATATTCAATATGCAACGATGCAGCATCGTTTAACTACAGTTAACTAAATATATACTAATATATTTAACTATGGTTATCAGAACATAGGACTCGAGTTACTCAATCAGTAAACGTAAAATCTAAGTAAACTAAAAAATAAAATAAAAAATAACGTGCATAATAAGGAAGAGTACGTGAAAATTTGAAAAATGACGTTTAATAGGCTGTTCAGTTTTAGACTATTTCATTTATATGTTTTGAAAATGACTCGGATGGAGTGGAAACTTGTAAACAGTCGAATAAACCTACTTTTGATGTTTTTAAAATTTTAATTTTCATCTTTTAGCAACTAAAAATAGTATATTATTAAAAGGTTTTTAGTCAAAAATCTGCATGCAAAACTGCAAAACAATTTTGAAACACATCAACATAAAAAAACAACACTGTAAAAAAAAAAAAAAAAAAAAAAAAGGGCAATTTTACGGAGATTGATCTGGTAAACGGGGCGCCAGTACAACTTATTTTTTTTTAAAGGAAAAATTCCCGTGAATTTTAGGAAAAATGGAAAATTTTCTATAATTTACGGGAATTTTTCCGTTAAAAAACAGTGAATTGTATTGGCCTTCTGATTACCAGTACAATCGTCCGTTTTTTTCCTTATACAGTGAATACAGAATAACTAAGAAATATTAAATACAAAAAAATAAATTTGTGCATAATTTTTAAAAAAGGGAAAATTGAAACGTTTTATTTCTTTTTATCAAGGGGATATCTTTATCCTTGTACCATCCTTTTATAAACTTAAAACACATGAACGTAAAAAGAAAAACAGAATAGAAAAAGTGTTTCCATGGAGTATTCAGGGAAAAAAAAAGGTGCTTAATGTGCTTAAAAGAATTCAATGTAAATAACAGATGTAAAATTGAATAAAAACCAGCAAGTGAAACAGAACAATACAAATAATTAATTTTTCATAATCATCAATGGAATAATATCTTATATTGAAACATATATATATTATATTTAAAACATCAAAGTCAACTTCGTAAAATTGGGTACCTATGTAATGCAATTTGTCCTTGTAATGTGATGTCTAGGTTTAATAAAAGCGTAAAATATTCAGAAATTGCAAAAAATATAATGAAGCAATTATATTAAACATCCAAGGTTGAAAAGTAAAAAAGAAATATTCTGTAATTTATGTCAATTTTTTTTTGCAAATATCTGTAAAAATAACTTTCAAAGTTTTAAAATAAATCATGGAATGCCAGATTGTCAGGCTTGCTCTGGAACATCTTTGTTTTAGGGCCAAGTCTGTTGGCAGTGTAGTGCTGCTGGTAGATTTGATCTCTCCTCGGGATTGCACTTTTGTCTAAAGCAAAAGCTGAGTTTTCGAGATAGACACCTAAGGGATATTCAGAGTGACAGAGTCCTATAGACCTAAATTTCCTTTAATGTTTATTTTAGGTAATATGTAAAAAGTAAATTTCACCCCCCCCCCCCCAAAAAAAAAAATAAATAAATAAATAAAAAATATATATCACCAGAGGTACAGAAATTTTAGTGAATTTAACTTCAAAATCCAATGAGGGAAAATGATTCAATAACGTTTATGCCTGTTATTGGCAGAAAATATATTGCAAATCATGTTTAAGTGTTAATAAATGTAGCTAAAGTCATACCAAGTTATCGTTGATAAACCATCTTAAAGTGGCAGCAGGTTTAGATTTGGCAGACGTGCAGTTGATAGCGACTTCATCTCCGACGTTGTATTTGGGTTGACCACCAGAGATGCGAGGGCCTTCCGTTGGTAAGACTGCGGAAATAAACAAATATGTAACATAACACCCAAAAATAAAAAATACAATAATTTAACAAATTTCAAAAACCATTAGGAAAATGATTTTTTGAAAGAATAAAATTTAAGACTTATAAATAAGTTCTATATTTAAAAAAATGGCCTTTTTCAATCAATTGGTTCAACGTTAGATTGTTTCCCTTTTCGTGATCTTTCCACCTTTCGTAATCAGTGGGGAATATAATCGGATCTCGTTTTTTGGCTTTAAAAGACGATCTTTCATAAAACGTCCTTTCCTGAATTCGGCTTTTTCTATATGTGATAATTTGCTCCTACCCATTTTGTATATATTTTTAACTTTTTCTTTATTAATAAAGACATTTGGGTTTCCTATTTAAAAAAAATCTTCTAAATGTAAGAAAAAAAAGAAAAAAGAAAAAAATACATATATTAATAAAATGCGGATATCCATTGCCCAAATCAAAATGGTTGAATGTTTCCCATTGACTTAACAAAAATGAGTAAATGATGATCAAAACGTGGCTTATGTAATAACAGCGTCATATATTACGTACGCCACGGATTAAACATTAATATATCAATCATAAGAAACCAATAATAATAATAAAAAAATGCGGACACCAGAAGGTCCATTCTCCAAAAAACATTTTCTAAATGTAAAATAAATAAATAAATAAATAAATAAATAAAAGCATTAAAATAATTTAAAAGGAAAATGTTGTGAAAGATATAAAGCAACAAAATTAAGGATGTTGGTTAATGAGATCTTCAAATTTTCCTCGTTAATCTAAAGCTTATCACCATGTAATGTTCATATTTTTAAAATATATCATTAGGAAATTAATATTTTTGGTTTTTTCTTTCTGTGGACTTTTCTTGAAGGATATCTCCTGTGTTTTAGTTGACAAAATATTTCTAAAATATATATGTAATTTTGTTTGAGCTGTTCATAAACATTCTCAGTTTAGTTAATGTTTTAACACATCCAATTATAAATTAAATATTAAGTGTCTTTTTTTACATATTTTACAAAATAATGCCTTTTGTGTGAATTTTATTATGTAAGTTCCACTTTTATTCATTTTCTTATATACTTTTTATATTTTTTCATAATATACTTTCAGTTATTCCACTTTGATATACTACATTTTGGATAATATATTTTTATGGTATCATAATTAATTTCACTTGTTAAAATAGTATGTTATATATAACATTATAAGAGAAATAATACAGATTATAACACCTAAAAATACCATATGTTACAGTACAAAAACATCCAATTTACCAAAACTGTGGCACGAGTTACTCAATGGTTTTGAAAATAGAAGTAAACACCCAAGTAAAGAAAAAAAATTAATTTAACAAGTTACGACGACCATTTGGAAAATGATACTTTCAAATACTGAAATTTTAAACTTATAAATAAATTTTATGTTTTAAAAAAGAATAATAAACATCATTTTTATAATGATCAAAATGTGGCTTACATAATAACAGATTAATTTATTGCGAACATCGTGGATTAAACATTAATACTCCTGGACCAATGATAAACAAATTGTAAATGAAATTTCAGTTTTACAATTTTCGGTACTGCAAATTTTGAAACTTCTAAACATAAGACATTTTCAATTTTTACACCATCGTATAAAGAAAAAAAATGAACTTTTAAATGCAATTTATTTAAAAACTGTATCGCAATTTGTTTTTGAGTTACTAATTTTTTGTCGTTACTAATACCTTTTTTGTCAACGCGTCAACAGAAATATTTAATTTTTTTATTTTAAACATTATTATTGACCAATCAGAAGACGAATAAAAACCGGTCATCTCAAGGATTCAGATATTTCTAGACCGAAAGAAATAACCATTTTTCAAATAATTATTAATGTGCGTCATATTCAAAAAGCCGGATGAATGGCGTTTCAATTCAATGCACCAAAAAACCGTTCAATTTCAGAATATCAATTTTAATTGTTTTGAAAATGACTCGGCGAAGAGTTGAAACATGTCAACAGTTAAACAAAACTATTTTAATGTTTTTAAAATCTTAATGTTACACCTTTTTTCTAGCAATTAAAATAAATGTATGGTTCATTATTGCAAAAAGTATGAGGATATTATGCATAGTAAAACCTCACTAAAGCTATCACGTTCGCTCCAATAAAAATTGGTCGCTCCGAGAGATGGGCTCTTAATGGAGGTCATGTTTAAATGTAGGTTTTAATTGCGGGAAAAAGTAACAATTAATGTTAAACAAAAGTTAATTATATAAATTAAATAACTGCAGATTAAAAAAATGAATATATTGACGTTTGATTTGATTTTACTGTTTTATCTTTTATAACTTTTATTTCAAGGACCTTTCGAAGTTCAGTAAATATATGGAGTAGTTTTTAGATGGGTATAAATAATAACAATTTTATTACTTTATTTCTTTGAGATTTTCCTGACAAAATATTTCAGGGGATTGTATCGTTGTTATTATTAATTCGTCATCAGAGTTAAATTCATTGCCTAAAAAGGAACAAAGGGATTTAAATACTTAAAAGCTACCGGAATAATAATAATCTGAGTAATAATAATAGTAATAATAATAAATATTTTTATAATAATAATAATAATAAAATTAAACTTAGTTTAGAAGCTTGATGAATGATGCGCTCTTCGGAATTATTTTTCTAATAAAATCTTCAAGCGATCAGGAAAAAACGGAATTTGTTCATTTTCTTCAAAGAAATTGGTAGCTCATAGAGGAAGTACAAATGGGATAATATTGAACCTATGGTAATAAATTTCGTTCCATAAAAAAATGGTCGTTGATGGAGGTGGTTGCTTAATGGAGGTGATCGCACAAGGAGGTTTCACTGTGTATATATCTATGTGCGTGTGTGTGTATAAACAAGCATATAAGTTAATAAGTTTCTTTTTTACAGCTGTTTATATTATTTGGCGAACAAATCGTACTTTCTAAAGTTCAAATCCTGCCAAGAAAAAAGCTCGCCAAGGCCTCTATATTGGAAAAGTACCTCAAAATCCACTTGCAATCAGGCGAATTGAAGAGAAACACAACTTTTAATGATAATCTTTAATGATCCCAACTTTTAATGATACTTAATAATGATAATTTTAATGACCATCTGTTTGAAATCACATTTTTAAATAGACAAACAATTTGATATTCTCGATGCGAAAGTTAAGCGTTACGTTTTTACCTTTTTTTTTTTCTTTTTTTTTCCTCCAAAAGTAAGGGTGTAAAAAATATGCAGGTAGGGGAATAAATTAAGCCAGTGAATACAAGACATAAAGAAATACAATTTCTTTAAAATTACTGTACTTATGCAAAAAAGTGAATAGATAAAAAAAAATCCTAGCGAATTCGTATTTTTCAGAAGATGATGCAATTGAAAAAAAAAATCTTTGAATGAAATTTTATGTAGAGTAATTAACATTTCAAACGCACATTTGCAGTTTAATAGACTTTTTAAAAGAGAAACATGTTTTATTTTCCTGGGGCAAATGGGTTAGTAAATAAAGATTCAATATATGTTTTTGTATTTCCTTAAAAAAAAAAAAAAAAAAAAAAAAAAAAATCCAAAATATCTAATATCATTTCGAATTTAACTGAAAAGTTAAACTCGTAGATTGTGATTTCCATGACATTTTCACATGTTTTGAAAGTTAAAACAAAATTATTTTTGAATTAAATGAATAAGGGAAAAAACAACAACCCGGATAATTTGTTTTGATACTTTTCCATTTTTAGGAGCTTAGCATTTTTTGTCTTTTATTTTTTTTTATGCTTGGCCAATTCTGGCATTAAAAAGTAAGAGTTTGTTGCCAAATGATATAAATAGCTAATGGCTTTTATGCTATTTTGTATATGGATTTATATCTTAACATTTTATTTTTATGCACACATTGTTATTGTTTTGTATATACACTGTAAAAAATGTCAGATGTTTCTGAATGTATAAAAATGTACTGTAATCAAAAACGAAAATATACAGTAACCTCTTTTAACTCACCTAAGGTTTCGAAAACCGTTCGTTTACCTTTAAAAATCCCAGAAAAATATTTGTTTTCGAAATTTAAAGAAAAATGTATAAAAATTAATTTTTATTAGCTGCCAGTCCTTTTCGGAAACGTTTCTAAGTAGCTTTTATAGTACAATAATGACTTTCTCAAATCAGATATCACTTTTTCGGATTCTATCGATTCCCAAGCAAAAATTTTCAGCTGCATAACTGATTTTGTGCTTGCAATTTTATCAAGATAATGTTAATTTTCATATTAATGTTAATACTGTTAATATTGTATGTTTGTCTATTAAACATGTTCTCTGAATATCAAAACATTTTCGTATGAATTGGTAGCATCCGAAAAAGTGATTTTTGATTTGAGAAATGTTATTATTGTACTATAATAAAAGCTACTTAGAAACGTTTCCGAAAAGGTCGGGCAGCTAATGAAAATAAATTTTTATAAATTCTTTTTTAAATTTCGAAAGCAAGTAGTTTTCTGGTATTTTTAAAGGTAAAGGAACGGTTTTCGTATCCTTAGGTATGTTAGAAGAGGTCACTGTATATTTTCGTTTTTGATTATAGTACATTTTTATACATTCAGAAGCATCTGACATTTTTTACAGTGTACAGTTTACTTCTGTTTCGATATAAAAATAGTTACATGGCTTTTTTATAATAAATAAACCGCAGAAATATTGAAAAAATTGCTTGTGTATATGAAACAGTGAATAAAGGGACAAATAATATGTAGACAAATTTCCTTAAATCTTCAAAGTTATTTTTTCTATCTCGCCTAGGTTCCTATAGCGGAAAAATACAATTTTTAAATATACGTTACAGTTTGAAAATTATGAATCAAGACTGTTGAGTCATCTTTATTACACCGAAATCATCTTTATTACACCGAAATCATATTTATTAGAAACAGGTTTTTTTAAAAAAATTTTAAATTTATTGGGTACTACTAGGTTATCCCGTCGGCCAAAAAAATATCGCCAAACTATAAGATTAAATGCCAATAATGGATGATCGTGAATGTCACATTCAATGACATTAAATACGATTCACGCGTTTAAAATATCATTAAGTGATTTTTATTTCGACTTTTTATTTTTATTTTAATTAATATTCTTCTAATTATTTATTTTTTCGTTATTTAAAATAAAAATTATGTCAATATGTATAATTTGGCTATTAGTTTGGCGATTTGCATAATTTGGCGAAATGGGTCGACGGGATAACAGAGTACTGATGAACCACGTTTGAGAGGAACCTGGACAGAACTGCGCATGGTCGAAAAGAGCGAGTCCATGTCAAAAATGGGGAAGTTAGTACCATCTCGAGATGAGTTTGTTTATTAAACAACCCTAGATGTGTCGAGTTTTTTGGGGGGTGAATACCTTTTTGTTTCTGTAATTGAATTATCTGTTTTTAAAATTACATTGTAATTCTGTTACACGAAATAAGTTATAAAAAGACAAGTATAATAAAAAAAGACGATTTAAAGGTATGATTATTAAACTTAGCCTAATAACTTTTCACTCGCAATATAGCGCAACTTAATCTTTTTAGAAGTAACGGCAACATGGCGTGATTTTAAAACATACCAGATTAGCGATTTTTTAAATATGTTTCTTTACATTATTGTGTACACTATTTATTTATATTATTTGCATGCATTTGATATGAATATGGCGCAGATATCATATACTTATAAGGTTTGGAACAATTTTTTTCCAACGTCAATTTGGCGAAAACCTCATTTTCGAATACTGGTTAAATATACATCTTTAAATTATTTTCTATTATTTAAAAAAATTACAATAAATAAAACAATTTTTAAATATATTAAATTTTAAAAACTAATAACTATAGAACAAAAAACATTTTATATAATTTCAATAAAAGAAAAATTAAGATATATAAACAGTTTATCAAAAAATAAACAATAACAGGGTTACCATATTCGACAAAATAATGCCATTTTGGCGTCAAGTAAATCCCAGTGAGAATATGATATACATATGCCCTGAATATTTAGGTTGTTAGAATTGGCAAATTTCTTGTATAGCCGCCAAGTCAGATGCCAAGCAATCGTTAAAACTGCGTTTTAGCCATAAATATAAATGTAAAAAAAAAAAAAAAAAAAAAAGAAAGAAAGAAAGAAAGAAACATGCTTTTATTAAATATTCACAAAAATGTAAGATAAAATATATATATAATTGATAGAAGGTGCACAATTTATTTTATTTATAATAAGATTTTACTCAGAACAAAAAATAGAAAACAATATTTAATATCATTTCCATGAAATCATTTCCATGTAATCTCGGCCTCATAGGCTGTTCTCCCCAAAGTCTCAATGGAATCGGCTTGACATTCTGCCAAGTCAGGACCTTACAAGAGTGGTATATCAGTAGTACCGTTTATTGTATATTTAAATTACTCTTTTTAAAACCATATCTATTAAATGCGAGCTGATTTTTTGTTGTATGCTAATAATTTAATGAAATTCAAAGAGAAATTCTTTAACTTTTCTCAATAAGAATAGCATAGGAAATCAAAATGAAATTCTTAGCGATAGAAAACTTTGCGTATTATTAAAAAACGAAATCACACGACTACGTTATAACTAGATAAAATTTACTATCATTACCAGAAAAATTCAGGAATTTTGTGAAATCCGTAAAAAAGATTTCAAAATAGTCTCCGTCAACACAAATTAATGTAATTGGAAATTGGCTAAAGCATTCTACAACACGTCTTATGGCAATAAACAGAAAACACTGGAGTAGGGAAATTCAGATATTTACAAAGATTGTTAAAAAAAGGGGGAATATAAAAATTTAAATTTCGTATTTATTTAAAAAATGCATTTGCTAATTCAAACAATATACAAACAAAATAAATCTTTCTCTATTTTCATTATTTTTTTACCGGATATATACATATATAGATATTGAATTTATATTGATTTATAATGCTTATATATATAATTCACTTATTGGCTCTGGTTAGGAAAAAAAATTTTAAATTATTTTGTTAGAAATTTATTTGAATAAACAACATATAAATCGTAGCTGCTAAAGAAAACATGTTGTAAAGTTTACAAAAGATTTTCTTCTTAGAATCACAGCAAAAATTAAAATCAAAGGATATAAAAACGAAGCACAATAAATATTTTTTATTCTAATACTTGGATCCGTGTAACAATTTGTATGCTTGGAAAACAAAATGTTTGTTTCTTTGATATCGAATAATTTCAGATATGCATTTGTAAAATTTGTTGCTTTCAATGTACAGCAAAAAAGAATTTTTGATACAAATAAGTAACACACACACACACACAAACACACACACACACACATATATATATATATATATATATATATATATATGTTTGCTAACAGTATGTAAGCCATTCCGCCTGCTGAAGAGTGATGGCTTTTGGTTCTGCGGGTGACTTTTTATATTGTTCAATATTGTTATTTTAATGTTCACTGTTTTTAATAATGTTTATACATTATGCACCTGGTGCTTAATAAATATTTTCATGAAATTGGGATTGTATATGTATATATATATATATATCATATGCTAGGCTGCGAAAAAACTCGAATAGATAGATTACTACCCCTGAAGGGTATAGGTAGTTAAAAAATTTTTGAGTGCGTTGTGTCTTTTTCTAAATTGTTTATTTAGACATTTACTTTCAATATATCAGAAAATAAAATTTTGTTACAGTGGTCTATTAGAATCGAAAGCGTTTAATAATCTATCTGTAATGTATGATTTTTAATAATTTTTTGTTATAATTTGAGTTTATTTTTCAATTTAACTTTTACTTTGACAAATACTAAATCTAAGAGCAAAAAAAAAAAAAAAAAAAAAAAAAAAAAAAAAAAAAAAAAAAAAACAATTAATAATAATGTCCGACGTATTACTACTGAAATGTAATTTATATAAGAAAAAATATGTGCAACTAATTTCAGATTTTTCCTAACTCAAGTAAAAGTTTTGACAAAGAAAACTCTCCAAGTGTATATGAAGTATCTCACCAAAGGAGATGACTGAAATAAATTGTTACTATTCTTTAAGTGTTCCCTCGTGGAGCATAGCAAATTAACTTGGTCCATAGTTCCCCAGTGATAACACATTGTGCTTCTTACTTTTGCAGTATATGGTGAAACTAAATGATGAAGCGGTTAATGTAATCTGCCTCTCCCGTGATAATAAATATGACGGAAAGAAGGTTGGAATTTTCAGGAATGCCGTTTATTATGTTATAGACAATCAATATATGTAACACAAGAGTTACAAGATCTGTGAAATTGTTAAAATAACTTACAGCACTGTTAGGATGTGTAATCAGTTTATTTTATATGCGATACTTCATCCATATTTCCACCCATATGCCGGTGGTATTAATAACGATTTAATTTTGTCGGATGTTAATCCCATATAGCACGAAAGCTCCTCAATAATTCCCCAGGTGCTCCAAGTCATCCCAATTTCCTCCTAGTATTAAAATGACAAGATCAGGACGTCCTGGGGAATTGTCTTTTACCATTTTTTCAGGAATGAGCTCTCAGTAACGTCCCACTGAGCAACTTCTGGAGAGTATTAGGTGTAAAAAAGTTTTTAAGTACATTATGTGTCTTTTAAATTGTTTATTTAGATATTTATTATCAAAGTTTCATTTTTTTTCTTTTTTCTTTTTTACAATAGATTATTAAAATTGAAAGCGTTTTATAATATATCTGTGATGCATGATTTATAGTTCTTCTTATTAGAATTGAAAGAGTTTCATAATTTATCTGTGATGCATGATTTTTAGCTCTTCTTTTGTTATAATTTATGTTTATTTTTCAATTTAACTTTTCTTTTGAAAACAATATATGTTTACTTAATCTAAGAGCTAAGAAAAACAATAAATGAAATGGAAAATGTTAGAATACTTTTATAACAAATATTACCGACGTATTGCAACTGAAATGTAATTTATACAAGGAAAAACATTTGCAACTATTTACAGATTTTTCCTAACTCAAGTGAAAGTTTTGACAAAGAAAACCCCCCGAACGTATATAAACTATCGCACTAAAGATGACGACTGAAATAAATTGTTACTATTCTTTAAGTGTTCCCTAGTGGAGCATAGCAAATTAACTTAGTCCATAGTTCCCAAGTGATAACACATTGTGCTTCTTACTTTCGCAATTTGTGGTGAAACTAAATGATGAGACGATTAATGTAATATGCCTCTCCCGAGATAATAAAGATGACGGAGAGTTGAGTTGGAATTTTCAAGAGCGTTGTTTATCATGTCATTGAATAAGGGTTACAAGATCTGTGAGGAAGTTAAAAGAACTTACAGCACAAATTAGGGTGTGTAATCGAAGTTGCTTTTATATGCATGGATTTTTTTTTCAACAACTTTTATGGAAATAAATTGTTGCATTTTGCTATTTTGAAAATACCGTATGATACTATCTAATTTAATTTCTTTATTAAACATTCTGTAAAAAAACAAAAACAAAAAACAAAAACAAAAAAAGAAACAAACTTTTTTAATATTTTTTTATTTTTATGTTCTAAATTTTAAACAAAAAAAATTACAGACGTAAAATGGTGTAGTCTAACATCGGTGTAAATATCTTTCAAATAGGAGTTTATATTTAAAATTAATTTAAAGAGATTATAAAACTTTAGAGTTCTGTTACTTCACTTCATTTCTTTCATTATTAAATAAAGCAATCTCTCCAACGACAGCATGATTAATAGATAACCATATTTATTTTTAAAACGCACATGCACACATAAATAATGCTTGCAATTAAATCTTATAGGTATGTACAAATACAGGGAGAATCGAAACTCTTGGGCAAAACTTTAACGGGTGATTGTACACATCAAGCCAAACAATTTTAAATAGGAAACTAAAGGTCCGAAATTTTTTTTCCGAAGGAGATAGACGCCATTAAAGTTTAGGGTCCGAAATTTCAAATGATTATAAAAAACCAATTATAAAAGGCCAGTTTGCGATTTTCGCAAAAACTATTTTTTATGTCAGCATTTTCTTGAAAATAAATTTTAAAGATAAAATTAAAAAAATGCCGATTGAGGGCACGTCAGACTTTGGAATAATAAACTACTATTTTTTATCGTTACTTTTTCTATCTCATTAAATACTTTGAAAAGCTTAGACTTAAATTTTGAGCTCAAAATCTGATTCGTCGGGTTGGTTAATAGTGCAAACTCAACTGTGTTCAGGAGGGGATGGTGTTTCAAATTTCAACTGCTGCACACAGTTCAATTAACCAACAAAAATTCTCTGTTAAAATCATATTATATATATATATATATATATATATTATACATTTTTTTATCATTGAATTTTTATTTGCATACTTCACGCCAAAAGCGAATTAAGTTGGCAAACATCGCGCTATAAATTTTGCTCTTGCCTTATTTTGGGAATACACTATATGTGACCGGCCACTTAAGATTTTAGACATTTTGTTAAATTTCTACTACATGAGGAATTACCCTGAACTTTTATGCGTGTAAGCATAATAATGCAAGTCATACATTTCCGTGAAAATCTTTTCGCGAAACTCCGTAGGGGACCATCAACAAAATGAAAAAGAATGAATATCTTTTGGATAACACTGTCAAAACTATTGTATCAAAAGCCTTCAGACTGTAGATTATGATTAAGTGGCTTATTGTAATAAATTGCGTTTCTTTTTATGTGGGTAGCATGCAGACTCGCAGAGAAATTAAGGTTTTTATAAAAACAATCCCAATTTTTGTCAAGTTTTTTGCTTATAATTTGCAGAGTTCTTAATATAAAATAATGTTATTTTCTTAAAGTATGACAAATAACATTGTACATAATACCCTGCAATCATAATGAAAAAATAATAAAAAATGTTTAAAAAATGAGTAGGTTTACTAAGTAACTTTTCATTGCGACAGCGCGAAGGCTATCAAAATTTCATTTGCATATTGTGTTAGCTAAATGCATAAAGCAACTTTTGCGAAAGTCTCAAAAACATAGCTTGAAAATTCTGAAAGTGATAATCTATAGAATAAACTCAAAATCCGTTATTCTCAAAATGAAACGAAAAAGTGAGAGGTTTCAGGTTAATACCTCATGTAGTTTTGTAGATAGTTAATAAAATGTCTAAAATCGGAAGTGGCATCTCAGCTTTGGCCATATAGTGTATATGTACAATTTGTTACTTATCAGATGGCGACTTCTTTGATAATTGATAGCATAAGAAACAAGAACTAGATTTTTTTTTCCTGTGCAGACGACAAATATATAACGGATTTTTTTTCTGCTGAAAGCATTTTATATTATCGAAAATTATTTTTTTAGTGAAATACGAAATAATCAATAGCAGGATGGAATAAAAATTTGAATGTTTAAAATGAGATGTTGTTAAAATAGCAAATAAAGCCTTTGTGCAAAAATGTTTAAAGATAAAAAACCAACGATTATAAATGCACAAATAAAGTAAGAAAAGGTAGCAAACAGCCGTTTCGAATCTACTATGGAGATTCTTCATCAGTGCAAAACTCAGCGAGCTAGAAAAAGCAAAACTGAGCTAAGAGACAGAGAGACGCAGGCTTATATACCCGCTACGGAAACGATCCCGCCTAAAGGAAAGCAACCAATGAGAAGAGAGCAGCCTAACAACTGGCTGGACAAGTAGCGACATCTACCGGAGAATAAACAAAAGAAAAATTAAAAAGCGAGGGAAAAAAAGGTTTAAATTAAATTAAAGATTTCCAAATGCTACGAAAATTAGGCGTACTTGATAAGTCATTGACTAAGGAGTGAGAATTTTTAATGATGTGGTAAGCTTCCCAAAAATCAAGATCAAGAATGGAAGGACACTTTTGGATGATGGTAGCTGAAGAAAAGTTAAACTTATGTTGTAAAGAACAACAATGTTGAGCAATGGAAGAGCGTTTAAGCTCTTGTTTTTTCACATACCTTTTATGTTCCGTTAAACGAAATCTGAGAGCACGTTTAGTCTGACCAATATAAGAAAGGCCACATTGGCAAGAAATTTGGTAAATACCCCAGTTATCTAAGCGATCAATGGGATGCTTAAGATTTGAAAAGGCAATTTTATTAACAGGAGAAAAAATAACATTGAAATCGAACCTTTTTAAAATTTTAGCAACTTGCTGACTGATTTTGGGGAAAAAAGGCAAAACAACCAAAGTATTGGAATTTGAATTAAAGTTTTTTCTTTCAGATTGGGTGGATTTTGTTAATTTTCTATGAATTGAATGTATAATATTAGGGGAATAACCACGATCAACAGCAATAGCTTTAAGATAATTAAGTTCATCACTGAGTAACTGAGGAGTTGAACAAATATTGGAAGCCCGGAAAACAAAAGTTTTAAAAGCAGCAACTTTCTGGTTAGGAGGATGAGAAGAATATCTATGAGGTGGAAGACTGACCGCAAAAGGTTTACGAAAGACAGTAGTCTGAAAATTATCATAATCGCGAATAACAAGGACATCAAGAAAAGAAAGGCAATTGTTCGCTTCAACTTAGCCACTTTAAGCCACAAGGCCATATGATGGTTTCTTTTGATGTTACATCATTATTTACTAATGTTCCTGTCGAAGGGGCTTTAGATTGCCTGAAGAAAAGGCTCTGTGAATTTCATTTTTCTTTTTTCGAAATTGAGGAGCTCATTCATCTCACTCGTGTTTGCTTGTCTCAAAATACTTTTGTATTTAACGGGAATTTCTTTCGTATGACTGACGGTTTGGCTATGGGTAACCCTCTTAGTCCGATTTTATGTGATTTTTACATGCACTATTTTGAAATAAAATTGTTTGAAGTCTTAAAATTTCAGTTTTATGTTCGTTACGTAGATGATATTTTTGCTTTAATTGATGTGAATACAGATATAAATCATACTCTCTCTATTATGAATTCTATTGATTCTTACATTCAATTTACTTTTGAAGTTGAAGCGAACAATTGCCTTTCTTTTCTTGATGTCCTTGTTATTCGCGATGATGATAATTTTCAGACTACTGTCTTTCGTAAACCTTTTGCGGTCAGTCTTCCACCTCATAGATATTCTTCTTATCCTTCTAACCAGAAAGTTGCGGCTTTTAAAACTTTTGTTTTCCGGGCTTCCAATATTTGTTCAACTCCTCAGTTACTCAGTGATGAACTTAATTATTTTAAAGCTATTGCTGTTGATCGTGGTTATTCCCCTAATATTATAGATTCAATTCATAGAAAATTAACAAAATCCACCCAATCTGAAAGAAAAAACTTTAATTCAAATTCCAATACTTTGGTTGTTTTGCCTTTTTTCCCCAAAATCAGTCAGCAAGTTGCTAAAATTTTAAAAAGGTTCGATTTCAATGTTATTTTTTCTCCTGTTAATAAAATTGCCTTTTCAAATCTTAAACATCCCATTGATCGCTTAGATAACTGGGGTATTTACCAAATTTCTTGCCAATGTGGCCTTTCTTATATTGGTCAGACTAAACGTGCTCTCAGATTTCGTTTAACGGAACATAAAAGGTATGTCAAAAATCAAGAGCTTAAACGCTCTTCCATTGCTCAACATTGTTGTTCTTTACAACATAAGTTTAACTTTTCTTCAGCTACCATCATCCAAAAGTGTCCTTCCATTCTTGATCTTGATTTTTGGGAAGCTTACCACATCATTAAAAATTCTCACTCCTTAGTCAATGACTTATCAAGTACGCCTAATTTTCCTAGCATTTGGAAATCTTTAATTTAATTTAAACCTTTTTTTCCCCTCGCTTTTTAGTTTTTGTTTTGTTTATTCTCCGGTAGATGTCGCTACTTGTCCAGCCAGTTGTTAGGCTGCTCTCTTCTCATTGGTTGCTTTCCTTTAGGCGGGATCGTTTCCGTAGCGGGTATATAAGCCTGCGTCTCTCTGTCTGTTAGCTCAGTTTTGCTTTTTCTAGCTCGCTGAGTTTTGCGCTGATGAAGAATCTCCATAGTAGATTCGAAACGGCTGTTTGCTACCTTTTCTTACTTTATTTGTGCATTTATAATCGTTGGTTTTTTATCTTTAAACATGAGATGTTGTTGTTTTAAATGTTACGTCTTTTGGTAAAAATAATCATAAAATAAATTAATACATGTTAGTACAAAATATAAGAAAATATACTGTATCTAATTAGATGAACCTTATATTTTCTACCAAAGTTCAACTGTTCACTTCACACACTAGAAGCTATGACACTTAGCTAGGGTTGCCAGACAACTCTACTTAAAAAATAAAAAATAAACTTTTTACCCGATAAAAGTGTAAATATAATGTTATAATTTTTCAGAAACAAAACTGTAGGTTTTTGAAAAATGTTTAAAATATTTTTCGATATGTTATAATTAACTATCTTTTTAAATGCTTTTCTTAATATATATATATATATATATATATATGTTAGTGCTTTTATAAGTGGCCTCGAAAATAGCATTTTCAGGAAGTTATGCTGGTGTAAAATATAAAAATATGACTTATACAAGAAAAGAAATATTTGATTATGAAACTTCCTAATATAGGGATTTAAAATACACCACGTCTTAATGATAGGCGCGAGAATACCAAAAAAAGTTCCCTTGCAAGTTAAAAGAAAGAAGTGATCAAATATGAAAGCATTTATGTATAATATAGAAAAAAAAAACAAAGTAACTTAAAATATTGTTACCTTTTCATAAATGATCTTCTTGATGGGTAAGGAATGAAACACAAGAATGAAATTCTTTCATGAGATTGAAACATTATAAAGTCCATAAAATGTCAGAAAAAGATTTTTCTTTAAATTTAAAACTAGTTGGCAATATATCGCGAAGTTGACGACAAATTTTACTATATATTTTTGTCGACAGGATACTCAAGTAATACCGAATTCCCCCCCCCCCCTTAAAAAAAACATTCTTATAACTCTGTCTGATTAAACGTCGCATTTCCAATTACAATATATCTTTGAATTGAAATTTTAATGAACTACAGGATCAGAAAAAATCGAAGCGTATGGTAAATAGAATTAAAAATATCTCGGCAACTAATAATGCGATTGACTTTCTTCGTTATTCAAACTTTATGTTTTTTTTCTGTATTATATTCACTCCATGAAATAAACTTTTTCGAAAAATTTTATTTACCTTTTATAAGAATGAAAATTTTGAGAGCCCGAAAAAAAATAGTTACGGATAGTCGAAGTTATTGATATTCAATAGGTTTTTTTTCTATTATTACATACTAATTGCACTTCAAATTTCAAGTTTCTATCTCGACTTGTTCGGGAAATAGAGCGTTTGCAAACAGACAGACAGACGGACGGCAAGTTTTTCTTTGTTTTTCGAAATCTCCAGTGCGTGAAACATTTAAATACGTCTTTTTATTTTAATTTTTTTTTTTCGATTTTTAAAACGATTACAAAATTTACCGTATCTTACGTATGATGGATAATTAAAATGATATTTTAATTTATATTTAGATACATTTTTTACGATATTCATCACCTATTTTGATCGAGTAAGTTTCATTATGAGTAGATAATTTTGAAATTTCAGCATTACGTGGTAGTAAATGGGAATTAATACAAATTCATTTAACTATTCACATTTAAAGAAGTTGAATAAACCGAATAAGCTGTCGTTTAAAGCTGTTTATTTGAACGTTTATAATTATGTCTACTGTGATTTACCTAAAGTTCTATCTGTCAATTTATGAGAAATGGAATTCTGCGACATACATGTTAAATTAATTAGTATATTGCCATCCGTCCTGAATATTGTTTTATGTAATCATGGATATTGTAATATGGATATTAGAATACGAACATCCTTATTTCAATCGTAGTTGCTAAGTCGCAAGGGGTTAAATAAAGGGTATTGAAAATAATGATACTTAAAAATAATTTTAAAAGAGTTTATGAAATTTTAGAGTTCTGTTATTTTACTTCATTTCTTGCATTAATAAATAATGCAATATCTCCAACAACAAAATGAGTAATGGATAAGCACATTCATTATCTTTCATACTATCATCATATTTATAACCTTAAGAATACAACCATAAATAAGAATTAAATGTTTTTGCATCTCATTTAACAAGTTAGAAATTGCATGTCAAGCGTAGCAAATGAAGCGCATTCCTATAACGAAGTTTTAAAAATATTCAGGTATACAGGGTGTCCCAGAAATATTGGGACAAATTTTAAGGGGAGATAGAAAACATCAGGAAGATTCAGATTAGCATATCAGCCCATGGTCGGAAATGTCTTCCAGGTCCAATAGTGACGACACAAAACACAAGAAAGATAGTACTAGCGTAAGAGGAAAAATTATCTTTATTAATCTTAGTACAGCAAAAAACTAATAAAAAAGAAGATTAAAAAGACAAAGAGCGTCATCAAAGTAGGTGTTCGAAATTACGATCGATAGCAGTGTTGCATGGAAGCTTATCTCCGTTGCATGAAAGATATAATGTTTTCGAAAAAAACGGGAATGTCCCGAACTTTCCCCAAAAAGCTTCCACGATGCGTGCAACAGAGCCCTCAGAACTTTCCAGCATTGTCCCGGCATTTTTGGAATACTCAGAATAATAAACATGTTTTATGTCCCTGTTCGTCTCCTCAGGCCGTTTTGTGTCACCACTACCGCCAGGAAAATGTTTCCGACCATGGGTTGCTATGCAAATCTGAATCCATATCATTCCCCTACCTCCTCTTAAAGTTTGTCCCAAACATTCTGGGACACCTTGCATATCAGGAAAAATATCTTGGTGTGATAGTATACAATCATAGATGCCAACATCTCTTAATTATTCAGGAGTCTAATCTAAAATTTGCATACTTAAACCGAAAAAAATGTATAAGAAAATGTGTCTTCTTTCTTCAAGGTACATTTAGATACTATCATTAATTTCTTGGTTAAATAAAATTTCCGGTTGAAAGTACGTTCATCTTGGATCAGACTCCGGAATAATTAAGAGGTGTTGGCATCTATGTACAGTACTTCGGATGCAGTACAGTAGTCGAAATAATTTTGTGTGTCACTGTAAATACTATCTGTTTTATATTACAAAAGAGGTAACTTCTAGAAAACCTTTAGCAACTTATACGAATTCCATAAAATATAAAATACAGTCGAGCCTCTATATAATGAAATCCACCGTTACAGTAAAAAATTCGTTATATAGAGAAATTCGATATATAGAGAATGATGTTAAAAATCGTATTTAATGTGTGAAATTTGAACAAATAATATTTTTAATCTTTTGAATTAAGAATTTGAAGTGTTTAAAAGTAAATATTAACCTAACATTTTATTTCTTAATTATTTAAGCTGTTTCAAAAAAAGAGAACAGACATCTATTTGAAAGCTTAATGAAAATCAAATAAGGAAGACTTACATTAATTTCAGATGAAGATATTTGTAATTTTTTGTTTTTTTATTTTAAAATTGTTACGCTCTCAAAAAAAAAAAAAAAAAAAAAAAAAAAAAAAAAAAAAAAAAAAAAAAAAAATGTTCACATTTTACCAAGGAATGAAAAATTGTAGTTAACATTTTCCTCCATTTGAAGGCCTCTCATTGATTCCTCTCTTACGTGTGTATCAATCCAATTGACACTGTTTTGAGAAAGATGTGGAAAGGTATGTGGGAGGTGGGATGAATTCGTTGGATTTAAAGAACAGAGAGAGAAGTAAAAAAAAAAGAAATTCAGCACTGACGATTAATCAAAATAAGTGATGGAAAATTGATTCCATATGATTTCGAAGTTTTTTTTAAAAAAATTGTATGACCAATTTATGAAAAAATTCGTTATATGGAGATAGATATTTCGTTATATAGAGACTGTTTTTAATGTAATCATGCGAAAAGGGGACCGTTCCTACTAAAAATTCGTTATATAGAGAAATTCGATGTATGGAGTTTCGTTGTAGAGAGACTCGACTGTAGTTTAATACAATTAAATCGGGCCTCAAACATTGATTCCTCCTATGACATTATGTAAAGGAATACTTTTGTGTGCCCTGTAAATTAATGAAAAATATTATTAGCACCTCATATTGCACAGAATGTGTCTTTTAGCATATATTTCATAGATGCATATCAATTCTATTATGTTCAAAAGAGTTTAATATCATTAAAATGCATTTGAAACTTTTTTTTTCTTATTGGCCGTAATGTAACAGAATGTTTTTAATTGTACTCGTAATTATTATACTATGCATTTGGTTTTCATAAAATTTGAAATGACTCGACAAAATTATGCAACAATTATATATTGTAAATTTCAAACGATTCGGTAGGGTAGTTTTTGCACTGTTACATGAGACCGGACGGACAGAATGATAACTATAGGTGCTACGTATTTACGTAATTACGAACGCACTTAAAAATACTAAATATTAGTGGAATGTTAAGTAAATGTTGAAAAATTTTAAGGATAGGGGGAACTGGGGGACATTGATACAGCTTTTTTCAAAAAAAAATTTTGGTGTCTAGAAAGCAGAAATTTCAAGTTATTTTTCTATGGGATGTCAGCAAAACCTGTATAGTGTGTTACAAAAATGTACAATGGTTGTTTTATATATTATTTTTGCATGTAATTTTAAAAAAATAAAAAAAAGTAATTTGTATCAAAGTGCCCCATCCCAGGGGCAGATTGATACACTTTGAAACGTCTGGGAAAAATGGAGACAAAATAACACCAATGCATATTTTTTACAGAAAAATAGTTAGAAAATCATTTTATACATATTTATAGACATTAAAATCGCTCATAATTTATTTGTAAGCTATATTAAAGCAATCAAAATGAAATGAATAATGACCTGATGTTCTGGCTGTTCCTTGTCTGTTTGTTGGCTGTGGTAACTGTGTTATATCTGGCACTTTAACCCCATAATTCTCTTCTTTCTTAGGAAAAGTGAAAGAATTGCCAGGTTTTCTGTTTATAAATCGGTTTACAAACAGAAAATAAAGAATAATTATATTGAAAAATATATTTATAATATAATTATCATGTACTGTTCTGCAGCTTGTTTCTCTTACTTAACATTTCTCATGTCGATAATACTTTTTTCTCTGGAGAATCGATATAAATTTGAGATTTGCCAGGCTGCCGTCCATTTCTTTTGTTAATTCTACTAGCACTAGATATTGTGTAAGTTTGTACATGTTCTGTTTGCAAAAATACTATAAAATGTTTTAATATAAAGAAATTAGAGCTATTTCACTTCAATAAAAACTAATAGTATAAATTTTTGACGAAAAATGGTTGAATTAAGTAGTGTATGGTAAAAATAAAAATAAAATGTAATGAAAAAATGAACTAGAAAAGGATTTAGGTTGTATCAATGTGCCCCGACAAAGACTGTATCATTGTGCCCCATGCAGCCATTTTAAATAAAATGAGTCGCAAATCCAACACATCATAGTTTATCTAACAATAAAGAATGAGGAACTGATAAAGATTAGCGTTACTTGCCAGGGAGGGTATTCTTTTCGGTTGAAAATACTGGAACAGTTGTATAATACAATTTCAATTGTACAACTCAAATTTACTTTTGACAAACAAAAACAATTAATCACCCATCCCATTTAATCAAACTATTGAATCATTCTAAAACTTTCTGTATGTTGTTAATTTCACTAGTATCACCTTTTGGAGCTGTTGTGAAACTTTCTGTAATGATCCTGTGTGTTGTACAGGGGGTGTATCAATGTGCCCCAAGTATCAATGTACCCCAGTTCCCCCTACCATAAAATAATAATGATCATAAAAAAATTATAATTTAACAAATTACAACGACTATTTGGAAAATGATATTTTCAAAGACTTATAAATAAATTCTATATTTATATTAGTAATAATAATAAACACCATTTTTAGGATGATCATAACGAGTCATACATTACATATGCCGTGCATTAAACATTAATATTCCTAGACCAATGATAAAAAACAGTATTTTATATATAAACAACTTAACTGTTTAAAATGTGCATTGTTATTGGATGGAGTGTATCAGACTGACTTCTTAACGCCTCCTATTAAGTACGATAAGGATTAAACAATTACATTCCTGCACCCATCACAAACAAATTTTAAATGAAATTTCAGTTTACTATTTTTGAAACTGCACATTTTAAAACTTCTAAACATCGCACATTTTAAATTTTTACACATTTGCTTGAAAAAAAAAAGCACTTTTTAATGAAATTTGTTTGAAATCTTTACCACAATTTGTTTTGAAATTATTATTTTTTTTAAATGTCTTTAATACTCTTTTTGCCATCGTGGCAACATAAGTATTTCATTTTTGGACATTAAAGTTGGATCAATCAGAAAACGAATAAAGTAAAAAACAGAAGTATTCCATTTTTGGACCTTAAACTTGTACGAATCAGGAAATGAAAAAAATGAAGTAAGTTCCGGAATTCAATCAATATAAAGGTTCAGATATACTTCAGATTTCCCAATTCTCTACCGAGAACAACAACTATTTTCCAAATAGTTAATAATGATGATAATAAATGTAATTTAAAAAAATAAAAATAAAATGATGCATGATGACTACGAACCTGCTAAAAATATTACATTTGGAAAATTTTCTGAATCAAAAAGATACAAATGTTTGAAAAAATAAGATAACACGCTTATTTTATGTTTTCTTGTTAAAGTCAATAAATATCATTAAAATTTAAGAAATTGAAAAGCATAATAAGTTAAAAAAGCTCATTATAGTAACGATATTTTGCTAGATTTTTTTAGAATATTTAACTGGAATTTTTATATAAGTTGCTTTCTATTCTCGGAACGGGCAATTATGTATATTAAATCTAAATAATAAAACTTGAATAGAAAGTAATGCAAGGGCAATTTTCAACTTTTAAAAATTTAAATTGTGAGAAATCGTTACAATTTTAACCAAGAAACTTTTACTTATAAATAGAAAAATCACTTGAACAAACCAAACGCAAAATATTTAAAATAATAGTAAAAAACAGAAAGAAAGATAAAAGAAAAGAAAAAAAAAAAGGAAAAATAAATGAAAAACTGCATTTAGTAAACATATTTCTATATTTTTACGTGCTTTATTTGAAAAACAGTACATTTAATTTTTATTTCTCTTGTAGTTCATTAACCAATACCATTAGAGAAAATGGAAGTAAAGGGAATCATTAATCAAAAAGAAATTCCAATTTTTGTTAAAAGTGAAGTTTTAAAATAAAAATACAGAAGATGAATGAAAGTAGTTTTTGATTAAAAGCATAGTATTCTTGTTTTGGATCTTTGTGCAACGAACAATACAGTTAAACTTTTTCTTGCTTTTTTTATTTACAAAATTTTTAATGATATGGCCCAGAAACCCTAAAATTATTATTATTATTAATAAAAACTTATAAACTTATTTTAAAAACTTATTTAAAATAAAAAGTATTTGGGGAGGGCAGTGATGCAGCTTTACAAATTTTAATTAATTTTAATTTAGTAAAATTTACTTAACTTAATAGATTTTAACCCTTTGTAAATCAACGACTTCGACTGAAAAAATATTTACATAGGTATTAGAATAGATCATTTTTAAGCATGTAAAAAAAATGCAAAAAAAAATAAATAAATAAATAAATAAATAACACATACAAAAAAGATCAAAAAGGGCCTTTTTCGCAACTACAATAAACAGAAAGTGATATACTTCATATATATTTTGTTCATTTTCCAATATAAAATTGCAAAGCATACAAAATTATCTGTATAAAAAAATCTATCTCTAGGCATCTCCAGTTTTTTTAATTTGACAAAAATTACGATGTTGAAATTAGTATTCACGATGTGAAACTTCTCAAACAATAAATGAAACTTTAGCATGACAAATGAACTTAATATCGCTGTCTATTGAGAATGGTATGTTCAATTTATATTTAGGGATGTAGTGCAAGGTATACCGGGGTATACGCTGTATACCTTCTAGATATTTTGAAGGAACACCGTATACCCTCTGTTTCTCAAGAAAGCTATATTATACACACTTTAGGGTATACCCTGTACCTTGAGCGTATATCATCTGCTTAGAGCGTAATATTCTTTGTAATTTTTACGATTATACCCCTGTTTATATTAAGTGCTGTATTGGGAGATAACGGGTAATCAATAAAATCGTCTTTTAAAGCTCACTGCACAAGTAACAGTGACATTTGGATTTATTACAGATAAGTACCTCGGTGATACAGAACAGACCGGAAGTTGGCGGCATAGACAGTCACCTTACCAAATTTACGGCTAAAATTCCAGAATTAGTTAAAACGCAATTCGCATATTAAAACGCCATCGGTCTTACAAACCTGGAAACTCGATTTTAGTGGTTGACTCGTAGGTTTACCAATGTGTTTTCCTGAACCCCAAGATATGAAAAAATGGAGGACTAAAAGCAGAAAAAAATATTAATTTGTGTTTAAAACGAAGACTTAATTTCTAACAAAACTCTCCATATAATATAAAACACCACTTTAAAATATTAAATTAGCTATAAATGCTTTAAGTGGTCTATTCAAATAAAATTATATGGCAAATAATAATAATAAAAAAAATGTTTAATTTTACATGTTTCATTGCTCTGACAGCAACTTTTTCAAAAAACAATAATTGATAAAAAGGAAAATTTCCGCTAAAATAGCTTCAAATTAAAAATTAAAAATTATTATTTGCCATATTATTTTATTTCAATAGATCACTTAAAGCATTTATAACTAATTTAAAACTCTCCATTTTAATCCCTACTGATGACGGTCGTGTAATGGTTGAAAACATTTTGTATATTTTAAGCTATTTCAATGTATTTTAAATAAATTTATACTATATGTCTTCAACTAAAAGTAATTTAGTAAATTTATTCGTGTTTTTTATATGAATCTGATTATTTAATTCAAGGTGAATTTTGCACTGGTATTTTAACTTTTATTTATTGAGGACTCAATTTGTTGAGAATTCTAAAGAAATAATATTGCTTTATTTTTGGTATGAATGAGAAATTCCTACTAACAATAAGGATTTGCAGAATTTTTTTTCTCCAAAAGGCTATTTCTTTTTTTCTTTTTTTAATGTCCAAACGTGCATTACGATCATTTATTTTGCTTATAGACCTTTATCAAATTACTCTTGTTTTTAATCTCATTTCTTGCATTTTCTCAAAATGTGATTCGAATGTGTAAATTTTCCAGTGCATACTATCGAGTGGAAAATCGCATTTATTTTCTATTTTTAAGTACATGAAAGAAACTTTTACATACCTGCGAATTTTGAACTTAAGGCTGTTCTCAACTTTTCGCGCGAAAATTCAATTCAAAAGGCCCAATTTGACTTATTTAAAAAAATATATATATATATAATGTATTTACAAAAAATAAATAAATAAATAAATAAATAAATAAAAATAAATAAACAAAATAAAATAAAAATAAAGAAATAAAGAAATAAAATAAAATAAAGAAATAAAATAAAATAAAATAAAATATAAATAAAATAAAATAAAATAAAATAAAATAAAATAAAATATAAATAAAATAAAATAAAATAAAAATAAATAAATAAAAGGGAAACTGAGTATGTTTGAACACCTATTAGTTTCATTCATTTCCGAACAAAAATAAGTTAGAACTTATGCCTCTTTTTTATAAGTTAAAAGTTGCTCTTTTTGATTTAAGAACAGTATTAACTTCCGCAAAATGGAGTTAATTGAAACCAGGTTAAAAAGATCTCTAACCGGAAGATATTTAGATTCTTCATTAGATACTTAATTTTCTGTTTTAATATGAAACATGTTTGATATAATTTCTTTATAAAAAAAATCTGGTTTGAAACACGTTTAACCTAGTTTAAATTAAATCTCATCTTACGGAAGTTAAGTCAGAAGTTGGCAAGTATTCTTTTACTTTTATGCAAAAGATGAAAAAAAAGGAACTCTAAAAATTGGGTCTAAATTTTTCTGGATTTTTTTTCCATTTGCTTGGGCAATCTATAAAATTTTGTATTCCATTTGCCTTGTTTTACGTGATGTTGAGGCTTACGAACAAAACATTACATCGTGCAAAAAAATAAAAAAAATCTCTACTTTTCACGAATAATGATGCATTGTATCCAATTTTAACCCTCTCGGGTCCGATTATTTTTAATTAAAAAAAAACTTTTATGGTAATAACATTAACACCAATTATCCAAATAGATTAATTAGAGTTTAACAAATATTCGTAATTAGTTCTGAAACATAACGAATGTTCTTGTTTTGCATAGTATTCAATCCATATTCATATGATAATAGGCTAAGGAAGAGATTTTGGAGATGTTTTAGAAAACATTATATTACAACAAGATTTAACTGATATTATAACTTTTTAATGATTTTTGCGCTCATATGATATTTTTAGGAAAGTAACTTGTATTTTAAATGTAAAAAAGTAAAATGTATGTTTAAAATTAAGGAATCACAAACGGTACAAAGAGAAGTAATTAAATATGTATCATTATTATTGTTATTACTAAATGTCTAGACGTTAGTGAAGTCATATAGTCAATGTATAGATACATACAAATAATACTACAGGTGAGAAGTAACAAAATTATTTGTTAAAACAAAATAATAATCAATTAAAATACATGCATTATTAATAGTACACCAGATTTGAAAAGGTTAAAAAGAAGAATTTAAATATGCAATTTAATATAGATATTAAAAAATGCATGAATAGTTATTTAGCAATGAAGTCTTAATCACACTTCACATCTAAAAATTTACTATTAAAAAAAAAAAAAAAAGAAAAAAAAAAACCATTTTTTGTTTTTAAACCGAAATTTTGATCTATTAGGAAATGAAAATCTTTGCGTGTATTTACTTAGTAAAAATAAACAGTTTCTCAATTACCACAAATTCGTTGGATACAAAGTAACAGTGCCTCATTTTCGGGATGAATAGCAAATTTCTACTAAAAATAGGGATTTGCGGTTGAAGAAAAGGTAAATCTAGTCTCGAACTCAAAATATTTTGCATCTCATTTTCTAAAGTTCTTATTAGTGAACCAGTTATTTATAGATACTTCACACTATTTCGCATTCTACTTTAGATTTTTTCCCCCTTTAAATGATTATTTGTTTCTTCGTATTCTTTTCATGAATATATGTTATGAATGCATCAAACGTGCATTAGGGCCCATTTATTTTGCTTGCAAAGCTTTAGGCAAGTTATTCTCGAATTTATCTTTTTTCGCATCTTCTTTGAGTTTGAATCGAATTCAGTGCATGGAGTCACGTGTACAAAATCTGAGCTGTTATCTCTGTTTAAGTAGATAATTTTTTTTTTTTTTTGTTTTTTTTTTTTTTTTGTTTTTTTTTTTTTTTTTTTGTTTTTTTGTTTATCACTTTTCCTCACCCCAACCGAAAAAAAACAAAAAAATACTTACATTTTTATGATATACAGTAGTAAGAACATATACTTTAATTTACTGCCACTAAAGGGATGTTAAATTTTTGTTTCGATAAAATTAGGTTTTGTGGGTCAATGTTTTTATTTATTTATTTATTTATTATTATTATTATTATTTTTTTTTTTTATGGGGACGGTACACCATATATATTTTTTAATCATATGCATACAAAATTTTCACCCTAAGTATATAAAGCACGTTAAAAGAAATTTGTAATTGTATTATAATTTCAAGATTAAAAAAATTAAATTTTAAAGAGAAACAGTTTCACAATTAGCAGAAACTCTTTGGATAAAATTTTACAGTTCAATCGGGCTAAATTTGCTTACAATTCTGAAACAGTGCTATATTTTCGAATGAATTACAAATTTCTAGTAAAAGTAAGGGATTTTCGGTTGAAATGAAGGGAAATCTAGTCTCGAACTCAGAATATTTTGCATCTTGTTTTCTAAAGTTTTCATTAGAGAACCAGTTGTGGGGAATCATGTTTTAACGCCAAAAGGGCGATGAATCCTGATCTTAGTTACGCGTGGCAACCCTCCCCTGGGCTCAAGATATATTTTTTTTTTTTTTTTTTTTTTGTTTATTTTTTCAGAGAGAGAAAAGAATTAATACGAGGTGTGATGAGAAGCGTAGATAGAAGAAATATCCTAAAATGTATCGAATTTCATGTAAATTATGTATCATATGTGTAAGTAAGAAGATGTACAGTATTTGTATAATGTGTATAGAAGATGTATATAGTTCTTCCAATTAAAAACAAGAAAAAGAAGATGCCCGTTTGAAGTTATTGAATAAGTGTCAATCGCCTAAATTAATTTTGTGTTCGAAAGCCACTGAACCAGCCGACGCGACAATGGTGCACCGTATGCCAGGAATAAAAGAATGAAATAATATTAAGACGATTCTCACTTTATTAAACGGGTAAGTTTTTTATTGTTATTTCTTTTGATTTTATGAATGATTTGGAAGAAACAGTACTATACAAAATGAATACCGGTGAAAATTTGAAAAGAAATATTACTAAACGTGGATCAATTAGATCCACAATAACTAAATTAATTAAAAAAATTGATATTGATATTTTGAAAGAAAGTGATTTGAAACCGGAAATTGTGGAGGATTGTTTAGCAACATTGCTGGAACATAAGATTTCTCTAGAAAACTTAGACGATTTAATTCAATCTGAAATTGAAACTTCTAATTTAGAAACCGAAATTGAAACTTGTTTAGAATATAAAGAGTCTATTATTACGTGTAAATCGAGAGCAAATAGATTTTTGCATAATTTAAAGAAAACTTCTGATATTACAAGTGAATAAAAATTACTACGCCCTCCATATCAGATACTCAGTTAAAGTGTAACACCAAATTGCCGCGAATTTCTTTAAAGAAATTCACCGGCGACATTTGCGAATTCCAAGAATTTTGGCCGCAATTTAAAGTCGCTGTTCACGAAAATG
This sequence comes from Maratus speculifer, assembly GCA_964019185.1. Taxonomy (NCBI): domain Eukaryota; kingdom Metazoa; phylum Arthropoda; class Arachnida; order Araneae; family Salticidae; genus Maratus; species Maratus speculifer. The sequence continues at coordinate 353,088,878 of OZ025294.1, forward strand.
AAGCCCTTCAAGAGATAGAAAAATTTACTTATTTGAAATCAGAGGCGTAGCTACAGATATTTTTTGGGGGGGGAGAATTTAAAAATTTCCCAACTTGAAAAATATTGTTCTAATTTCCAATTAAAATTATACAATGCAATGTGCTTATAATGATAACAATACTTATGCATTAAAAATAATTTCTTTTCCAAAAAAAAAAAAAAAAAAAAAAAAAAAAAAAACTAGATTTATTGCTATTTTTTCAGCATGAAAATAAAGATCAGAAGAAAAAGAGATAAAGATTATACTTTTACCACAAAGGTTAAAGAAACAATTTCAAATAATGCAATAAATGTAAGATTCAAAGTTAGAGACATTGCATACATTCAAAAAAAATTATATAAATATATGAAATATGAAACAAAAAATGTTACATAAAGAAAAATTGTAACGATTGCTAATGAACACTTACATTGTAATTTTTTTCATTTAACACTGATCCTTCTGTTCTTCAAAGAAGCCCACCTAATGATCACATCGTCCAGTTTAAGTAAGTCCGCTATTTTATTTTCACATTTCAAAAGCATTAAGCTATCCAGTCTGTCATCGCTCATGGTAGTTCGTAATTCATTTTTTATAATTTTTAGCTGACTAAATGTCCTTTCATTTGACGAAACACCATAAGCTGCTGTGAATGTTAAAATGCACAGTTTGAAGGCTTGACCTAAATAATTTTTGAATTTTTTGGCATGAACGAAAAGTCCGTTAAGAGAGTCAACATTATTGTTTGAACACAAGTCAAAAAGTATTTCCATTTGACTCTGCAAGTCGTGTATGTCAGGTTTATCAGATCCAGGAGGAAACATGTTAATAACTTTTTCTAGATTACTTATGCTCAAATTTGCTTTGGTGAATGGTAGCTTAAAAATCGAATGTATCGGTTCAATAGTATCTTTGATATATAAAACATTGTCATTGAAACCCATTATTAATGTGTCCAAAACTTCTTTGAATTCTTTCCTGTAAAAAGTATTTAAATCTATGTCCATTGCTGTTCTATTGTTTTCATCAATTTTTTTAGGTGGAACCCTTTTTCTATGGTGTTTTCGGAAGTCTGATTCAACATCTATCCCCATTTTTTCAGCGAATACAATTGAACTTTTTATAAGATTATTCATTCCAGTGGAATCATCACTAATTGCTTGTAAGCTTTGGACAGTACTTTTTATTATCGCAATGCAGTCAATGACGTTAAAATCAGGTGTCTCCAGAATTTCAGTTAAAATTGTTATTTTGCTTAAGATGTTTTTCATGAAAAAAAATGATGCAATAAAATCAAAAGTTTTCATTTTTTTATAAATTCCAAATGCTTTTGTTCTAGTAGAGGAATCAAAAGTCTTTTCATTGAAAATATTTTCTAATAGTTCTATTACCATTTCAAACGATTGAGTTAAGGCTTTGACCGATTCAGCTCTTGCGGTCCATCTGGTTTTTGATAGATTTTTAAGTTGAATTACTTTATCAATGTTCTCTACACTTGACTGATAATGCTTAAATCTTTTTGTACTTGATGTGAAAAAGACATAGAGCTCTTCAAGGATGTTAAACAAATCTTGAATTAATATGCTAACGTTGCAAGCATGTTCTAGAGCAGTATTAGTGCGGTGATCTTGACAAGGTATGTAAGGAACACTGTGACCGACAATCTCAGATATATGTTTTTGTACACCATTGAACCTCCCGGACATATTTTGAGCAAAATCATAAGACTGGAATGCAAGCTTCGAATAATCAATTTCTATTTCATTTAAGCACTGTAAAATTAAATCTGCCATTCCCTTTCCAGTTTTGTCACTACATTCAATTGTTTTGACCAATCTTTCCCTAATTTCACCTTCATTACTTACACTTCGGATAACAATAGACATTATATCTTTGTGTGACAGATCTGGAGTTGTGTCGGCCAAAACTGCAAAACATAAACTATTTTTTATTTCAGAAGTGATTACCTGACGAATTTCAGATGCTATTAAATTTATCATTTCATTTTGAGATTCTGGACTCATATATGTAACATGATATGGTCTCAATTTTTTATCTTCAAACCAACATTTCATTGTAGTATTGTGCCTTGAGATAAGCTGTATCACTTCGCAAAAATTTCCTTTATTAATATCATCGGTGTTTGACTCTCGAAATGCTAATCCTTGCTTTCCGAATGTTTTACAAGTATCCATTAAAATTTTGATAACTTCTCTGTTGTGCATTCGAACTTTTTCTTCCTGAATTAAAACTTGCCTTTTTGATTTGTCAATTAAGACATCAATATGTTTTTTCTTTACAAGAAAATTACAAAAATCATATAGAGCAGACTTATGAGCTTGAGATGAGAAATGTTGTTGGAGCTTCCCTAATTTATCTTTTCCGCAACTTTTCATTTTACCCCATACTTTTACTCCGGTTGAAGTCCAAGCATCTTCTCTTTTTTCACGACCTATACCAACAGGAAAAAGACAACATACAAAGCAAAAAGCAGCATGCTTTGCTGTACTGTACTCTAAATATTCAAATTCTGTATACCAGTGGGGATTAAACCGGTTTTTTCCATCAGAAGGAAAACATGCTAATTTAGGTTGATGTGGACCTAACTGAATTAAATAATTTTTCTGATTTTCATTTAAAGTATCTGGACGTAGACCAGGATCATGATTTACTATTTCAGAGGCACTTCCACTGTCTTCAATTGAAAATTCTAACTCATTATTCAGTTTATTCAATACTCTGCACCCCTCTTCAAGAACTATATCACAGGTTTCTTTAATTGAAGAGATAAAGTTAACAATCTCAGTTATTGCCAATTTCTCGTTAACTATGTCAGATTCATTATATTGAGAAAAAATAGTTTTGCTCTCAGTTAATTTTTCGAGAATAAAAGAAAATTTTCCCATAAAAGACACCCAGTCCGACTTATTTTCATTTTCTTCTTTAGTTTGGTTTTCATTTGTGAAGCTTGCAGTCTCGTTTTGAAATTCATTATCCATTTCAGATTGGTTTTGAGTTTTGGAATTCGTAGCCTCATGTAGAAATTCACTTTCTTTTGAAAAATCCAAATTACACTGTTGAAGAAGTTGATCTTCGCTCTCGGTGTTGTTTATAGGAAAAGAAAAATCTTTTATTTCTTCAGACTTTTTATTTAAGTTCAACACATCAGTATTGCAACTTATGCTGATTATTTCTTCATTTGACGGACTGCTATCATATTTATATATTTGTTCCGATTTCACATCGTCCACTTTTTTCCTTTTACGTACTGAAGCATCGAATGGATTTTTAGGGGCTCCAATTTCCTGCACAGAAACTCTATTCCCATTATGATTGTTTTTTTCATGCTGAGATTTATAGTCATTATTAAATACTGCTTTACAATTACAACATTGAACTTTATATCGCTTTGGTTTCATATTTTATAAACCGATAAAAATATAGCAGTTTTTTTATCCGCACACAAACAAAGTAAAAAGGAACACATTTATCAGAATCAATAATTTTTTGAAATCACATTTGCTTTTATGATTATTTTTTCTTGACGACAAAGGGTTACCAGTATTTTTTCTGGCGAAAACTCATTGGATATTGTTGCCCAGTTACGTAATATAGCAGGTGTAGCTACTATTATAGAAATTAGGACTCCAGCTTTTCTTTTTTTTTTTTTTTCTTTTGGCGCCTGAATAAATATTTTTAATATTTTTTTTTTTTTTCAAAGTTACTTATTCCAAGTTCTTTTAATACTATTTGAGATTAGCATAAAACGGAAATACAAATTGCATTTTTGTTTTACAATATTAGAATAGATTGCTATTTTGAAATAAAATTTACAGATTTTTAAGCTTAGATTGACTCGACGACTAAAGCCGTTGTATAAATTCTCCGGCGACGCGACGACGACGGGTTAAATATGAAAAGATGTGAATATTTTCTTGTTTTATTTTCATTTTGACAGTAGAATATGTTATAATTGGAATTATTAATTTTATTTTTAAAGATCTATTGCGATTTCTTTTCTTTCGTCAACCATCATTAGTTTGTTTAAAAATTCCCTTTTTTGTTTACTGTCTTTGCTATACATGTCTTTTCCGGCTGGAATTTCCAGATCAGAGCACGGTCCCGACTACATATAAGCTATTTTGGCCCAGCACGGCCCGATTTGAAAATTAAAACTTTGGCTCGAGCCGGATCTATATTTTCACAGTTCAGGGGCCGGCCTGAACAAAAATCTTTGAAAACAGGAACAGCTTGCGTAAAAAACAATTAAACCAGGCCCGATCCGCGGGCCAATTTGATAGCTACAAAAAATTCGGATTTTTCTTAACGTACAATTAAGATTCTTCTAAAGAATGCTGATAAAAAGAATCTAAAATAATTGTTTTCTTGCGCATTTCTCAATTCACTTTTGTTCGGAAACGCATAAAATTGGCAGATGTTCTTATTTAGAAAAAATGTTATCGAATGGCGCTTTCTTTTTTCTTGGAATGAAAGCAACATATATTTCAGAAAAGGCTGTCAAATATTAGTTTTTGATTCGATTTTCAAAACGTCATAGCAAGTAAAGAAGAGAAAACTGTCGTTGTGTAACAATAATCGCCTGTAATTGGATAAGTAATTTATTTATCGAAAAATGGAAAACGCTATTCAATTCGAAATCGTTTCAATCCAATCACTTCAGGCCTGTCAATGTTATGCATTTTCTTTTAAAAATGAGTCAGAAAATGTTTCAGAAAGTTTTGTGTTATTCAACAGGGAATTTGAGAACCACCTCAAGATACATTTCCGATGATTCCCCTTACCAAAAGTTCGTTATCATTATTACTTATTTTGCAAAGCAAAACTGTCCGCCCGACACATGCCAAGAGCAACCAAGTCCAGTTCCGTCCCGACTCAACTATGCAGAAAAAAATAATCCTTACCTCGGCCTAACCCGAGTCCAGGAGAGCCATTTGGGAAGGACAGGGGAGACATCCCCTCCCCACAAGAAAACAGACATTTTTGATCGCAGCCTCTATTACAAAAAAAAAAAAAAAAAAAAAAACTTCCGGAAGAAAATGTGAGAGATTAATGAAGATGTTTGTTATTATATGACTATGAACAAGGTAATAAACAATCTGGAAAGCCATTTTGGGGGACCTGGCGATGTGAGGGGAATCCCCCCGCCAACTGTAGGGTGTTTGATGTTGCAGAGTGTCCTCCTTTCATACTCCTGACGTAAAAATTGCTTGAAAATTTCCCGCCAAAGATAAAAATCTGTCTAAAGTGAAAGTTTTCATCAGTCCTTTGCGACTTCATATTCGACATTTTTACTTTTTTTTGCATCTATGATTTGATAATTTTTCTGGTTTGAGGATTAAAAAGGGGGAGGGGTAATAAACTGACGGTGCTCCTGCCCGAGTCTGCAAAAAAAGCTAAGCTCAGGCTCAAACATGATTAACTATCCGATGACGTTCTCTACATTTTGGACAAAATATATTTTTGCAATAGTGTTGTTAAAATAAAATCGGCTCATGCAGCACATTTATACGCATTCTTGTGAAACTCATATTTATTGAAAATAATTCAAATTTTATGAGCTTCTTTTAAATTTTTATATCAGAATGGTGGAAGCACTCTGTTTGAAAGTTTGCCTGCTCGGTCCACGGGCCATGCCAGTACCTTGGACCAAGCCCAGGCCCGGACAGACTTCTAGTATATGAGCCATTATGGATTTTCATACGAAAGTAACATAAAAGTCACGGACTATAATTTGAAATTTTTCAGAAATGAAAGTTTTGGAGGAAACAAAGGAGTGGAGAAAGCTGTTTAGAGTCAGATATTGATACACAGGAGCAGAGACATTTAGGTCTAATAAGTGTATGATGTTTTCATAGAACAGAGAAATACAATGACAAATTGAGTCTGGTTGATTTCTTTTGATAATTTAACTTGTTTGCTAAACCATTGTCACCGAAAGAATAAAAAGTTCATATATTTCTTGTAATTATTAAAAAAAAAGAAAGTCTTTCAAAAATCTAAATTTTCCCAACTCTAAGCTCAAATTTCCCAACTTCACATATATTGGGGGGGGAGGCTCCCCCCCCATACCCCCCCATGGCGACGCCCCTGTTTGAAATCTTTGATTTCGGGATCAGCAGCTGCTGCTATTAATGGGCTCCCGTTAACTGGTGAAAATTACGCAACGGCAATAAATATATTAAAGGATCGTTTTGGAAAAAGAAAGGTTTTAATATTTGCGCACACAAATAAATTATTAAATTTAGAAGCAGTGCGAAGATCAAATGATTTATATTCATTGAGAAAATTGTATGATGAAATAGCGATACAAATAAGAAGTTTAGAATCATTGGATGTGAAATCAGACCAATATGGTTGTTTATTGTTATCTATTATTTATAAATGTATACCTAATGACCTTTTATTGCAATTTCATAGAGAGCAGTGCGAGAAAAAAGATGTTTGCGTAAATGATTTATTATTGTTCCTTAAGCGCGAAATCGAAGCGCGGGAAAAGTTTGTTAATGTTACATCTGTCAGTTTTGAAGATCAAATCTCATGAAAATAAATTTAAACAAAACTCTTCTAAACATTTTCTTCAAGGAAAAAATAAAAATCCTTCAGCATTTATATTAAATACAATTACAGAAAACCTTTGTAATTTTTGTTCTCAGAAATATGAAGCAAATTTGTGTAACTTAAATTTGGAAGAAAGGAAACAATCTTTATCGAAACAAGCGAAATGTTTCCGATGCTACAAACGATTTTATAAGAGTAAATTTTGTAAAAATTCTAACATTCGTTGCACTCTTTGTAATTCAAAGGCTCATCAAAATTCTCTTTGTAATAAAAAAGTAAAAGAAAGATCATCAAAGGAAAATAAAATTGACCGTGTTTCAACTGAAGGGGATGAAATAGGGGGAAAGCAAAATACGCAGTATGAAAAAATAACTGTTTCTTCATTTTGTTGTAAGCCAGATGAATATGTTTATTTTCAAACTTTAAAGGGAACAATGATTGGGAAAGATAAAAATATTAATGTTCGTATCTTGCTAGACAGTGCGTCGCAACGTACGTTTGTCAAAAAGACTTTGTCAAAGCATTTTAATTTAGAGGTGACAGGACAGGAATCATTAAAAATCCATACTTTTGCTGGTACGAAACCTATTGTTAATAATCATAATAGAGTTAAAATTTTCTTAAAGGACAAATTTTCTGACAATGTAATTTCTCTGGAAGCATTAGAAACAGAGAAAATTTGTTCAGATATAATACGTGCTCCAAGTTCAGAGTTAAATGAAAAAATAAACGAAATGGGTATACAATTGTCAGATGTTTCAAATGAATTAAGTGATGGGGAGAATAAAATAAATTTGTTGATTGGTAGCGACTACTATTGCTCAGTTATGACAGGGAAATACAGGTTGATTCAGCTCGTCGGTGACAAACTTTAAGGATCGATAGAGCACACCTAGACGAACATTTTTGAATAGGGAATGTAGGGTCCCTGACGCGATGGTAAGGCGCTAGGCGCTTTCGAAAATTTGGGTGCCGAAATTCGAAACGTCATAAAAACTAGGGAAATGGTTAGATTTTCTTGCTTGTTGCGTCGAAATGATTCTGTTTGTTTAGACTTTCTTCAGTACTAATTTGATAAGCGTATCTCTTAAAACATGGATAGGGGGCGCTGCAGACTTTGGAGAGCTAGACAACAACTTTAAGCCCGTTATTTTGATAATTTAACACATGCTCGCCAAAGTTTATACTCTAACTTAAAGTTTGAACCCAAAAGTAGAGCCCTGCAAAAAGCTTAAGAGCCGGAATAAAATGTCAAAGTACAGGGTGGTCGAAACTCGAAGGCTCCTAAGAGATAAACAAACAGATTTCTTGACTTATGGCATGCATTTTCATGATTCTGTTTGCTGGGGCTCTCTGAAACTCAGTTGAACGGTACAAAAAGAAACATCGATAGGGGGCGCTTTGGGCAAAAAACATAATTCGTTGACATTTCGGACGCTAACTGGAAACGGGGCGCTACGATCAGTTAGTAATAATGAAAACACATTTTCTACCTCTGCTCAACACTTCTGAATAAATTTAGACCAAAAACATCAATGATACTGGAAATTTATTTACAAAAAATAACACTACAGAAGATGCTCGAAATTTCGACCTTGGGCCATGATGCAGGCTGTTTTGTAAACAATCAAAACTTATTTGGGTTCAAAAATCTTCTAAATATTCTTGAATTTTCTTTTTAAAAATTTTATTACATACTTAGAATTATAGAATAAAGAAATATTGAATTCAAATTATTTACATACTATGTACAAAATGTATAATATGTACAAAATATAAATGCTTTTACCTTGATAATTTTTGATCATCATACTAAAAACTGGAAAGATGATCCTTTATGCATTTCTGCGTGCCTTTTCATAAAATTAACATAATTCTTCAATAAAACTCAAGACACGCACGACAAACAAAAAATATAAACATTCTCTCTCAAAAAAAATTCTTTTTACCTTTCCATCAAAAATTGATGCCAACTTTTTTATCTAAACTTTTAACTCCTCTCGTAAGATAAAAAATATAAAAAGCAAAGCAGACGAAAAAACAGCTTCGCTTCCATAGCAACGAGTCGCGTCTTATAAATAAATTAAATATCACAATTGCAAATATGCAAACGATTTTCTGTGAATAAACTGGGATAACTTAATTTATCAATTCCTAACATACTCCCACCTTTAATTTAGGCGGAAGCCAAATTAAACTTAAGATCACTTTTGATCAAATTAAGCCCTAATTCAAAATAAAAAATATGCAAATAAATAAAGATAATAACTAAACAATAATAAAATAATAATGAAACATTTAGAGTTCTAGAAAAGTCAGTTCAGAGTTCTAGAAAAAGTCATTTCAGAAGTCTCTGTACTACTCTACCACTTCTAGTTGTACTGTTTCTCACCATCCACACCACCAAGCTGCTGCTGGATGGATGACTAATAGGGCACAGTTCTTTCAAATAATAGGAGACAGTTCTTTCGAAGAAACTATTGCCTTCCAATACAATGATTTTAAAATGTTATTGGTTTTTCTAAAATTTGAGCCATTATCAGAGTATATAGTAGTCGGCCTTCCTCTCCTGCACATAAATTTTCGAAGTGATTGAATGAATCCTTCTGTCGAGAGACTGGATACAAGTTCCAAATGTATTGCCCTATATACTGCACATGTAAGAAGTACAACCCAAACTTTAGATCTTTGCTTTACGAAAAGAGGGCCAAAAAGATCAGCTCCAACAACTTCAAAAACTTTGGAATCTCTGACTCGATCTAGAGGTAGGTGGATTGGAGGTGTAGTATATGGTTTTGCAGAGTATCTTTTGCATCTGTAACACATAGACAATTGACTTCTAATGCTGCGTCTAGAAGAAATTATCCAATATTTTTCTCTTAAAATGGATCCAACTGTTTGAAGTCCAGCATGACAATTCTTTAAATGACATTCTTGAATCAGACAATTCACTACATGATGTTTCGATGGTAATAAAATTGGATATCTGAAAGAAAACTCGTCATCCCGCTCTAATATCTTTGTTTTTACTCTCAACAATCCTTCTTGATCTTTCATAACCTTTAATCCTTTTATTGCATCAGTAGTATTACCAAAACTTTCAGATTGTATTATTGACCAGAGCGACCTTTCCGCATTTTCCTTTTCTCCAATTGACAATTCTGATGGAAAACATATATTTCTGTTTCTGCACTTCATTATGAATCTCTTCACCCAACATACGACATTAATAAATCTACCAAATTTTGAAATTCTACTATATATCATAAATTCATGTGAATTAGAACATAAAAGAGTAGGTACTGAAGTTTTCTTCTTTTCCATCATTACTAATTCTTCGTTGGGGCTTGTTTCTGAATGTGGCCAATTTTCTTCTGATAACTTCAACCATTCTGGTCCCTCCCACCATCTCATCTTCAGCAGCTGTTTAGGACTACATCCGCGAGAAGGTAGATCAGCAGGGTTGAGATGACCAGGTACGAAGTTCCATTGTTGAGATTCGAAAAATTTACAAATTTCTCTAACTCTATTGCCTACAAACGTTCCCCATTGATCATTTCTTCGAATCCAAGCGAGAACAGTCGAAGAGTCGGTCCAATACTTTACTGGTATGGAAATACAATTAAAGGCTTTCAAAACAAATTTAGTCAACCTTATTCCTAAAATACAAGCAAGAAGCTCTAAACGTGGTATGGTTACATTTTTCTTTGGTGCAAGACGAGACTTAGCTCCTAAAAGTTGTACAAAGACTGCGTCTTTATCTTCACAACGTAAGAAAACTGCTGTTGCATAAGCTCTGGTACTTGCATCACAAAATGTATGAATAGACCATTTTTCTTTACAACCATAGCCTACACGTCTATTTATCTTCACGTCATTTAAATACTTGAGTTCGCTATACCATTTTTGAAAATTATTCCGGATTTCTTCTGGAAGTGGAGCATCCCAATCTAATTTCGTCGACCAGGCGTCTTGAATTATCAGTTTGGCTGGCAACAATGCTGGGGCTAAAAATCCTATTGGATCGAAGATCCCTTGGGTTACAGCTAATATCTTTCTTTTCGACAGATTTTCTATCTCATCACTAAATTTATAAGCGATCTTCAAACTATCTTCCATTGTGTCCCACTTCAACCCTAAAACCGGAACTATCGTTGTTACATTTTTGCTGAGCACCTTCTTTTCGTTAAGGAAACTGCTGTCTTCACTTTTAATTGGTCCGAATTCCCACATTCTTAATTCCATTTTCGCATCAGCCATGATTTCTGTAGATTTTGAAATAAAATTTTCTAGTTCAGGCACATTGTCGACTGAAGTAACGCAGTTATCTATATAGTATGATTTCATAAGCTTCTCAGCTATCTGTTTGTTTTCTTCATCAACATTACTCAAATGATATCTTATAACTGCACCTAGCAAAAATGGGCTACAAGTTGCTCCAAAAACTACTCTATTGTGTTGATAAACTTGAAATTCGTCAGGACTCTTCCACCATGAAAATCGTAGGAAATGCCGATCTGATTCTTTGACTTCAATTTGAAGAAATGCTCTTCTTATATCGGCTACTACCCCAATAGCTTTCTCACGAAATCTTATTAACACTGCAGGAATTTGTTCGATGAGGTTTGGTCCTTTAAAGAGGCAATCATTTAAAGAAGGAGACCACCCTACCTTACACGATGCATCAAAAACTGGTCGAACACTTGTAGTAAGACTATCTGGTTTGATGACGGGATGATGAGGTAAAAAATGTCCTGGAATCTTGAGTGCTTCATCTGGTACTTTACTTATAACGCCTTCTTCTTCCCATTCATAGAAAACTTTAGCATATTCTTCAAACATTTTCATTGATTTTAATTTCTTTGTTGAATTTATCAATCTTCGTTCAGCTATGTGTCTATTTGAGGGAATCTCACGTTTGCCGTTAATCCAAGGAAGACCTACAATATAGCGACCTTCTATATTTCTATCAACTTCTTTTATAAAATTATCATGAGCGAGTTCTTCTTCTTCTGCTTTAGACAAAGTTTGACAGGGATCTGTTATACCAATTGTCTCTAACTTCCATAATTCTGGAATCTTCATATCTTTTAAAGCTAGGTTCGTGATAAACATATTTCCATAATTTAGGCAAGACTGTGATGTACTTTCTAAACGACCACAAAGTGTCCATCCAAACTTTGTCTCTATTGCTGTAAGACCGCTCTTTAACTGTTTTACTCGACCTGTAAGAAGTTGTCCGTAGTAATCGCTTCCAATCAAAATTTCAATTTTTGGACTTCCTGCTCCTAAATCTGTGATCCATAGTTTATTTTGTTTAAGCTCTTTAATTACTGATTCTTTTGGTATCCGAGGAATATAGTTACAAATTATATCTTGATCCAAAAGTTCTAAGACTTCTTTCGTTTGTTTCTGTCTATCAGAAGAACTTAACTCAACTTGGAATTTATTGTGAGATTTAGCTTCTGTTTGCGTACCACCAAACAAAGTGTGTACAATAGCTTCAGAAGAAATGGGATGTAAACCTAACTCTTCAGCTGTACCTTTTAAAATATAGCTCTTTTGCGACCCACAATCAAGTAACGCTCGTACTTTCTTTGTTATTCGACCTTTAATAACTATTTCTAAAGTCATAAGAGCTACTTCAGCAGAACACTGCTTATTTGCTATAGTGCTTTGAATTACTTCTGGGGTCTTAAATGTATTTTCTGGTTCTTTACACATTGAAATTTCAGGGCATAATAACTCGGTATGGGGTTTAGAACAAACGTGGCAACGAATAAAAACTTTGCAAACTTTAGCGTGGTGACCAAAACGAAGACATTTTAAACAGCAATTTTTATTCTTAATTTTGGCCTTCCGTTCATTAAAGGAAAGAGATCTAGCCCTAACACAGTCCTTGCTTTCATGAGATTTACTGCAAAATAAACAAAGGCGTTCTTTTGCGCTAAATAGCCCTGCCGCAGTAGGTATTTTACTTTCTGCTTTTCTTAACTTTTCTTTAGGTTTGTCTTTAAAGCCCAGCTCTATAAAACTCGATTTGGCTAATTTGAATCTTTCCTCGTTTGCAACTTCTTGTTTCAGAAATTCCATCAAACTTACTATATTTGCTTTTGTTGACAATGCATTATTATTACTAACAGTGTTTGATGTGATTGAAATATTATATCGCTGCCATGCTTTTAATACATCTTCCGATAAGCTAGATTCTATCATGGGATAGAGCCACGCCGAATTGCTTTCTAAACTTAAACCCATTGATTCTAACGATCTTAAATATGCCTCGACTTTCGTGAATAAATCTGATAAGGGAAGTTTATCTTTGCCGTGCGCCTGTACATTAGCTACAATCAATTTTAGGAATTCTCTAACGTACACTTCTATTAGTAAATCTTTATTTCCAAAACGCTCTTGAAATGCCTCGACAGCTTTGGGGTAATTAACTGCGGTCATTGGATAGCTCTCTAACAAGCGCCTGGCACTGGTTCCAGGTTCTACCGATTGGATAAGATACTGAAATTTGTCACTATTATCCAAATCTATGTCTTCATGAATTTTCTGAAACTGAGACCAAAATGAAAGATAATTTATTAACTGCGAATCGAATGGCTTAATATTTAGTTTAGGTAATTTATAATGCTTTGATTTGGAATAACCGTGATCTGTGCTTTTTTCACTATCATCTTGATTACGTTTATTTGTACCCAATGCTTCGCTAACTTTACGCTTAATGGTAATAAATTGATCTGAATAACTTTCATTTTCCACTACTTCATTTTCAATAGCCTCTTCATCGCATTTATCATCATCTAACATGAGTTCAATTATAGCTTCATCAATAGCTTTAATTTCATGAATCAAATTTTCTAATTTACTAAAACCGTCTAAAATTTTGTCCTTATCTAATGACTCGCCGTTAATTTCTTCATTCAAAACATTTAAAGTTCTGGTAAATGACGAACGTAGCGGCGTACGCTTTTTCTTTAGCTTATTCATCATCGAAAAATTAAGTAGTAATGCACAGCTTATGAAAACACTATACGCTATAAAAACAATTCAATATCTCAACAGTATTATTCAAATGTCCCTGCTCGGGGCGCCAGATTTCGTTTTGTAAACAATCAAAACTTATTTGGGTTCAAAAATCTTCTAAATATTCTTGAATTTTCTTTTTAAAAATTTTATTACATACTTAGAATTATAGAATAAAGAAATATTGAATTCAAATTATTTACATACTATGTACAAAATGTATAATATGTACAAAATATAAATGCTTTTACCTTGATAATTTTTGATCATCATACTAAAAACTGGAAAGATGATCCTTTATGCATTTCTGCGTGCCTTTTCATAAAATTAACATAATTCTTCAATAAAACTCAAGACACGCACGACAAACAAAAAATATAAACATTCTCTCTCAAAAAAAATTCTTTTTACCTTTCCATCAAAAATTGATGCCAACTTTTTTATCTAAACTTTTAACTCCTCTCGTAAGATAAAAAATATAAAAAGCAAAGCAGACGAAAAAACAGCTTCGCTTCCATAGCAACGAGTCGCGTCTTATAAATAAATTAAATATCACAATTGCAAATATGCAAACGATTTTCTGTGAATAAACTGGGATAACTTAATTTATCAATTCCTAACACAGGCTTCGCGCCTCCGTCGCATTGAGGAGTGTGTGTTTCCAACAATGCCAGGAGTATCTCTGATCTGCCCTGCAGCTGCCACAATGCGCGCCACAAGTTCTTCAGCACTGCTGACAGGTGTATGGTATACCTCGGCCTTCAGGTAACCCCAAAGGAAGAAATCCAAGCAGGTGAGGTCTGGTGATCGGGCAGGCCAGTGAACTGGACCCCCACGCCCGATCCACCGCTGGCCATACCTTGCGTTTAGATGGAGACGCACGTCGTTCGTGTAATGGGCCGGAGCTCCATCGTGCTGGAACCACATCTGGCGACGCGAACCTTCGGGTACGTGCGCCTCCTCCAGAAGCTGCGGCAGCACTTGATCCAGGAAAATCAGGTAATTTCCACCTGTCAGCCGTTCAGGTAACAAATAAGGGCCAATGAGGCAATCCCCCAGAATGCCGGCCCACACATTTACTGAGAAACGCTCCTGGGCTGCTCGGCTTCTGGTTTCATGTGGATTTTCATCACACCACACATGACTGTTGTGGGCGTTCCACATTCCCTCCCGGCTGAAGGTGGACTCGTCCGTAAACAAAATGCTGTTTACAAAACGGGGATCCCTGGATCTCATCGCCAAGTACCATCTTGAGAATTCCACTCGAGGGCCAAAATCCTGCTCTCTGAGCAACTGCACCCGCTGGATGTGGTAGGGGTGCAGATTCCGGGAACGTAAGATGCGCCACGCAGTTGCTTGCGAAATGCCAACATGTCTGGCGATATCTCTCGTGCTAAGACCTGGGTTGTCCTCAACCAGGTTAAGCACAGCCTCTTCGTTGTCGGGGGTGCTCACTGATCGCTCCCGTTCAGGCCTGCCTCCGTCGAAAGATCCCGTTGTGGACAACCTCTGGTGTACTCGAGCGAAGAAGGCATGGCAGGGGATTTGCCTGTTGGGGTAACGCTCGGCGTACAACCGCTGAGCGGCTCGTCCATTACAACCAGCAGCGCCATACGCCAAATGCATGTCAGCCAATTCAGAGTTTGTGTACCGTTCCATCCTACTATCGATCTGCAGACAAGTAACCCGAAGCTTAAGTAGGTACCGCACGTTCAAAAGACGTGTCTGCGCATACAACTACGTCATCTCGCGTTGTCGTCTACGCATTACGTATCTTTTGCATATCGATATGGTACGATATCTTTTGCATAAATCAGCAAAAAGCACCTTATGTAAATTTTATTGCGCGCATTGTGCATGATTGAAACCAGCTATGTTTGTTAAAAAAAACAAACAAACTGCAGTTTTAATAGCTTCTTATGATAAGTAAATTACTCTCTTGTTTTGTTTCTAACTGATCGTAGCGCCCCGTTTCCAGTTAGCGTCCGAAATGTCAACGAATTATGTTTTTTGCCCAAAGCGCCCCCTATCGATGTTTCTTTTTGTACCGTTCAACTGAGTTTCAGAGAGCCCCAGCAAACAGAATCATGAAAATGCATGCCATAAGTCAAGAAATCTGTTTGTTTATCTCTTAGGAGCCTTCGAGTTTCGACCACCCTGTACTTTGACATTTTATTCCGGCTCTTACGCTTTTTGCAGGGCTCTACTTTTGGGTTCAAACTTTAAGTTAGAGTATAAACTTTGGCGAGCATGTGTTAAATTATCAAAATAACGGGCTTAAAGTTGTTGTCTAGCTCTCCAAAGTCTGCAGCGCCCCCTATCCATGTTTTAAGAGATACGCTTATCAAATTGGTACTGAAGAAAGTCTAAACAAACAGAATCATTTCGACGCAACAAGCAAGAAAATCTAACCATTTCCCTAGTTTTTATGACGTTTCGAATTTCGGCACCCAAATTTTCGAAAGCGCCTAGCGCCTTACCATCGCGTCAGGGACCCTACATTCCCAATTCAAAAATGTTCGTCTATGTGTGCTCTATCGATCCTTAAAGTTTGTCACCGACGAGCTGAATCACCCTGTATAAACGTATTTCACCAATTCTTGTTTTGAATGAAACTAAACTAGGTTGGACACTTCATGGGAAGTTCTCAGATGAAGTTAATGAAAATAATTTAGTGGGTGCAATGTATATATCTATTTGGGATAATAATGAAGATGATAAAATGTCCATTCAACTTGAAAAATTTTGAACTATAGAAGGGTTAGGGATTCAGGAAGATAATACAAATAAAAATTTGTGTGATAATGAAATATTAGAACAATTTGAAAATTCTATTCAGTTTAAGAACAATAGGTACGAAGTTAAATTACCTGTGAAATATGACAATGTTGATCTTCCGAATAATTATGATGTTGCCAAAAAGGGATTTAATAGTCTAATTAAACGATTTGTAAATAATCCTGCATTATTTAAGGAATATAAAGAAATTATTGATGAATATAAGGCTTTAGGAATAGTAGAAATTGTTGAACAGCAAGAAATAAATTCACCGAATGGTAATTTGACCTATTATTTACCCCACCACCCTGTAATTCGAAGGGACAAACAAACAACCAAATTACGCATTGTTTTCGATGCTTCATCTCATGCTCCTTCTGAACCTTCTCTAAATGATGTACTCTTCCCAGGTCAAAATTTTAACTCAGATTTATTTGATTTAATTTTGCAATTTCGAAGCAGTAAAATTGCCGTAGTGGCAGACATTGAAAAAGCTTTCTTACAGATAAGTCTTGCTGAAAGTGATACAGATATGACGCATTTCCTGTGGATCGAAGAACTCCCTCAAGATAAAAATTCCCCAATTAAGTTTATAATTATGAAAATGTGTCGTGTATTATTTGGCGTCACCTCGAGTCCATTTCTGTTAGGAGCTGTAATTAAACATCATTTGAAGAGGTATGCAACTTTATATCCGGAAACTTGCTCTAAAATTGACTCTTCCATGTACATGGACGATTTATTGTTAGGAGCACATACGGTTAATGAAGCTTTAAAAATTTCAAAAGAATCTTTAGCTATTTTTCAACAAGCAAATATGTTTTTACGAAAATGGCAAAGTAATTCTATCATTTTAAAGGAAAATTTAAAATCTTTAGATATGAATGTTTGCGCTGATACATCAACTGACACAACCCCATTTAAAATTTTAGGGTTAATATGGGACACGGAAGAAGACATTTTTAGATTAGATAATCAAAGTCTGTTAGAATTTGTTCATTGTCAAGATAAGACCAAAATAACCATAATTCGAGCAGCTGGAAGAATTTTTGACCCTGTTGGGTTTTTATCACCATTTACGATTTTAATTAAAATGATTTTTCAATCATTATGGGAACATGGTATCGATTGGGATCAGAATTTGCCAGAACATTTAGAGAAAAAATGGGATAACTGGTGTGCACAGATTCCATATCTTAGTAAAATAAAAATTTCAAGGTATTATTTTCAGGAAATAGACATTTACGACAATGTAGAAATTCACTGTTTTAGTGATGCAAGTATTAAGGCCTATGGAAGTGTTATATATCTGAGATATAACAACAATAATAGTATAAAGACAAGTTTTGTTACATCAAAAAGCAGACTAGCTCCCATAAAGAAGTTACGAAGATTTTACGAAAGGCCACGATTTTACGAAGGTCAAGATTTTACGAAAGGCTCGTAAAAAGTGTAAAAGAACCCTTAAGAAAAATTTTGGGAAGAGCTCTCATCACATTTGAAGAATTGGCTACAATTTTGACAGAAATAGAAGCCGTAATAAACATGAGACCTCTTACGTATACAACAAGTGATTTCGGCGAGCCAGAGCTACTTACACCGGCTCACTTTCTTCAACTCGGAAGAGAAAATATTAGTTTTCCACTACATTTTGCCGAATTAGAGAATAAAGTCACTACCCGAGAGACATTATTAAGAAGAAAAAGATATCAAACCACCTTGTTGAAACAGCTGTGGACTAAATGGAAGGAACAATACTTGCTGAACTTAAGATCAATCCATCAATTTAAAACTCCTGAGAGACACAAAAATCTAAAAATTGGAGATGTTGTCTTAGTGGACGATAGTGCTAAATCTAAACTGTTGTGGGACTTAGGAGTAGTTAAAGAAGTGATTCTTGGCAGAGATCAGCTCATTCGAGCTTGCATGGTAAAGACTGCGAAAGGCCTGCTAAGAAAACCAGTACAACTGTTGTATCCTTTTGAACTAGATTGTTGAATGTGAATTGATTTCAGTATTTGAAATTTTAATTAATTACTTTTTTTCTACTATTGTTTGAAATGTGATTAAAATATTGTTAGAATAATAATATAGATGTTATAGATATTATGTTAGAATAATAACAATAATATTGTTAGAAATAAATGTGATTTATTTCTTATTATAAATTCATAGTTGAAATATTTTTTTTAGTGTGTATTTTGCAATTGTTAATTTATCCATTTTGAAAAAAAAAAAAAAATGTTTCATTTGTGTATAATTATGCTTTATTTCAAATTGAAAAGATTATTGAGATGTTAATAATAGTATTTAATTTGTTTATAAGGTACCCTGGGGTAATAACGCCAGGCGGGGTAATAATGCCAAGTGCTTATATTTTGCATAATTATGAAATAATCAGGTAAATGACACCCATGTGCTCTGCGCAGAAGGGTTTTGAGTCATATAAATCGCAAAAAACAGCTTCAAGTTAATTTGTTTCATTTTTAGGTCTTATTGTTTTTACAAACAACTAAAATTAACGCTTGATGTAAAATTTGCGAGGAACGTTTTGTATATGTGAAGACTATCTTTTTATCCGGAAATACTTTGTTAATTACATAAATTTGTAGTGCATTTCATGTACTTTTAAAATGTTGTTGAAGATTTTGGATATCTTCTCGAGATAATTTGTAATTTAAAATGTACTGCGCAATAACTATACCGGGATAATAACGCCAATCCTTGACATTAATACCCCGGTTGATTGCCTACAGTGGCCGAGCTACATCGTAAATACTGATTCAAATAAACACAGTTAAAACTGTGCAATGTTTCTCATATTTCTATTTAAACGGCCCTTTTTATGAAAAAGAAACTCACTGTCTGATATTCATTTGCCTCATCCCCCCCTCCCACACCACACCTTTATATTTCTTACACTTTCACAAAAATTGAACATTTTCAATATCTTAGAATGCAATTTGTCAATTTCTAAGTTTGTAGAGTTTGTATTTTTAGAATTGGGCTATCTACATGCAATTATTCCATCTTATTTCATAGTTTTGTTTGCATGGCGTTATTATCCATATAGGTGGGTAATAACGCCAAATAGCATGGGTCAAGAAAAAACGCCATTACATTTTATGAATACATATCTGTTAAATTATTTTATTTTATATAGATAGTCAATGAGTTGCTGTATCAGATCCTCTATTTGTTTGAAAAATACAATCTAAAACTAAGCCGTGAAAATTGGTAGAACCTTAACGTGGCGTTATTACCCCAGGGTACCTTATTATGTATATATATTTAGTTTATTTTATTCAGGTAAATATCTGGCCAGATACGTTCATGTAGCTACATGTTATTGAAGTGTCATTTTTTATTTAAATTATCCATGATATTATCTTATTGTTTAATGCTTTATATGTCAGCATCTGAAGATTGAATTTTTTTTTCTGTTTTATTATTTGAGTTATGATTTAAATTAATGTTTATTGTAAGAATTTAGTTTTATTGTTTTATCATTATGCACTCTCATGAGTCCAGGTGGGGAGTGTGTGGGGAATCATGTTTTAACGCCAAAAGGGCGATGAATCCTGATCTTAGTTACGCGTGGCAACCCTCCCCTGGGCTCAAGATATATATATATTTTTTTTTTTTTTTTTTTTGTTTATTTTTTCAGAGAGAGAAAAGAATTAATACGAGATGTGATGAGAAGCGTAGATAGAAGAAATATTCTAAAATGTATCGAATTTCATGTAAATTATGTATCATATGTATAAGTAAGAAGATGTACAGTATTTGTATAATGTGTATAGAAGATGTATATAGTTCTTCCAATTAATAACAAGAAAAAGAAGATGCCCGTTTGAAGTTATTGAAAAAGTGTCAATCGCCTAAATTAATTTTGTGTTCGAAAGCCACTGAACCAGCCGACGCGACACCAGTTATGTATAGACACTTCACACTATTTCGCTTTCTATTTGAATTTTTTTTTTTTTTTTTTTTTTTTTTTTTTTGGCCTTTAAGTGATTATTTGTATTTTCTTCTTCTTTTTATGTTCAAACATGCATTAGGACCCATTTATTTTGTTTTCAAAGCTTTTCATAAATTAATCTCGTATTTATCTTTTTCGTCGCATCTTCTTTGAATTTGAATCGAATTCAGTGTATGGGGTCACATGTACAAAATTCGAGCTGTTATCTTCGTGTAAGTTGATGAAAAATGCTTTTTTTGTTTATTACCTCCTCCCACACCAACCGAAAAAACAAACAAGGAAAACAAACAAACAAAATAAAAAGTATTTATTTTAAAACTGAAATTTCGAAATGAAAAACTTTGTGTGTATTTGCATAGTAAAAAGAAAAAGAATCTCAATTACCAGAAATTCTTTGGATAAATAGTTACAGTTCAATCGGACTAAATTTGCTTAGAATTCTGAAATAGTGCCTTATTTTCGGGATGAATAACAAATTTCTACTAAAAGTAGGGAAGTGGTAGCGGTTGAAGTAAAGGAAACCGAGTCTCGAACTCAGAATATTCTGCATCTCGTTTTCTAAAGTTTTTATTAGAGGATCAGTTATTTATAGATACTTCACACTGTTTCGCATTCCATTTTAGATTTTTTTTTTTTTTCAAGTAATTATTTGTTTCTTCTTCTTCTTTTCTTTTAGTGTCCAAACGTGCATTAGGGCTAATTTATTTTGCTTGTAAAGCTTTTGACAAATTATTCTCGTATTTATCCTTTTCTCACATCTTCTTTGAATTTGAATCGAATTCAGTGTATGGAGTCACGTGTACAAAATCTGAGATATTATCTCTGTTTAAGTGGATGAAAAAAGTTTTTTTGTTTATCACCTTCTCCCAACCCCAAACGAATATACATATATATATATATATATATATATATATATATATATATATATATATATATATATATATATATATATATATATATATATACTAACGATTTTCTGATACACAGCACATATACTTTAATTTACTACTATTAAAAGAAAGTTAAATTCGTTCTTCGACAAAATAATGTTTTGTGGGTTAATGTTTTTGTTCAATTTTTATTTTTAAGGGGACGTTAGATGTTAATTTTTTTTCATCTTAGAAAAACTACATTTTGTGGAAATATAAATTTCACCATAAGTATATACAGCACATTAAAAGAAATTTCTAATTATAATTTTAAGATTAAAAAAATTAAAAATTAAAAAGAAACAGTTTCTTAATTACCAGAAACTTTTTGAATAAGAAGTTACTGTTTAATAGGACTAAATTTGCTTAGTATTGCGAAGTAGCGTCTTATTTTCGGAATGAATAACAAATTTCTGCTAAAAGTATGGATTTGCGGTTGAAGTGAAGGGAAATCTAGTCTCGAACTTAGAATTTTTTGCATCCCGTTTTCCAAAGTTTTTATTAGAGAATCAATTGTTTATAGATACTTTTCATCATTTTGCTTTCTATTAAAGAATTTTTATGTCTTAAAGTGATTATTTGTTTCTTTTTTATTTTTATGTCCAAACATGCATTTGGACCCGTTTATTTTGCTTGCAAAACTTTTGATAAATTAATCTCGTATTTATCTTTTTCTAGCATTTTCCTTGAATTTGAATCGAATTCAATGTATGAAGTCACGTGTACAAAATCCCAGCAGCTATCTATAAGGTATAGATTTGTTACTTTTCTTTCTTGAAAGGTTTACTTCAGTTATAATAATCAAAATTTTCGCAATGTTTCCTTCCTTAGGAAATATTAACAGAATCCTTGAGGCACATAACCATTTCTTTCTAAAGTACTATTACACGAAAAAATTGAACGACAAAAATTGCCTGCGATTCATCAGTTTTTCAAGCATTTCGTTGGTTGTTCGGAAAAAGGCTTTTTTTCGTCCGTTTTCGAAATTTTTGATTGGCTGTTGCAGGTAAGATTTTACATCGCGAATGAAAGTGGACATCGCAGGCAACAAAATTGTTCTGAGAATAAAAACTTGTTTGCCTTTATAGAACAGCTGGATAAAAGCCATAAGTTACTAACATTCACCCAAAATTAGAGAATACTTTGATACCTCGGCTTTGGCGCACTTTAAAAGTTGTTGCAGCGTTTTATTCTCGGAGCAATTTTGTCGATTGCGATGCCCATTTACGTATTTGATGTAAAATCTTGGCGGGAATAGCCTGTCAAATGGTTGGAAAACCGATGAAGAAAAGCCTTTTCTCGAACAACCAATGAAATACTTCGAAAATGAAGAGTATCAGACTTTTTTCCTCTTCATATTTTCCCGCGTAATAATTTTTTCCCACCCAATCTTGTTTTTATATGTAAAGATGGCATTTTGTTATCGATTTTTAACTCACTTCCTCATGTGCAAGAATTGTAAAAATTACGTTCACAGATGTGTTTCTTATTTTTCCAACATTTGAATGTCTCTAGAATTTTATTATGATGCAATATAATAACTTTAATGCACTTTTTCGCCAGCCCACCAAAAGTGGTAAGTTGCCAATATTCTCTGTACCGCGCACAATTGTATTATTGTATACGAGTTGAGACAACAATAGAATTAATGCTTCGAAATAAACGTTCGCTAAAAAACGACAAATTGCTGTGAAGATGCAAGAATGAAACATTTTAAAGGCTAAAAATGTAGAAAAAAATAAAAATAAAGTAAAAATAAAAATTGCATTTTTTAAATGCGTGGTTTTTATCAATTCATAATTTAATACTAATAAATTTATATGTCGTATATGTATTTATATACGACATAAATTTATATGTATTTACATATTTTATGTGACTTGTATGTATATATAAGTAAAATTAAAAAGCCACAAACGATAGTTTAAATATTGTTTTATATTTCCTTTCCTGTTGTCTTAGCTTAAAAAGGAAGCAGAACAAAAATCATACATTTTTCAATAAATTCACTGCCTGGCGCTTTCTACCAAGCATAAAAATTGCAGTGAATTTTTCTTAAGGGTGTATTTCGATTAAAACTGCTTATTTTCCGATTTATTTTTAAATTCATTTTTGCTCTCATATGCATCAAACTGGCAAATTGTCTTATTTAGAAAGTACGCAAGGTGCCGTGATTGTCAATTTTTTAATAAATGCAAAAAATATTGCAAAAAAGCAAACAAAAACGGCATTTTCACCGATTTTTCCGAAGCGGGAGATCTCGGAACGAAAAAAAAGGATCATACTGAGAAGATAATTGTTTATAAATCAAATTCTCATGAATTAAGCGTAAAATGACATCACACGGCACCTTATATACGTCAGTTCAAAAATCTCCTCAGCAAGTTTCATGTATCTACTATTAAAAATACGTCTAAAATTGTAACAGAAAATTTCGAGCAGTTGAAGGTAGAAAAGCGTTTTTTCGAACACACCCTTAACAAGCTCCATGTCCAAAGGTTCGGTGTTTTGACGCCAAACTCATGTATAGTAACGGGAATTTTTAGGGAAAAGCAGGGAATTACAATAGAAAAAACTTAGATAGGATGAAAATTGAATTCTTATAAAAAATATTTAATACACTTGTTTTTACTTATCCTTATTATTTATTGTATGTTGCTTTTAAAGAATTTCAATAATTATCTTTACACCTATTTAATGGTAAATTTCTTGAGCACTTTATGATATATTGTACTACTACACTATATATTTCATGATATGTTGGGATGTACAAATAGTAAATTATATTGTATAAAGTCATTTGTTTTAAATATGATATATCATTAACGATGCATTTTTTAATAAATTTTATCGAGAAGAAAATAAATAACTAAAATTTATGCCAAATAATAGAAATAATATACATGTTTTTTCAGGATTTGTTATTTTTCATTAGTTTAGCCCAGATTTAGGAATTTAAAGGAAAAAAAAAAAAAACTTTCGACCTATATTAGGAAATGAAAAGCCTGCATGTATTTATTCAGTAAAAAAAGAACTGTTTTATTTATTGCCAGTTCTTTGAATAAAAAGTTACCACTCGATCGGACCAAATTTATTCAGAACTCTAAAGCAGTACCTCATTTTCGAAATCAATGAGAAATCCCCACTAAAAGTAGGGATTTGCGGTTGAAGTTAAAGGAAATTTATTCGCCACTGGAATATTCTATATTCCAGTTTCTAAAGGTTTTATTAAAGTATCAATTGTTTATAAATATCTTTTCCCATTCTATTCTTTTTTTAGAACTTTTCTCTTCAAACGATTATTTGTTTCTTCTTCTTTTTATGTTCAAAAGTGCGTTAAGGTCCATTTATTTTCCTGCAGAGCTTTTGTCAAATTACTCTCGTTTCTCTCGCATTCTTTCTGAATATGAAACGAATGCCTTTCAGTGCATGGGGTCACGTGGGGAATTTATCAGTTTCTAAGTGGATGAAAAGATCTCCTTTTGTTTATGCAAAAGGTGAAAAAAAAATGTAATGTCTTTTTGATTCACAGTAGTTACAACATATGCTATAATTTACTACTAGTGTAGGATTATAAGTTTAAAAATTCTTTTTCCGATAAATTCTTGTTTTATGAACAGATGTTTTTGTTTATTAGTTTTTTAATATAAGTAAGTCGGGAATAGTTTCTCACCTTAAAATGCACAGCCTATTTACAGGGAGGGATGAAATTTTAAAGAACTATATTTAAAGGGATTTTAAACAGGAGAGATGAAGGGAGAAAGGCTGGTTTGAAGTTCATAGGCTAGATTTGTTACAGTGGACGAGGCATGGCTACATGTCTATGATCCAAACAGCAGTAGCCATGTGTCATGCACTGTCACAAATTTAGACGGATAAGCTTCAATCCAGCTTTTTGTCTTCAAACTACCCTTCAAAAATATATTAATATAGCAGCTACAATTCTGACTACAATTTATTAGACTTCATTATTCCGCATCAACCATCGCAATACATATATTTTATATACACTAAGGATAATACTTATTGAACCAATCTCGTATATGAAGTTTGATTTAATTCTATGCATAACTTCAAAAATTTTCGATGATAGAGAGGAAACAAAAACAGATACACATTATTTTAAAAGTGTATTTTAGAATGTTTGATCCGAAAAACATGGAAATTCGTTGAAAGCGAGAAATAAAAAAACTTTTTTTATACAATTCTTTCTTCTATTGCCGACGAAAATAATAGCAGAATATTCAGTTTCAATCCGAAACATGCATCTTTTAGGAAATGAAAAGCTTTGTGGGCTGTTTATTCAGAAAAGCAAAAGAAAATCCCTATTTCCAAAAACTCTTGGATTGAAAATTTACAGTTCGATCGAACTAAATTTGTTTAGAATTCTAAAACAGTACCTCATTTCTACAATGAATGAAAAATTCCTAACTAAAAGTAGGAATTTGCGGTTAAAGTGAAAGGCAATCTAGTCTCCACTCAAAATATTTCGCTCTCCGTTTCCTAAAGCTTTTTTTCAGAGAATCAATTGTTTATAAATACTCTACCCTATTCTATTCTCTATTAGAAGTTTCAACTCCGAGTGATTATTTGTTTCATCTCGTTTTAAGCACATACGTGCGTTAGGGTCCATTTATTTTTCTTGCGAAAGCTTTTGCCAAATTATTCTGGTTTTCATCTTTTTCTCGCATTTTCTTTGAATATGATTCGAATGTGTAACTTTTTAGCGGATGGAGTCACGTATGGAAAATCTTATTCGTAATTTGTTTCCAAGTGGTTTAACTAAAGTTACATTTTTATAATAAAAAAAGAGACTTAAAATAAACTTACCTGATATACAATAGTTGCAAAATAAACTTTAATTTACTAGTTCTAATATAGTTAAATACTTTACAAATTCCTTTTTTGATGTACTTTTATTATTTTGTGAAATGACGGTTTTGTATAAACTTCTTTAAAAAATATGTATCCTTTTCCCTCTTTAATGCGTTATTTTATTTCTAGACAATCATTTCATGTGTGATTTACGAATGTATGAGGAAAATACTTATGTTTTAAGAAGTTATGAAAAAACGAACTTCCAAGTTTTCAGTAATCAATGAAAAAAACACTCTGCATTTTGCCCGTTGTTTTATAAATGCATACGCCAAAGAATTACTATTTTTTTCTTTTATTGAACTGTTGCCACTATTTTAATAACGTCTGCAGAGCAAATTCCAGGAAGGGAATAAGATAGAGTATGATATTTTGAAGAGTTTTGCGGCAAGTCGATTCCCATAAATAAAAATATCTTAATAAAAAAATAAAAATACTATAATATAATATAAATAAAATAATAATAATAATATAATATAAATAAATAATATTAATAATAATAATAATAATATAATATAAATAAATAATATTAATATTAATAATAATAATATAATATAAATAAAAATACTTCTTTTTCTTCAAGATTAGTTAATGTATGCCATCTACTAAAAAGTATTTTGTTCAAGTAAAGAGCCTTTTTCCGGATCTTATCTGTTAGAAAATTTTGTAAAAATTTTAAATTCCAGGGATAAAGCTTCCGTAGTACTTCCCTGCAGTCCTTGGTTTCTCACAGACTTTTTGCATACAAACGAATTAATATACAACGCTCAAAATTTTTAGATAAATTTCACTTTGAGCCCATTTTTCACTCGAATTTATTTCTTTTGAAACACTTACTTGTTCCCTTCTTTATTGAGATTTTTATGCATTGCTTATTCATTAATTTGCTTCCACTATACTAGTCCAACACTTCTTAAGAGATTATTGCAGTCAGGTGAAAATACTCGTTCGCTAATGCTAATCCTATGAAAGAAATTTATAATCTGCAAGCAAAATCAAAAAAGTAAGAAACAGCCCTTACACAGATCAATCTCACCTATCCGAAGAAAAAAAATAATAATTCAATAAATGTTGAAATGCAACCGAGATATATTTATAATTTTCTTTCATATGATTAGCATTAGCAAATGGGCCTTTTCCGTTAAATGAAGTAGCTTCTTAATGTGCTTATCAATAACCTGTTCATAGGTTTTGCGGAAATTATTATTTTGATTTTCTAATTTTATTAATTAAAAATTAAGTACGTTTAGTTTTTTTTTATATTGGAACTTGAAAGAAATGTATTTTTATGTTAATTTATATAATTACAGTAAAATCTCTAAGCTGACATTACCGAATAGCGAACACTTTCCCAATCCCCAGCTTATATATTTATCCTTGAAAAACGAAACTTAAATGGAAGGAGAAATGATTATATTTCGGACAAAACTGCATTCAAATGCTAATTCAAATGTGCATTGCAATTAACGGTGAATATTGACGGTGAACATCTCAAATAAAAATATATTGTTTTAAATTTTTTTTGCCTTTTTAAAATTGTTTTGTCATGTCAAGTATAGGAAATCACGAAAAAACAAATGCATGCTTTACCCATTCTGTTCTTCGCATTAATGTCAACCATGTGTCTTTTTTGTACTAAATCGATGATGTTCTACAACTCTGTAAATAATTTTTTTTCTCTTATCTCTTCTCGTTTTCGAGATAGGGCTGTTAACTCCGCATTCTTTCACCAGTTATTGTGTAGACGTAATAGGTTACTAGGTATAGTTTACAATACCAAGGCCCCACTTTTATGACAATAGCGCTTTCCATTCAGAAATTATTGGGGTCATTCTCTCTCTCTCTGTTCATATATACATATATACATGTGGTGTTCTGGCAAATCTCGCAGTAAGATAGCATTCAAATGCATTATAATTCCGATTAGGAATGCGTGATCTTAAATCGATGATTATTGACACTTTTGTCATTCGTGAACGCAGTCGTTATTGCAGGATCGTAAAGTGGTTAAAAGCAATTGAATAAAATCGAAGTTTCTCTATGAAATGATAAAGCGTCTGCATAGCTTTTAATCTTTTGTCGACCACATCCAACTAAAACAATTCCCATCTTATTCTGAAGCTCAGATATTACTGAGGCAATCATAGGAAATGTTTGAAGGAATTTAGAAGCAAAAGAGCTGGCGACATGCGGGAATTCAGGCAGTGTAAAATCTTAACTTGAAAATTGAATAAATTCGCTGTTTCCGTCGAATGCTCCTACTTTTTGATCAAACTCGCGAAGATTCAAAACCATGACGCCGTGCGCTTCTGATTGATAAGAAACAAGAACGTCACGCGAAAAGGTCCAATAAAAAAATCTCTACAAAGACGTCTATCAGAAACACGTAATGAGCTAAAAATATGAGGAGTAAACAAAAATACCAGTATATACAAGGTGTTTCTAAATTCATGGTCCAAACTTTAAGGGGTGATAGTACACATCAAGACAAACAATATTTAAATAGGAAACCAAGGGTCCCAAAGTCTTCCGAAGGAGATAGGCGCCATTAAAGTTTAGGGTCCAAAAATTCAAATGATTATGAAAAACAGAAAAATTGGTCGATTTGTTTGCGGTTTTCACTAAAATTATTCTTTATGTCAGTATTGTCTTGAAAATAAATTATAAAGATAAATTTAAAAAAATGACTATAGAGGGCGCTTTAGACTTTAGAGTAACGAACAACTATTTTTTACCGTTATTTTTTGCATCTCATTAAAGGTTTCGTAAGCTTAGACTTAAACTTAAATTTTGAGCTCAAAATCTGAATAGTTGGAAGCAGTTAAGTAGCACAAACTTAACTGTGTTCAGATGGTTTTAAATTCAAATGATTATAAAAAAACAGAAAAATTGGTCGATTGATTTGCGGTTTTCACTAAAACTATTCTTTATGTCGGTATTTTATTGAAAATGAATTATAAAGATAAATTTCAAAAAATGCCGATAGAGGGCGCTTTAGACTTTGGAGTAACGTACAACTATATTTTACCATTATTTTTCGCATCTCATAAATTTTTTTTAGAAACTTAGACATAAACTTAAATTTCGAGATGAAAATCTGAATCGTTGGGAGTGGTTAAGTAGAGCAAACTGAACTGTGTTCAATGGGGGTGGGGAGGTTCAAATTTCAAATTATTTTAAAAAACGGAAAAATTGGTCGATTCGTCTGCCGTTTTCGCTAAAACTATTCTTTATGTCAATATTTCCTTGAAAATAAATTTTAAAGATTAATTTCAAAAAATACCGATAGAGGGCGCCTTAAACTTTAGAGTAACCAACAACTATTTTTAAGCGTTATTTTTTGTATCTAATTAAATGCTTGCAAATGCTTAGATTTAAATTTTGAGCTCAAATTTTAAATCGATGGAGGGGTTAAGAAGCGGAAACTGAACAGTGTTCAGGAGTTAAAATGTTACCCTCCCCACCCCTTGAACACATTTCAAATTTCCGCACTTAATTACTCAAAACGATGCAGATTTTGAGCTCAAAATTTAAGTTTGAACTTTTACAAGCATTTAATTAGATACAAAAAATAACGGTTAAAAATAGTTGTTGGTTACTCCAAAGTTTAAGGCGCCCTCTAACGGTATTTTTTAAAATTAATCTTTAAAATTTATTTTCAAGGAAATATTGACATAAAGAATAGTTTTAGCGAAAACGGCAAACGAATCGAACAATTTTTCCGTTTTTTATAATCATTTGAAATTTGAACCTCCCCACCCCCATTGAACACAGTTGAGTTTGCGCTACTTAACCACTCCCAACGATTCAGATTTCATCTCGAAATTTAAGTTTATGTCTAAGCTTCTAAAAAAATTTTATGAGATGCGAAAAATAATGGTAAAATATAGTTGTACGTTACTCCAAAGTCTAAAGCGCCCTCTATCGGCATTTTTTGAAATTTATCTTTATAATTCATTTTTAATAAAATACCGACATAAAGAATAGTTTTAGTGAAAACCGCAAATCAATCGCCCAATTTTTCCGTTTTTTATAATCATTTGAATTTAAAACCCTCTGAACACAGTTAAGTTTGTGCTACTTAACTGCTTCCAACTATTCAGATTTTGAGCTCAAAATTTACGTTTAAGTCTAAGCTTACGAAGCCTTTAATGAGATGCAAAAAATAACGGTAAAAAATAGTTGTTCGTTACTCTAAAGTCTAAAGCGCCCTCTATCGTCATTTTTTGTAATTTATCTTTATAATTTATTTTCAAGACAATACTGACATAAAGAATAATTTTAGTGAAAATCGCAAACGAATCGATCAATTTTTCTGTTTTTCATAATCATTTGAATCTTTGGACCCTAAACTTTAATGGCGCCTATCTCCTTCGGAAGAATTTGGGACCCTTGGTTTCCTATTTAAATATTGTTTGTCTTGATGTGTACTATCACCCCTTAAAGTTTGGACCATGAATTTAGAAACACCCTGTATATGTTATTCTTGCTGCTTCTTTCTTACTTTTTATAATATTTACCATTGTTATTCGGATCTACCAAAATTGGATTTTAGTTGGTATTGTTATGATATACTATCTGAATTTAAAATAGGGACTTAATTTATTTGAAATTATGTTTGTGTGTATTGTATATCCATTTGCCTTTCAAATTTTGGTAATCTGTCTTCTATATCACTTCAAACTTCAAATGATTTTAATAGGATGGTTGTAAAAATATTGGTTTCATTGGCTTATTGTTATGGTAATATCTGAGTTAGTTTGATTATATTTAAAAGTATTTATATATATGTGTATATAAAGACATAGAAATAAAGATTTAAACGGAGTGTGGTTTAGAGGTTCTAGGGCTCATGTTCGGAATAGATCTGCAAGTCTTTTTTAGAAATTCCAACGTAGGTAAATTGTAATAGGTAGTATTTCTTACAAAATCTGTCTAAAAAGTATAATAGAGCGAGAACAGGGAATAAAAATACATTGATTAATTGAAGGTAAACGTGACAATAAAATCGTTTTAAATTAATAATATAAGTATTTTTGAACTTCTCTTTTGCTTCTCTGTCGCATTAAATTTCCATTCCTTCTTCTCTAGTCCTCAAACATGTTCTCTGTTTACACAATTCCACCACCTTTTACATTGTGTTGCTTCATTTCGTTATTCCCATTATTAGCTGGAAATTCATAGAAACTTTGTTATATTACCACAGAAAGTCCACTATAAATCAACTTAATGTCTATTTCTTGCTTGATGTTACCTTAACTTACATTATTTGTCTATTTTATTTATCTTACCTGTTTCATAAATGAGTGACATTTTCAGTCTGAATTTTTTATAAACATAATCGACCTTTCTAAATTAATTGTGTTATCTTACTTGCATTTTAATAAGTAAGGTAACTTACATTTACTACTTACATTTGCTATTAATTATATTTAATTATAATTTTCCCTAATTAAAAAAAGCTATTATAAAAAAAAAGATATACATAGCACTTTAAATTCATGAATGAAATTCGAAAAACATGGCAGATTTCATTCTGTTCTTTTCTTTTCTATTCATTATGCATTCACTAAAAATTGCAGCTTTAGATAATTAAGCCAATACCAAAGTAAAGAAAAGAAATAAAAGTTCAAGCTGAAAAATTAAAAAAAAGTGTTATAAAATGATTAAAATCAAAATTTGGCTGGATACTTTAATTAATAAAGACCATTAATTTCCAAAATGTGCATTTTAGCAGGATGAAAACGAAAAAAGTGTGACAATAACCTTATAAAGCACGCATTAAAATATTTTATATATATTTTTTAATGTACTTCTAATGTCGATGCTAGTTATTTTTGCAATACACGGCGCAATTTTGCTGTCTTCTAAAATAACAGCTCATATCGAGTACCTACTTTAGATTGATTTTTGGGGAAAAGGAAAGAATGTTTACTAAAAGAATTTAAAATCCCTTATTTTGAAGTCATGTATAACCGAAGCGCAGTAGGAACTATTAGCATATGTTTAAAACTTTAGGCAGTTCAATTACATTTTACTCTATTAATTTACAAATTGGTAAAACAATAATAATTTAAAACGCAATATTTGTTATTATTATTATTTTGCATTTTGATGTTTGGAAAAGACTAATCCGGTAAAAAAAAAAAATTATTTATGTTGAGCTAATCTTTATAGTAATTATTTATTACTAAAAAGCTTTTAATTTTATTATTAATCTTTTTAGTATTTGATATAATTAATAAGACAAAAAACAGTAACAAAAAATTACAGAAATTGTTTTTTATTTTTTCATTATACACGGCGTTTTACCAAAAGGTAGGAAAGGAAGGTTTAAAAAAATCCCTGTCATACTTGTATGTTTTAGAATTCAGGTTGTGGTAAGAGATACTGTAAATGTTCGTTTTCTGAGCATCCAACACCCAACAGTAGTTAAAATATATTTTTCTGTACTTTTTTTTCAAAATAATATTTTTTCGGACTACTTTCAAATGAAACACCCTGCATAATCTTCTGAAATTTGAAAATGCTATTGAAGGAAATTTTAAATTAGAATGATTTTTCCATTGTGCCTCAAAAAAACTTTTTTTCGGATGCTTTTATGAAGAAGAAAACCTAAAAGATGCTCAAATTTGAAAATTAATTGCTATTTTTTCTTGGTTTCCTTTCGAAGTTAGATCAATTTTACTCAACGATGATATTAAGAGAATTTTAGAAATTAAAAGAAAAGAATTAACAGAAAATTTCGAATTTTCAAAATAGCTTCAGCCCTTTAAGACCTGATGTCCATTCTCATAAATGTTAAAACATTCCTTGGATATAAGCTTGTTACTATGTAGCTTTTTGAAGAAAAACTGTGGAAACCTTTTGAATCCAGGGCTTGTCGGGGTAACAGGTCAGTCAATTTCATTTCAGGGAAATTCAGAACTTTATTATCTCCTTAATAGCCTTCAATTGTATGATTGAATCAGAACCCTTCCCCCTACATAAAACATGTTGAATCTTCTGCAGTAGCAACTTTACGTAGAGATCTTCTTACTAGAGTCACACACTACAATCTTTACTACCTATCTAACTTGTTCAGCAGCTGCAGATCCATTCTGTGAAACAGTGAGCTGCGATATCATTTATAGATGTTAGTGGAGTTACATAATAGTACTCACATGTATAAAGAAATTCTAGGATGTTTTCGTAGAAAATGGTGCATTCATCTGTTTCAGTCCAAATTCGAGAAGTTAAAAATGAATTGCAGAAATAGATTTGCTGATGAATAAATTTTTGGTAAATGGTTGACTTTTGTGGAAACGGTAATTTTAGAGTATTGTGTTTATTAATTTTCAGTTTATTAACACATTTGTCAAATAATATTATTTTTTCGTAACCAATTTAGTTTTTCTAAGTACGAATGACTCACCAAGAGAAGGACTTTACCAACGCACATGTTGGAGTAGTTTCGACTTCAGTTATAATACACTATATGGCCAAAGGTGATCGGCCACTTGCGATTTTAGATGTTTTGTTAAATATCTAGAAAAATACACGAGAAATTATCATGAAATTTTAAGTGTTTAAACATATTAGTACAGGTCATATATTTTCGTGAATATTTTTTCTCAAAATCCCATAGGGGTCCGTCAACAAATTGAAAAAGAACGACGAACTTTTGCATAACCCTGCCAAACTTTAATGTAGCTAAAGTGTCCAAACGATTATGATTACGTGGCTTATTGTAATTTACTGTGTTCATTTGTATGAGGCTATCATGTATGCTCGTAGAGAAATTAAAGTTTTTATAAAAACTGTCCCAAATTTCTCCAAGCTTTTTGCTTATAATTTTTTTCAGAATTCTTAATATAAAAGGTTTTTCTTTTCAGAATGTATGACAAATAATATTGTACATAATACCCTGTAACCACAATTAAAAAATAATAAAAATTGTAGCAAAAATGAACAGATTTACTATACAATGTTTCACTGCGCATGCGTCACCGCAATCGAATGTAGTTTGCATAATGTATTAGCTAAATGTATAGAGCAACCTTTGTAAAAGTCTCAAAAACATAGCAGAAAAAATTCCGAAAATAATCATTGATAGAATAAATTCAAAATTCGTTATTCCTAAAATAAAGCAAAAAGATGAGGGGTTGTATTCAAATGTTGTAGTACATGCGATATTATGTATACTATATTAACACTAATAAATGGATATATGGATACAGCCCCTCATCTTTTTGCTTTATTTTTTGAATAGTGGATTTTGATCTTATTCTATTGACGATTACTTTACAAATTTTCAAGCTATGTTTTTGAAACTTTTACAAAAGTTGTTCTATACATTTAGCTTACGCATTATGCAAATGACATTTTGATTGCGATGACGCATGCGCAGTGAAACATTATTTAGTAAGCCCGCTCATTTTCTTACAATTTTTATTATTTTTTTATTTTTGTTACAGGGTATTTATGTACAATATTACTAGGTGTGCAACTAAGTTTCTGCGTTTTTTTTTATCAAAGAAAAATGCAAAATTTCAAGAGAAATATAAAAAATGTTTTATTGAAAGTATCATCCCTCGCTAGCTACACATTTTTGCCCTATCGCTGATAAAGCATGAATACCACAATGATAAAATAACGCGTCTTTGGACCGAAACAATTTAACCAACCAAACTTGCATTTCTTCGGAATTAGCCAAGTGTATCCCAGTTAAGCCAAGTGCCATCGACCAGAACAAGTGATAATCGGAAGAGGCCAGGGCGGACAAATATAGTGGGTGATGTAGAAGATCCTACTTCAGCGTTTTGGTGTTGTCCTGAACGATGAAATTTGATAGTACGGAATGTTGTCGTTCTGCAATATGATTCGTTTGTGTTTCTTGTCCCATTCTGGCCGTTGTTCAAACAATGCATTGTTCAAATTAATCAGGTTTTGTCGGTAGCAATGCCTATTGTAAATTTGCCTAGTTTCAGCAGCTCATAATACACGATTCTATTCTGGTCCCACTCAACGCAGGGCATTGTCTTCTTTCCAAAGCGATTTGACTATGCCGTTCGATATTGATGCTTCGCCAGGTGAAAGACAGAATTTTTTTCCTTTGGGATTCTCGAAATATATCTACTTCTCATCATCAATAACTATTCGGTGCAGAAAAATTTCTTCCGTGCCGAAAAGCAAAATTTCGATAATGGTCCTTCCACTTTTCATCTGATTTTCAGTCAACTCATGCGGAGCCCATTTTCCCGCTTTTTGAATTTTTTCTATGACATGTAAACATTTGGAAATTCTTTTGCGAGTCATGTTTAATGCTTCCCCAAGTTAACTTTGTTCTTTTTTTATAATCTTCCTGTATTAAAGCTTCCAAATCGGCATCCTCAATTGTTTTGGTTTTCCGAAGAAATCGCCACTTCCAAAACATTTAAACAAATCTTTACAGGTAGTTTTCGATGGTGCATGTTTGCCATAGGCCTTCTTAACAAACGACGTGCTTCAGCTGCAATTTTTTTTCAGATTAAATCATAAAAACAAAACTTTCTGCAAACTCCGTTTTTTTGGCGCAAAACTCCACAATACCCTGATGCAATTGTAAAATATATTGGCACTGCAAGTGCCATTGTGAGTGTGTCCAGTAAAATCTGGCTTGAATAAGATCTCCTCTGGTACAATCTACTGAAGTTCAGTCTGAATGAAGAAGTAACCTTGGGGATTTTCGGATATTGCCGTAAACAAATGAAATATAATGTTTAACCCCTCGAAACCGTTTTTTACTTTAATTTTTAGAAAAAAAAATACTTTTACGTTTATAATATTAACACTAGCTATCCAAATAGATGAATTAGAGTTTAAACAATATTTCATTGTCTGATGCAAAACGGAAGTTGTTGTTTTGAATACTATTTAATTCATATTCATATGACAATAGGCTAAGGAGGAGTTTTTATGTTAATGCAAATTTTATTGATTGTCTAAATTTTTGGGACAGTTTGTGTGCAATATAAATCCCACGCATTGATTAAAAAAACACATTAGGTATACTATAAGTCCCATGAACTTGTATGTTTTCAATGTTGTAGCTAGAGATCTATGTCCCCAGGATCCGTATGATAACCGCGAGTGTTATGCAGTTGGCATTAGAGATCCATCACTTCTTGTCACCTTGCTTTAATTGTCAGTATTCGAACGATGTTTTCTGTGTCATGCAAGTTGCAAGATGCTGAATAAAATAGCGTGCTTTGACAAAAGATGCGCTAATTGTCTTCTGCTCATGCTGATTTGGTGCAGCTAGTACTGCTCAACCTGTCTACTGGCTCTTTTTATGTACCTCCACTTCTCTCTCAACTGGATGAGTACCTGATTTACTGCCTACATGCGATACAGCGGAATTTTAGAAAATCATTCAAGCTTGCTTATTATAAGTAGTTTTACCAATTGTTAATCCTCCTTCGCTATCCGTGTATTCTTGCTAAATTTCTGATACTGTGGAACAAGGAAACTATGCATTGTTGATATCTTCTTCAAATTAAATGACTATGTGGTAAGCTTCTATTGTTAGTCTTCAGTCGAAGGAGTCTAAATCAAGGGTTTTTTCCTTCAGATAACGTTTAACTTCTGTTTATAGAGCTATATCCAATCTAAATCGAATCTGATTTCCTTAATTTTTGCTGATACCGGACTACGAATTACAATGTGAAATAAGTGTTCAAGGCCTATCCCTTATTATTTGGACCCGTTCGGACCTCTTCACGGTAATCAGTAATAAACATAATATTAGTAGTATGTGAGGTGTTGTATGAATAAAATATATTAAATTTAAGGAAATAAAATTAATAATATTAATTTGATGATTTAAATATCTTATTTCCATTTCATTCTATTGTTCAAAAAATTCTACACTTTTATATGTACGTCAGTTCTTAGCTTTATTAAAAAATATATAAAAAGATTGCAACAAATAGTAGAATGCATAGAAAAATTTAGTTAACATGCATTTTCCTTTTATATGTCTGTTTTTTGGTTTGACAATACATTTTTCCTTTTTCATTCTGTACAGCTTCAATAAAAGATCCAATAATTAAAAAATATTTTTTTACATTTCACTTAATTTTTATTTTTCTTCAGGTTGTTATTCAAAAATTAAAACCGTTGGGGTCCTTTTATTTTTCGATATATGTATCACAAAAGAGACTTTTATTCAGAATTTTGCTGTTTTTATCATCACTTCTTCTATAAAATGAGCACCAGAGGTTTCTTATGGGATGTCATATGGGAAATCCAAAGATTCTGCTTTTTTCTCCCTTATCTTTTCAAAGAAATAATTTTAGTTCATGCATCAGAGAGGAATAAAAAATTGCTTAATATTCTCCCGATACTCCGTAGTTAGAAGATAAGGTCTAATTTACTATCAATAAAAAAACAGCTAGACATAGTTTAAAAAAATCTATTTTAAAACAAAGGCAGTCTTTCTCATTTTTTTCCCTCTTGCTTCGAAACATATTTCTATCGAAATTTTTTAAGTCAATCTCCAGCCTCATTCAAGATAGCATAAATACTTTAATTAATAAAGAGAAAGAAATACAATTTATGAAATCTGAGGAGCGTAAACAATAAACTATATATATATATATAAAGAAAAGTAGAATTATTATGTGGAACTTCATTATCGAGAGTATTTAAATCTGTTCAGTATAATCACGTTTAGTGTTGCAGTTATAACAAATATTGACTTGAGACTTGACTATGAAAAGTATTTTAATCTGCTCAGTGTAATCATGCTCAGTGTTGTATTTGTAA
Organism: Maratus speculifer; assembly: GCA_964019185.1. Classification (NCBI taxonomy): domain Eukaryota; kingdom Metazoa; phylum Arthropoda; class Arachnida; order Araneae; family Salticidae; genus Maratus; species Maratus speculifer. The sequence goes on from OZ025294.1 coordinate 353,126,861, forward strand.
AACTTGGGACGTAACAATGAAGGGTATTTAATCCTGTTCAGTGCAATCACGTTCAGTGTTATAAAAAATATTGACTTGAGACTTACTATGGACACTATTTAAGTTTGTTCAGTGTAATCATGGGCAATGTTGTACTTGTAAAACATATTGAATCGGGACTTAACTATGAGGAGTATTTAAATTTGTTCAGCGTTATAGTTATAAAAATATTGACTTGAGGCTTGACTCTGGAAAGTATTTAAATCTATTCAGTGTAATCACGTTCAGTTTTGTAGATATAAAAAATATTGATTTGAGACTTGATTATGGAAAGTATTAAAATATATTAGTATTAAATCTATTTTTGTGTAATCATGTTCAGTGTTATATTTGTACGAAATATTGACTTGAGACTTGACTATGAAGAGTATTTAAATCTTTTCATTGTAATCACATTCAGTGTTGTAGTTGTAAAAATATATTGGCTTGAGATTTAAGTATGAGGAATAGTTAAATCTGTTCAGTGTAATCACGTTCAGCGTTGTAATTGCAAAAAATATTTACTTAAAACTTGATTATGGAAAATATTTAAATCTGTTCAGTGTAATCATGTTCAATATTGTAGTTGTACAAAATATTGGCTTGAGACTTGACTATGGAAAGTATTTAAATCTGTTCAGTGTAATCACGTTCCGTATTGTATTTGTTAAAAAATATTGACTTGTGACCTGACTATGGAGTGTATTATAATCTATTCAGTGTAATCACGTTCAGTGCTGTAGTTGTACAAAATATTGACTTGAGGCTTCACTATGGAAAGTACTTAAAATTGTTCCGCGTAATTACATTCAGCGTTGTGTTTGTAAAAAATATTGACTTGAGACTTGAATATGGAGAGTATTTAAATTTTAATGTAATGTAATTTAAAATGTAATCACGTTCCATGTTATATTTGAAAAAAAATGACTTGAGACTTGACTAAGAAGAGAACTTAAATCTTTTCATTGTAATCATGCTCAGTGTTGTAAAATATACAGACGTAGAACATAACTATGAAAAGTATTTAAATCAATTCAGTGTAATCATGTTCAGTGTTGTAGTTATAAAAAATATTGACTTGAAACTTGATTATAGAAAGTATTTAAATCTGTTTAGTGTAATCATGTTCAGTGTTGTAGTTGTAAAAAATAACTCAGGTAAGATATGTTAGGAGATAAGACTTAATTTACTGTCAATAAAAAACAGCTAGTCACAGTTTAAAAAAAAATTTTAAAAAGAAAGGAATACTTCCTTTTTCGGAACATATTTCTATCATACATTTTAAAGATAATATCTAGCCTGATTTAAAATAGCATAAACAGTTTAATTAAAATGAGAAAGAAATACTGTTAATATGATTTTAGTGTTAAAATTTAAAACCCAGTTTTTCTAATTTCCTCACATAATATGCGTTTAATTATGAGATGTTTGCGCAGGAAAAGAAATAATGATCAACATAATGGATATAAAAATTCTATATTACAGCAACTGCAACATTGTTAATTAATACAGGATTGCGTAGGATTTATACGCTTAATTATGAGATGTTTGCGCAGGAAAAGAAATAATGATCAACATAATGGATATAAAAATTCTATATTACAGCAACTGCAACATTGTTAATTAATACAGGATTGCGTAGGATTTACTTAAAATAATATTGGTGAGATACCCTGATGCAGTTGTAAAATATATTGGCACTTCAGGTTTGTTGTGAATGTGTCCAGTAAAATCTAACTTGAATAAGATATCCTCTGGTTAAGTCTACTGAAGTTCAGTCTGAATGAAAAAGTAACCTTGGGGATTTCCCGACATTGCCGTAAACAAATGAAATATAATGTTTAACCTCCCCCCCCCAGAACTGTTTTTTTCTTTAATTTTTCGAAAAACAAAATACTTTTATATTTTAATAAAAATTTTAATTTTTCTTAAGAAAGGTGTTATAATAAAAATAAAATACATTGACATGTTTCGGATTCGTCAAATAAGTTCCATAGTCATAATATAAATAAAACAAAATTTCAAAATATTTCTCGGTCAATATATAGGCAAATTTTGTTTTATTTATATTATGAGTATGGAACTTATTTGACGGTTCCGAAACATGTCAATGTATTTTATTTTTATTATAACACCTTTCTTAAGAAAAATTAAAATTTTTATTAAAATGTTTACATAAAAGGTGAATGTTTTAAAATCTGATGATTTAAAGAATCTATTGGATTTAATTAATCTTTTTATCATAAAATACTTTTACGTTAATAATATTAACACTATCTATCCAGATAGATTAATTAGAGTTAAAACAATATTTCATTGTCTGAAGCACAACAAAAGTTGTTGTTTTGCATACTATTTAATTCATATTCATATGATAACTGGCTAAGGAAGAGTTTTTGGAGATATTCAGAAAATATTATATTACAACAAGGGGGGGGATTTAACTTATATTACAACTTTCTAATACTTTTTAGACTTTATTATACATGATTCAGGAAAGTAACCTTTATTTTAAATTTAAAGAATGAAATATATGTTTAAAATGAAAGAAAAGCAAACGGTGCAAGGTGAATTAAGCAAATACTTATTATTATTATTATTAAATATCTAAACGTTAATGAAGTCATATAGAACACGGATTGACAAATACTAGAATTACTACATGTAAACAGTAAAAAAAGTATTTGTTAAAACAAAATAATATTTAATTAAAAGACATGTACTATTAATAGTACACTTGATCCGAAGGGGTTATTACAAAGAGTCATTTCAATAAACAAATGAAGCAGGGTTTTTCATTAATTATGTTGATTACTTATATTAAGAGAGAATTATTTTAAATAAATGTTTATGTGGCGCAACAATATGCATTTGTAGAGTACTGTAATCACGATACATGAGTATTATAATCAGGATATATGAGTATTATAATTACGATATATGAGTATTATAATCGCAATACATGATGTGTGTGTGAGAGTGAACACGACAGTTTCTAAATGATATATCCGAAATGGCTAATATGTTATACACGATTGTTGGGAGAGATGTAAAGATTCTCTTAGAAATCGGCTAACAATATGATATGATATTATTTCACTGAATTTTTTAAAGAAAATTTAAACACATAAAAAAGCAGCATGTTGCTGATATTAAGATATAGCTATTGTAGAAATCGTATATATTTTGAGATAACGCTATTGTAGAAATCGTGTAAAGGCAGCATAACAGCACCACCTGTTGGACGATATACACCAAAACTAATAGGATCCAATCCATATCAAAATCTAACCGAATCTAAAGTTTTGTGAAATTCCGTGCATTAGTTCTTAAGATTGAGCGCCCACAAAATTTATGTCACATACAGATAGACACATACTCACTGACATACAGAGTCACATACTCACTGACAACCGTTTTGTAAAAGCATTTTTATTTTGAATCTCTGACCTCTAAAACGTTTAAATCTGTCGAAAACCGGAATTCGAAAATTTTGACGAATCCAATACTTTCTTCTTGCAAAGACAGAAGAAAGTAAATAATAATAATAACAATCTTTTTATGAAAAATAATGTAATCATTCGAAAAGTACCTCAATAAATTAAGATGACTAAAAAAATTCTAAATCTTCCATTTTCAACACCGTTTAATAATTTTATTGAATACTGCATTCGAAAAAAAAAAAGGGCAAAAATTTTCCCATTCAAGCAAATTTTTCATTCAAGAATGCTAAATTGATAAAAAGTTCCGTTTCTCGTTATAAATGTTTTGTTTCAGTGCCCCCTCTCTCCTTTTTTAAGCAGTAAATTGGGAGTTTGGTATTAAAAAATCAGTTTTGGAGAAATGCTGTAGTTTAATCTTACTCCATACAAATAAAACAAGTTCTTCCTACTTTTTCCACAGTATCATTAAAATGCAACTGAAAATGAAGGAGAAAATAATAAGAAAAATTTTAAAAAAAGTTGATTGTAACAAATGAAGGAAAAAAATATTTTTTTAGTATTTTTTAGAATTCTTTGAATCTAATTGTTTTAAAAACAATATTCTTGCTGAATCCGTATTAAACATTTAAAGGGTAGTTAGTTGACTAATGTGCAAATAAGGGAAAAAAAATCACGTATTAATAAAGAAAGGTTTTCTTTTTATGTACACTCGTTAAAAAGTGACTAAAATTCACAAGAAATAAGTTATTTTTTGTTTTGAAGAACATTTCTTAACTCTTTCCAACAAAGTTGAAAAAAGTTTATGCATTCGGTTTGTTCTGTCCGTCTATCCACGTTCTAACTCCTGTGAAAATACTCGGATCTTCGTGCATTTTGTAAATCTTATTTGGAATCTCCTAGGAATGTTTGGCATTGTATATGAGGTATGTGGGATTATCAGTTCATTTACAGGGGCACCCAAAAGAATTTAATTACTTATGGCCTATGAGGAAAAATCATTTGCGGAGTATTTTAATAACATTACACTATTGCAAATGGATTGAAACTTATATAAATCACCGAATTTTACTTACGATTACGTTAAGAAAATACGTTCATAGCATTTTTAATCCATATACGGGGACACACAAAATAAATCCGTTATAATACTGTCTTTGAGTAATAATTTTTGAATAAGCGTTTTTATTTTCGGCATGCGCTTATAACTTTAACTGTTTTTTAAGTGCGTTCGTAATTATATAAATACGTAGCATCTATAGTCGTTTTCTGATCCGTCAGTCTGCCTATATAACAGGACTAAAACTAACCAACCAAATCGTTTGAAATTTTTAATGGATATTTGTTGCAGAATTTTCCTGAGTCATTTCATATTTTTGTAAAATTGCATGTATAGTTCGAATACGGAGGCAGTCAAAAGTATTCCATTACATTATAACCGATAGAATAAATTATTTCAAATGCTTTTTAATGATGTTACACTCCTCGAAATATAATGAAATTGATATGCATTTATATGAACAGCACTAAAATATACTTTTGTAGAATATTCCGTACAAAGAACATTTATTATTTATTTACAGGGCATCACAAAAGAATTCCATTACATAATGGTATAAAGGTGAGAGACATTATTTGCGCATATTTTAACTATGTTAAACTATTTCACATGTAACAAAAAAAATGACATATGTGGCTAAGGTTTGCTACAAGTCACACACTGTGCAATAGAATACGCGTTTCCATATTGTTGAATATTAGATACAATGTTTTAAATTACTAACTTATGCAGCTTTGTTACTTTATTCTGTATGTGTAGGAAATTGTTTCATAATCTATGGTTGACAGATGATTTTGTCTGTCTTGCTTTTATGTTGATTGAAAATGTTTACAATATTTTTTGTATTAAATAAATTTATGGTATTCTAATATATACGGTGTCTCCACTTATTATTGTCCAAGAAGTAATTTCTAAAGAACTTGGCTTTAGAAGCATAATTTCAAATGCAAACTAGTTGGATGTGCCAATCCCAAAACTTTCTTCTATCTCATACGTACATTTTAATATTTTAAAAAAATAGTTACTCATTTTAATGCTTTAATAATTTTAATTCAATACCATACCAACTTTGATTTACATCTTAAAATTCTACGTCAATCAAATAATCGGAGTAAAAACGAATTTCCGTCTCTGCACGAGCCGATGGACAATAGAATGATAGGCAGATTTTCTTTTTAAATTCAGAGAGGACTTACTTGCCTCACCAAAAAATAATCATATACAAAAAATTTAGTTCAGTTCTAGAACTAACTTCATACACTTTTAAGTGATGCAATACTGAGAAAGGCATAAAATTTTCTATTGCCCCTTTCGGCGGATTTTTTTTTTCAGATTCAGGGCGATCCAACTAGCCATAGCCATACAATTACACAAAAAATTTCGTTCAATTCGATGAATAACTTCATGTACTTTTGGTCGGTACAGTATTGAAAATGGCACAAAAATCGCGATTGCAGCGCCTCCTTCCGAGGGATGTTTTTCAAATTCAGGGAGGACCAACTAGCCATAGTCATACACATACACAAAAAATTTGGTTCAATTCGATACATAATTTCATATACTTTTGGTCGGTACAATATTGAAAATGGCACAAAATCGCGATTGCAGCGCCCCCTTCCGGCGGATTTTTTTCAAATTCGGGGAGGACCAACTAGCCATAGTCATACACTTACACAAAAACTTTGGTTCAATTCGATTCATAAGTTCATATATTTTTGGTCGATACAATTTGAAAGGGGCACAAAAATCGTGATTGCAGCGCCCCTTTCCGGCGAAATATTTCAAAACTGAAGGAGGATTTGCTTGCCGCAGCCAAAAACATTCACAAAAAATTTGGTTCAATTCTATGCATATCTTCATACACTTTGTGATGGTAGAATGGCGACATACACACAGACAGACAGACACAAACACACGGACAGACAGACATTTTGTAAAAACATGTTTTTTGGAATCTCTGATCCCTAAAACGTGTAAATCCGTCGAAAACCGGAAGTCGAAAAAATTTCGATTACAATACTTTCTTCTATTGAAGATAGAAGAAAGTAAAAAGTTTCAAATCTTTTTTCTTCATCATTACATAAAGCTATATAAGATCACAAAAGATTTTTAGTTATGTAAAAGTTGGGGAATAACAATTTTTAGAAGGTTTGTGTATCCTATAAGTTACATATAGAAAAAAATCTGTATTCTAATAAAATAAATAAATAAATAAATAAATAAAATGTCCCATAGTATCATTAAAATACATACTGAAATAAAGGAGAAAGTAATAAGAAAGGTTAAAAAAATTGATTGTAACAAATAAAGGAAAAAAAATCTTTACGTATTTTTTGGAATTCCACGAATCTAATTGTTTTAAAAATAGCGTTCTTGCTGAATAAGTATTAAACGTTTAAGATGGTTAGTTGTGCAATTAAAGAAAAAAATCACGTATCAATAAAAAAAGGCTTCCTTTGATCGTTAAAAAATGACTAAAATTCCCCCAAATAAGCTGATTTTTGTTTTGAAGCCCATTTTTTAATAATTTCCAACAAAGTTATAAAGATTCGGTTTGACTGTCTGTCTGTCTACTTGCGTAAACGTACAAGGATTTTCACGCATTTGCTAAACCTTATTTAAGATCCACTTTTGGTATTGAACAGGAAGTATGTGAGATTAATGGTTCATTTACAGGAGCACCAAAAGGTATTGCATTACATTATGGTCTATCGGGAAAAATTGTTTGCAGAATATTTTAATGATATTACGCTATTGCAAATGTACACTCTAAAAACAATTAATGGATATTTGAAGTTTTATATAAAATAAAGATATAAACGAAATTTTTTTTGCCGTAAATAGAAGAAGAGAATCACAAATGCAAATTTTTCTGGTTTTCAAACTGCGGAGTATGCAAATTTTGAGTTCGACGTCAAAAACGTCGCTTCAGCGGCAGCGAATGAAATTTGACTTTCAACTGGATAAAAGAGAATGAAGCGAAGGATAATCGGCATTCAGTGATTGCTTTGTTTCGATGAGTACGATGTCTCAGCGAAGTCATTTGACAGATTCAGCGGCTTGGAGAATTGTTGGTAGGTTAGAAGGGGCCCAAACTCAAACCGAAGTAGAGCAAGCCATTGGAGTGTCACAAAGTGTCATTTCCAGGATCTGGAACCGTTTTTTGGAGAGTGGATGTGCAGGCCGAAGAACAGGGCAAGGTCGTAGACAGGCAACAACGCCCAATGAAGATCGGTATTTAGCGTTAAAAGCTCGGAGACACCGAAACATGAACGCTACTCTTCTCCAACAACATCTTCCTCGGCTACAGGCACCACGATTTCAACTCAGACTGTCCGAAACCGGCTCCATGCTGTAGGTCTGTATGCTCGCCGACCGATGGTATGTGTTAGATTAACATCAAGGCATCGTCGCGACCGCAGGGAGTGGGCAGCCGAGCATATCAACTGGAGGAGAAATGAATGGAGCAATATTCTGTTTTCTGACGAGTCCCGTTTTTCTATGCATCCGGATAATAGGCGTATTTTCATCTGGAGGGACCGTGGCAGTAGGAATAATCCTGCGTTCGTGCACGAAAGTGTCAGATTTGGCGGTGGAGGAGTGTTGGTGTACGGTGGCATCTCCATTGACGGGCGCACTGACCTCTACATCATTCGAGATGGAGCTCTGACTGGTCGCCGATATAGGGATGATATCCTCAGACCTATTGTAGTCCCTTACGCTGCAGCAATCGGAGATAACTTCATTTTAATGGACGATAACTGCAGGCCAAATCTTGCAAACCTGGTGGAGGATTTCCTTTTCGAGGAAGGAATCGTTCGAATGGAATGACCAGCGTGTTCTCCAAACATGAATCCAATCGAGCACGTTTGGGATGCTCTAGGAAGACGAGTTTCTGGCCGCCAACAACCCCCACAAACTCTCCAAGAACTGGAAAGAGCTCTTCTGGAAGACTGGGGCAGAATACCCTAACTGGTCATTAATAGCCTCATTGAGTCCATGCCTCAAAGGTGTTCAACGTTACTGACCGCCCGTGGAAACCATACCCCCTACTGAAAATGATTTTCTTTGAAGAAATCACCTTTTCTTATTCTTTTTTTCTCATATGCACAAATTGTGTTTTTTTCCTTTTGTACACAAATGCGCAATAAAATGCATTTTTTTCTGCCAAACATGTGTAATTTATTCTCATATAACCTACTATGTCTGTCGACATGTATCAATCAGCTAAAAAGTATCCCAGATACAAAATACACCTAAAACTGCAATATTCTTTAATTGTTTTGAGCAGTGTATTTAAACGCATATAAATAATTGAATTTCACTTTAGTTACGTTAGAAAAAACAAACATTCATAGCATTTTTAATTTCATCTACAGGGATACATAAAAGAAATCGATTGCAATACTGCCTTCAAGTAATAATTGCTGGAAATACGTTTTCAATTTCCGCATGTGCTTTTAAATAGCCGGTTTAGTGGTGAAACTTAATTGTTTTTTATGCGCGTTCGTAACTATATAAGTACGTTAGCACCTATAGTCGTAGTCTGATCCATTTGTCTGTCTGTCTGCATATAACTTTACAAAATCTACCCAACCGAATCGTTTGAAATTTTTTGATGTATATTTGTGGCAGACTTTTGTTGAGTCATTTCAAATTTTCGTAAAATAGGACATATAGCTCAAATACAGGGACAGTCAAAATTATTCCATAACATTACGGTCGATGCGATAAAACAATTTCAAGTATTTTTAATGATGTTACACTCGTCGAAACATAATGAAATTGAAATGCATTTACAGTTTATCCCACCGAAATAAAGCTTCAGTGATGTTGCATTGTAATTAGATACGAAACAAACCTACCAGAACGAAACAAATACATTAAGGAAGTCTATATAGAAATGCATATTTAAAAGGGGTAAAACATTTCCTGCCCTACTAGGTCAGGAAAAAAATGAATGCATAAAAACGGGTTTGAAAAGTATCCCGCAGAAATAAAGCCACTACAGTTAAAAGCTAATGTATCCGCTATTCTTATATGTGACTTGAAATATACGATGTGGCATATCATTTATCTGTAAAACAGTAGTATCAATATTACTTCATTCTTCAATGATGACGGCTTTCAGTTCTGCCAAAGACTTAAACTGTCTGTCAGTGGCATTTAAAGCTCTACAGAGGATACTCCCACACGTTTCCTTGGAGATTGAGTGGATAAAAATACAGGGCAGACCATTCCATGACACGTCCATAATTATGCAAAACATATTCCTGGTAGGATTTTGCAAAGGTTATGGGGGCGTTTTTGGCCTAGAAAATCCAGCTTGCGTCACCAATTCTTTCTGCAATTGCAATAAATGGGTTTCTAGCAATTTTTGGTAATCGGTAGCTTACATACGGTCTGAGGGAAAAGCCAGGTTAAGTTTATCACCATATCCGAAGCCTCCCAACACTATTAATAAGCCTCCACCACACTGTAAAAAAAAGGGTCGATCTACTAAAAAAACTTTAGTGATCCTTGTAATTACTAAAAAATTTTTAGTAATCTTAGTCAGTTACAAAAAAATCTGTAAGAATTACTAGAAAAAAGTTAGCAACGAATAAGAGTTAATAGTTTTATATTTTTAATAGCTCTTACTAAAACTCAGTTGGTGTGGCCTTGATAGCATAGTGGTTATAGTAACGGACTCCAGGCTGAAAGGTCCCGGGTTCGAAACTTGCCACCGCCAAATACGCCCCGAATGTATGTAGTGCCTCGTTAATAAAGGGATTATGAACATCCTGTCGGAGCGGGTAGGAATGTTTGGTGCTGCCATCTATTGTGTTTTTGTCGAAAATCTTTCGCTTCAGAAGTCTGGATGCAGCTCGAAGGAAACTCCTGCTCTTCAAGCCCACGTAATGGTTATTAAAAATAATTTTGGAGCTATTACTAAAATTTGCTGGGTGGCTCATACTAAAATTTTTTAAGTTAGTTGTACAAAAAATTCTTTTGTTCAGTTTACAAAAGAAATGCTTGTTTCACTTGCAAAAAAAAAGTTTGTTATGGTTACTAAAAAATTCTGTGGAATACAAATTTACTAAGAAATTTTTAGTAACCTCTTGAATTTTTTTTACAGTGCATGCTTTGTCTTTTAAAGAAAATTTCCTCTCCTTTCCTCATGTCATGGCAATAGAAAGCAAAGTTGCCTGAGCCATCCAAACTAGTTTTTTTTCTGATCTGAGAATATAACAAGATGCCACTGGTCCTTCCGGATGTGATGATATCTGATCCCATCGATTCTGCTTTGCTTGTGGATAGTTTTCAACCTGGGACAGTTTTAAAAATGGGAGGCTTTGACTATGGTTGTAAATTTAACCTGGATTTTCACTCGAAACGCATGCAGACTACTGATTACCGAGAAATGCTAGAAACCCATTTACTGCTATTTGTATAGAGAATTGGCCGCATAAGTTGAATTTTCCAGCAGAACAACGCCCCCATAACCTTTTCAAAATCCTCCTAGGAATGGTTTTTGGATAATTGGGTGCATGTTAAGGAATGAGCTTCTCTGTGCCCTCATCTCAACCCTCAAGAAAATGTGTCAGGTATCCTCAGTAGAACTGTATATGCTAATGGCAAGCAGCTTAAGTCTATGGCAGAACTGAAGGCCACCATCATTGCAGCTTGTTATAATGCTGATGCTACTGTCTCTCAGAGATTGGTAAATGGTATGCTACATCGTATATTCCATGTCATATAGAAATATGGGCTATTAACTATAGTGGCTTTATTTCGGCGGAACAGTTTTCTCTTTTTTATATATATATTCATTCACTCATTTTTTTTTAGTTTCCAGGAGGGGCAAGTAGTGAGCTACTCCCTGTAATATACACCTTGTAATATGTAATACACGTTACAAATATGTATTTGCATATAAACTTTCTTATTATATGTGTTTCATTCTCATTGATTTGTTTCCTGTTCAGTTACGGTACAAAATCATGGTGGTTTTATTTCGGTGGGACACACTGTATATAAAGGGCATTAAAGTATACTTTTTGTAGAATATTCGCTATTTATTTACAGGCCACTACAAAATAATTTAAGTAATTCAAAGTAATTTGTTAAGTTTTTTAAGAGTCTTTTTTTCAAAAATTTAACATCCTTAAAATCGACCAGATATCGGAAGCAACTATTGAGGCCGAACATAGTATCGAAAATTAGTGAAACTTGAAAGATAGAAATCCAAAAGAATTAATGCTGTTGCAGAAAATTGTGATCAAACTATGATTACCAACATGAACTATATCTGTTTCATGTGCTTGTTACGTTACTAGTTTCTGTAGTCGAAATTGCAAGATCTTTTTCTTAAAGATTAAAACTTTATTTCAGAAATCTCAAGGGGAATTAACGGCTGACGGGAATGGCACTTATGTGAACTCATTATCCCAAGTTCTTAATGCGTTGACAAAAAATTAAACATGAAAATTGTTGTTTTAAACTTAGCCATTTAGTCCTGACTTTAATCAAGCAAATGTTTGTTACATGAAACTTGATATAACCTCTTCAGTCCTGATGTCGCCTGGAGGAGACACTAAATATTAGCCTTTAATTTAATTTAAATGCTTCTGAGAATTATTAAAATTACTTCTACACCTTTTTATTCAATGCGTGTATATCATAAGAATCGATATATAGATGGATACAATTTTGGAAATTTTGTACAGCAATTTTAAACTGTTTATTGTGGTATTTTGTAATATTTCTCTCAGGACTGAGGAGGATAAATACATTTAACTTTACAGAATACATTCAATTTTATTATATCATAGAGTTTGTAAAATTCTTGTCACTGGTAAATTTAATGTAACTTAATAATAATATTAGCTGCAATTATAGAGATTGATCTTACTTTATTTTACACATGCTACTTTCTTAATGGAGAAACTAAATAAGAATATACTAAAATTCATAAAGTCACTCTAAATACTTCTATTAGAAATGTAGACACAGTCTATCCTGTTAAGACTGGATCGAAAGGAACTGGAAATAAATTCCACTTTAGACATACTTTCTTTTAAAGAAGTACATTTAATTATATTTCTAAGGTACAGTACCTCAGTAAGATCTACTGTTCATTTCGTCGGGATCCCGAAACTCTTTCGTTTTAGACAGAATTCCGTTATAGAGAGATTTCTCTTTCAAAAGCTTTACTGTGTTTCTAAATACAAAAAAAAAAAAAAAAAAAAAAGTTAAGACGGAATCTCCAAAAAGAGACGAAAATACCAGTTCAGACAGGTTTAGAAAAAAATTAATTGTATGTCAATCCATGTAAGGCCCACGCAATGCTTCCATTTAACGCAGGATTCTGACAAGTTTGGCAGTTTTACCGCACATGTAACATAAATAGTTACAGTTATATAAATACTAAAAAACAAGTTATACAAAAAAAAAAAAAAAAAAAACTTTGTCTATAATGGAATGTTATCTTAAATGGAAATATTTCACAGTCTCATTGGCAAGAACACCATACCTCTGACCACCATACACCTGTTAACACAAAAACCTGTTTAAAACAGAAATTTTTACCATCCTTTATGATTTCAACTTGAAAGGTTTTACTAGAGCTCAAGAGAGAAAACATACGCTCAAGAGCCAAAACATTATGACCACCCCTATATTTTGGAATGAACTGGCCTGGATGACATGGAAGGCACATAATCCGGTGGGAATGGTATTTAAATACTGCTAGGGGGTATCAGGAATCATTTTTGTGCTTACGTCTGTTTGTGATGGTAAAGACTGCTGGGGGTTAAGACTGCTTTGATAAAGGGCAGAATTCTAAAACTAGTTCTGAAAGTGAAAGTAACTTTATAGAGAATACCTGCGACAAAAATCGAAAAAGTAATCAAAGAGCGATCTTGAGAGGGACCTCAGCTATCCAATGCAAGAAAAAAAAAATGTCAAAATGTGAAAGAATTATTAGAAAAATGAATCCCCATAGGAATAGCATTAGCTCGCGAGTGCCTTCGCGAACAGGGACAGAACCCTTAACTGATTGATCTATAGGAGTTGTTACTTTGAGCACATAGTATGGCTTTTATGACTCTGCAGAGAAAAGTATCCATTAATTCCGATGAGATTATTTTATCTTTTCTAAATTATTCTATGTTTAAAAAAATAATTTTTTATCAAAATTTTCCTCTTTAGTATTTCTAATAACATTTCAAAATAATTTTAAACGTGGTATTTTAAATGCTAAAATTTAACAAAGATAAAAATATTTTCAAATAGAAACATGGAATTCCCAACAGGGTGATGAAATGTATGTAAAACGATGACCGAGAAACCCGATCGAATTTAATCGAGAACTAGTGTAAATTTACCAAGAGTTTCGCTTTTGTTTGTGTTTTTACAGAAATTTGTAACAGTGTATGTGCCACTTTCACCTATTCTTTCACCCCAGGTCTTTTTATAAAAAGGTTTTATGGAGTTATATGTACATCCACACTACTCCGGGAAGATGATTTTTCCCTTTCTAAATTATTCTAAGTTTTATAAAAACTTTTAATATGTCTAATAAAATTCCAAAAAGATTTTAAAAGTGTGTATTTTGAATGCCGAAATTTAACAAAGATAAAAAATATATTTAAGGGTGTTCTCAACTGCTCTGCTCAAGAAGCGTGAAATGTTTTGACACATTTACAAATTCATTTTTTATCAAAAACATATGAAATAAAAAAGTCTGACTATAAAAGCTATTTCGAATCGATATTAGTTTTTCATTTTATGATAATTAAATTACCTATCCAGTTCTAAGCTATTTCGATCACGTGATCACCCGTTTGTCTCCTGCTTTTCGACCGGTTTTTCTGTTTTCGTTGGGAAATGTGCTCAAAAATGTCAACTTTGAAGGCTTGTTATAAAAAATCTATTGTGTTAAAAAAACAGAAAATTGAGTGCAATTAGACCGTTTCTGAATAACAACACCTGCTAGTTTCATACATTTCCAAACAAATGTAAATTAATACATATGGCCCAAAGTTGCCTTTTTTAATTTAAGAAACTCTTAAGTAAAGTTATGGAAATTCCTACAAGCAATTAGCTATAAGATAAGAGAAATGTATATAAAATGAGGATCGAGTCACACAAGAACTACGAGTAAATTTACAGAGAGTCTAGCTTTTTTTTCCTGTGATTTAACAGACATTTTTTAGCAGTGCGTTCTAAACATCAGTACATTATGCATATTCATTTATTTATATTATGCAATAGAAAAAAACAAACAAATGAGTTTAAAGAAAATAAAATAAGCAAGATCTTTAATTCATTAATTTTACGATGGAGACAGACGTTCAAATTGTTAAAGGGTTAAAAAATAATTTAATTCTAAACATCTTAGATCAAACATGTTTATTAGTTTTTAAAAATAACGATGCTTCCGGGATTAGTCACACATGTTTTCATTGCAGATGAAACAGAAAAATATAACATAAAAAAGAATTTCAAAACACGTAAGACAGCCGTTTTGTAATTACATATGTTTGAAAAATTACTTTATTAAAATCTAAATCTAAACCTTACATATTCGACCCCGCTTTATCATTTTATAGAATGTGTGAGGATTTTGCATTACTATATATGGTTTAGTAAATGTTTGGTAGCGATGAAGTGATGCAAAACCTTTTCCATGTTAAATATCTTTATTCAAGATATGATAAAATAATATACAGTTCTAAGAACTCAGGGTTCTGTATGAAAAAATAAACCACACGCCTTTTACCGCGAGCTCCATCATCCCGAATCATCATCCCACCTCTTTCCTCATCCCCATCAGGAGAGCAACTCTCCTTCGGGCCCCTCCCAGATCAAAGTTATTGGTTCAGCTGGGATACGCCTTGGCGACAGATTGCCATCGTCCGTCTGGGAATAAATGAAACTATTTCCTCCGTCTCTTGGCTTCTGGGAGGTCTGGCGATAAATCAATGGTGGCCGTAACTAATATGCTAATGTCACATGAAAAAGGCCGCGCTAGACTTACCGTCGACAGGAAGAAAAGGACCTTAATCCTTTTAAGTGCTCACACAATCACCAGACTTCGATGGGCCAGTCCATTGTCTAGTTTTAATTAGCCAAGCCAAATTAGATTCTTACAGCAGTTAAATCCTTACAACCATCCCCTCCTGTGACAGAGATTTTTCACATGTGGAAAATCTTACGTCGAGGTACAGTTACTCTTAACTTAATTCACTACAGAGGTTAGCACCAGTTAATTTTATTAATTTAACTTGTAAGATAAAACACACAATTTACTACAATACAACATTTTTATAAGCCAGATACACATTTTAATTAATAATATAATATAGAAATAATTTGAATGCAAGCTAATTAAGAATTTATATACAAATATTATCTACAGCTCACATTCATTCTTCTCTACTCAAACATTAATGTGTAACTTTCCCTTTACAACCTTTTTCCTGAAAGAGTGATGATAAGCTCGAATTATTTTCGAATTTCTTCGCGTAATTCGGCATCTCCCAGATCGGATCTTCGATCACCTCTTTCGATGTGAGGAAGGTTTCCTCCCTTTCTGGATTCCAATTAAGTTTAGTTTTCCGATTTTTTTCCTCAAAATCGTGCGTCTCAGATTTTATTACCGAAGCATAATTTTGGATAAGATCGGGCATCAATTTCGAACGACTAAATTTTGGCTTACGTTCCGGCGAGGAGAATTCCGTTTTATTTCGGGTTTTAACTCCCGTTGAGTTACGACCTCTGTCACCTAGCCTTTGTCTCAACTCATTAATCGTATGCAGTGCTGAGTTTCCCTTGGTAACCTTAACTTTCAAATTTTCCTTACGCCTCTGCGAATTCCGACTCGGGCGGAGCCTCACCACTTTGTTATCATTTGATCCTCTTTTTTCCGAGTCAACTTCTTTCGGGATACGGTTTAAAGATCTAGTAGCGAAATCATCCCTCGTTACATCAGATTCCGATGCCTTTTTACCCAAGAAGTCAACTTCCGACTCTCTTGGAACACGCATTTTAAGAAAATTTTCCTTATTGTTTTGGGAAAGCGCGCTGCGGTGCAACTGACTAGTGACAGCGTCCGTCTCGGTTAATTTTTCTTCCACCGTACCTACATCATTTTGCTCCGTCTTATTCTTCAGACGCCTTTGTCATCATTTCCCCTATTAATACCTGATGACCTTTCATGCGGTTCATCAAATCAAAGGCACATTCAATTACCGTATTTTCGGAAATCTCACCTTTCTTCCATCGTTCATATAATTCTTTCAGTTCTTTTTCGGCATTTGGCCAAAAATAATTATCCCCTATTTTGCTCTCAACTTCTTTCACAATTTCCGGTTTTTCTACACAATCACGGTTGCCTGATCCGATATTTTTCTCAATATCTATCGGGCTGTGATTAGTTTTTCCTTTTCGCTGATCCGTTAAAACGCGGCATTCCCCTAATTCTCCTTTTTCTCCAACGAGCGATATTTTCTCGTCAGGTTCAGGATTAGTATATTTTACTTTCGCTTCTGGTTTAAAAATACTAACGGCGCTCTGATTGCCCCAGGCTATCATTCCTCCTAAACCTTCTCTTTCGCTCTGCGAGAAAATTCCCTCCTTCGGACTGACTATCTTGGCGCGCCGGTATATCGCTCCTCCCGACACAGGGGGGTCGAAATGGGGGGACGCTCTTTCTCCCTCGGCGCTGACAATTCCCTCTCCTGCAGAGATCTGGAAACCGGTTCGCTCGTCTAACGATAGAGGTTTTCTCTTCTCCCACTCGTTCCTAGTTTCGGAATTCGAAAACACGCATGGTTTCGGAATGATATGTCCTTTTAATTTCGCGCTTGCCCTCTGTTTATCAATTAACGCTTGGGTTTTGTTTCCTAATAAATAATGGATCATATCCGTTTCTTTATCAACTGCAGCCGCTTTAGTGCGTATGAAGCTGCCGTCACTTAGCCTAATTTCAACATTTACCACTGGTAAACAACGAAGTTTGTTGTCTAAGGCTTGTTTTAGCCAAACCCTTTCTTTAGTAAATTGGTCCTTATTTACATCGTGAGCAGAAATTAGGTCAAATGTAGATCCTGTATCGCGTAAAATTTTCATCTCTTTCCCATTAATTTTCCCTCGACTGACATAGGGACTAAAATCTTCTTCCAAATTTAGTAGACCCGCGATATGATAAACTGTTTCAGTATTTTCAGTTTTTGATTCCGTACAATTAATTTTATAATGACCTGATTTCTTGCAATTAAAGCAAGTAATTTCTTTTCTCTTATCGAATATCTCATTTCGATTTTTAGAGTTTTCTTTATCCCTCCAATTTATTTTGGTCTCATCCGTTCTAGTTTCGGTTTTAGACTTATTACGCTCAAAAGGTTTAGCGGCGCTATGAATTTTAGGGGATCCTTCCCGCCTAATATTTTTCCTCGCCACCTCGTACGCGTCTAACTTTTTAGCTAACTCAAATGGTGTAATTATCGCGCTCCAAACATCAATAAAATGTTGCTTTGCTTCCGGGTTAATTTTCCGTTTCAGTTGATCAGTGATTATCAAATCTCTGAGTTGTTCGAATGTCGTTATTTCTAAACCACTTAACCATTGGTCAAAGAAATTGGAAGCTTCGTACACGAAATCTTTCCATGTTTTGTTCTCGGGCTTTTTAGAATTTACGAATTTTAGCCGAAAGTCTTCTGCTGAAAGTTGAAATCTTTCGAGAAGCATTTTTTTAATGTGGTCGAAATCATCTGAATCAGAGGGAGATTCGCGCAGTATCAATTCCCCTAAATCGGTAGGCAATAGTCCTAACAAATGAGTAACCCACTGATTTTTATCGATTTGAGCTTTACGGGCTTGTCTTTCAAACAAATTCAAATAAATGGAAATCTCGGAGTTCTCTGAATCAAATTTAGGTAGAACAGACTTTAAAGATATTTTTGGTTCTCTCTCGCTCTGGCTAGAGGCCAAACTCATTGTATCCGTCTCCCGTTCTAACCTTAGTTTCGCTAATTCATGCTCCCTTTCCAACGCTTTAGTCTTTTGTTCCCTCTCATAAGCCTTTAGTAATTCTCTCTCAGCCCTTTCTTCATTTTCCCTGTCTAGCCTATCCTTTTCAATAATTTTTAGCTGGGCTAATGCCAAAGTCTCATCATAATCAGGTGCTTCAATTAGTTTTTTTATGATTTTAGGAATATTATCCGAATCCTCTACATTTGCGCCAAATTCAACAGCTAATTCCCTTAAATCACATTTTCTCTTTCCTGACCACGTCATTCTGAACGGTGCGTAATTATGAAAAAAAAAACAAATCTCAATTATTTCCCGTAATGTAAATATTCACAATTATAATACGCGACATGTCAATCACAATACAAAATACACTATGAAAATACTCACAATACAAATACTCAACAATATGCTAAATAGCTCTTATCATTACTCAAACAGGAAAATATTTCTAAAGCATTTTACCGAACCCAATGTTAAACAATCAACTGATTCTTAAAAAAAGATTAATTTTGATTAATATGCAAACAAGAAATAGAAATTTCTTTAGTTAATCACAAAACTCTAGTATAATATTTAAACTTTTACTACACAAAGATTTAAATCCTAAATCACAGAATTATATTTATTCAAAAGAATTAAAATGCATTTCCAATAAATAATTAGTTATTCAAATTACTGCATGCCAATTTGTACCCTACTTAAAACTTTTTTAATTTTAAACTTTGCAAATTTAATTTAATTCAATTTTGAATAATCATAGATAACTGCCGATGATTTTTTTTTTGAACGAACACACAACCTACAGTGAAAACCTCTGCAATGAACAATTAAAGAGCACTGACCTGTATTCCTTTTTCGGATGTCCACAGCTTCCACACTTAGAGTAATCCACAGTCCACTTTCCCCGGGCGTCCTTTTCTGGATTATCTCGGGCTCCGGGCTACGTCTGTCACCGCGTCAGGGAAGTCACCTCCTTTCGGCTCAAGTCCCAGTCAGTTGACTCCTTTCGGCTCAGACCTCCGTCAGTTCCCTCTTTTTCGGCTCAGGTCTCCGTCAGTTGATTTCTTTTCGTCTCAGGTCTCCGGCTGCACGTCCGACCTCTCCTCGGCTCTGAGTCACGTCGCTTGCGTCTGGGTTGATTCCTTCAAGTCCCCGCTGCACGTCTGGAGTCCTAGGCTCTAAGTCACGTCGCTTGCGTCTGAGTTGATTCCTTCAAGTCCCCGCTGCACGTCTGGAGTCCTAGGCTCTGAGTCACGTCACTTGCGTCTGGGCTCTTCCGTTCAGGTCCCCGCTGTACGTCTGACTCTCCTAACTCTGAGTCACGTCGCCTGCGTCCGGGTTCCACTAGCGATTTTCATCATCGTCCGCTGCGTCTGGGCTTCAGTGGCTATTTTTCATAATCTTCCGCTGCCACCACTGTGAGGATTTTGCATTACTATATATGGTTTAGTAAATGTTTGGTAGCGATGAAGTGATGCAAAACCTTTTCCATGTTAAATATCTTTATTCAAGATATGATAAAATAATATACAGTTCTAAGAACTCAGGGTTCTGTATGAAAAAATAAACCACACGCCTTTTACCGCGAGCTCCATCATCCCGAATCATCATCCCACCTCTTTCCTCATCCCCATCAGGAGAGCAACTCTCCTTCGGGCCCCTCCCAGATCAGAGTTATTGGTTCAGCTGGGATACGCCTTGGCGACAGATTGCCATCGCCCGTCTGGGAATAAATGAAACTATTTCCTCCGTCTCTTGGCTTCTGGGAGGTCTGGCGATAAATCAATGGTGGCCGTAACTAATATGCTAATGTCACATGAAAAAGGCCGCGCTAGACTTACCGTCGACAGGAAGAAAAGGACCTTAATCCTTTTAAGTGCTCACACAATCACCAGACTTCGATGGGCCAGTCCATTGTCTAGTTTTAATTAGCCAAGCCAAATTAGATTCTTACAGCAGTTAAATCCTTACAAATGTATCATTTGGAAAAAGAAGTCAAGGTGACAATTTCCTACATTAGTAAAATTTACAGTGAAGAGTAATGCATGTTAAAAAGCTCACTTTCTCTTTATAAATGAATTATTTAAGATTATTTATTCAGGGAAAAGGAGCGTTTGTTGTTTAAAAAATATGTCTAGAACTGCATTAATTTAATTTTACTAGGTTAAAACAAATAAAACAGCTTTATACATTTTTTCGTACTGTCATTTAAATGCAACTGAATATCTTGACAAAGAAAATAAATAAATTAAAAAAATGATTCTAAAAATTAAAAGAAATAATATAGATATTTTTGGAGTTCTAGGAATTTAACAGTTTTAAAAACAACAGTCTCTCCGAGTCAATACCAAACGCTTAAACGCTGGTTAGTTGAGGAAATCTGCTGTTAAAGAATTAAATCAAGTACCAATAAAAGAAATTTTTCTTGAAATAGATACGTGAAAAAGTGACTGAAATTCACATCAAACGAGTTGAGTTTTGCTTTGTTTTTTTTTTCTTCTTTTAAACAACTGAAAAATTTCACAATATACTATTGTATTATACAATATATAACAATACATATGTTGAAGAATAAATAATCTTCTATAAAAAAAATCCAATTTATTGTTATTTTTTTAACTTTAGGATTTTCTCTAATATTTTGTAAAACGAAATTCAGAGATCATTTTTACAGTGTTGTATATTAAATATGCATGTTGAAAAGGATCTGTATTAATCAAAATGACTGCAACTTTAACTTTTAGTAATCTCTATTTAAAACACCCATATTAGTATTTACAAATTATTTCAAAGAAATCGATCAATATCCAATAAGAAGTACGCTGTTACTTTTTTTAAAATTAAAATTTAATTTTACATTATTTTATTTTCCCATCGTCATTGGTTATACCTTGCAAAAAACAAATCGCTTTAAGTTTATTTTTGTTAAAATATTTGCGAAAGTTAAATTTTCAGACGAATGAAAATGATTCAAATGTGTAAAAAGATTTTTAATACAAAATATTTATAAAAATTATACATATTTATAAATATTGGTACTATTTGGCAATCCCGTCGACCAAAAAACTATCGCCAAATTATAAGATTAAATGCCAATAATGGATGATTGTGCATGTCACATTCAATGACATTAAACACGATAAACATGTTTAAAACATCAAGTGATTTTTAATTCCATTTTTAATTTGTTTTTTATTCGTGTTTTACTAATTTATTTGTTTTTTGTTATTTAAAATAAAAATTATGTCGATATGTATAACTTGGCTGTTTGTTTAGCGATTTTTATAATTTGGCAAAAATGGTCTACGGAATAACCAAGTAGCACCTAAATATTATATATCCATATATTATGTATATTTATTTATATGTTTATGAAGGTTATATGAATCTTATTTTATGTAAAATATTTATAAAGAATTTAACTAAATTTCATACATGTTAGTCACATTTATTTTGTACGATTGACAATATCGAAATATGTGCAATAAAAGGAAGAAAGCAAACTTTTATATAAAAACAGTATCTTTTTCACAATCAATAATGATTTAAAATGACAAAAATAATAAAAAATAAAAAAATATATTAAAAAAAATAAAAAAAATATATAAATTTTAAAAACATCGAGTATGCTTTATAGTTTTATTGAATACAATATTTCATTAAAAAAAAGACCCGTTAAAATTTTACCAAACAATAATAATAATTATTAACAAACAATAATTAGCAAGTTATTCATCCAAGAGGATAATGCATGTTAAACTGATAAAAAGTTCAACTTCTTGCGTTATAATCGTTTAGTTTTAGAACTTTTTTTCAGCAAAAAGGCAGTTGATCATCCAAAAGACATTCTTTAGAAAAAACGCAATCGATTAATTATATTTTAAGCAAATAAAAGCAATTTCTGATTCTTTTTTAATACTGATAGTATCACTGAAATGCAACTGAATATAAAAAGAAAGAAATTAACGAGTTAAAAAGTGAATTGTTACAAATGAAATAAAAAAAGAATACATATTTTTTGGCGTTCTAAGAACATAATTGTTTCAAAGACAGCATTCTTGCGGAGTCAGTATTTAATGTTTAATGGCTGTTTAGCGGGGAAGTGTGTTATTAAAGGAAGATCGGCATTTCATTACAAAAAAAAGTTCTTTTTGAAATAGACAAAAAGTGACTAAAATTCACATAAAACTACAAGGTCATTGGTTATACCCTGTAAAAAGCATTTCGCTTTAAATTTACTTTAGTTAAAATAATTGTGAAATTAAAAAATTTAAGTATAAATTATTTAAACATTTATGAAGATTATATATATCTTAAATTTTTGTACACATTTTATGCAAAATATTTATAAAGAATTAAATTATATTTCAAACATGTTAGCCACATTCATTTCGTAGAATTGATAGCATCGAAGTAATGAGCAATAAAGGAAAGAAAATAAACTTTTATATAAAAATAAAAAGAATATTGCCCAGTTAAACTGATGGCATTGAGCTCACAGGCTACAAATACTAATTGTACATTACAGCTTTATATTTCCAAAGGTTAATTCCGTTCGAAAAAAAAATTAATAAGGGGAAACAGCTCTCCCCCCTTTTTTATACTTAATCATTGAACTTCCTAAACTATCAAGGACATGCTTTATCATATAAAAAATCTATATCCAAAATTCAGAGCAAATCGGATAATTCTTAATAAAAACCCATTTACCATTTATATATTTACCATTTATATAATTTAATAAGAGTTATCCCCCTCTTTTATACTTAACCATTAAACTTCCAAAACTATTCAGAGATTTGGACCAAATCTGACAATTCTGCTTGAAAAACCCATTTATATAAATTAAGGGGAGGGGCATTAGAACCCCCGTTCCCCCTGTTTATATTTATTCAATGGCAGATTTATTCAAAATATTCTAATAACAGTCATGGAATCGCCCCATCAGAATGATCCTATATCTAAATTTTGAACGAAAACTTAATTCTGCATGAAAAACCCATTTATATCAATTAAGGGGAGGAGCATGAGTTCCCCGTTCCTTCTCTTATACATATGGAATGAACTCCAAAAACTAATCAGGGAAGCGCCTTATCAGGATATATCTATGTAGAAAATTACAAGTGTATCGGATATTTTTAACATGAGTAATCGCGTTAAGTACGAACATACATACAGAACGGGCGGGCACATAAGCTCTCAGGCTATGATAGCCTGTGAGCTAAAAAAGGATCCTTCTCATAATCAATAATGATTTAGAATTTAAAGTAAAAATCTAAAATTAACATCATCGACTATGTTTTACCATTTTATTAAATACAATATTTAATTAAAAAAAGACACGTTAAAAATATCACCAAATAATAAAAATAATAATAATTAACAAGCAATAATTAGCAAGTTATTCATCCAAGAGGATAATGCATGTTAAACTTATAAAAAGTTCAACTTCATGTATTATAATTGTTTAATCTTAGTATATTTTTCAGAAAAAAAGACCGTTGGTTATCCAAAAAACATTCTTTAGAAAAAACGCAATTGATTAATTTCCTTTTAAGCAAATAAAAACCATTTAATTTTTTTTTTTTTTTTTTTTTTTTTTACCATTACAGCATCACTGAAATGCAACTGAATATAAAAACGAATGAAATAAATGAGTTAAAAAGTTAATTGTTAAAATGAAGAAAAAAAAAACATTAGATATTTTTTGGAGTTCTAAAAATCTAATAGTTCCAAAGACAGCAATTTTTGCCGAGTCAGTATTAAATGTTTAAGGATTGATTAGTTGGGAAGTGTGTTATTAAAGAAACGTCTGTATTTCATTAAAAAGTGTAT
Source organism: Maratus speculifer (assembly GCA_964019185.1). Classification (NCBI taxonomy): domain Eukaryota; kingdom Metazoa; phylum Arthropoda; class Arachnida; order Araneae; family Salticidae; genus Maratus; species Maratus speculifer. The sequence goes on from OZ025294.1 coordinate 353,151,233, forward strand.
TTGAAATAGACAAAAAGTGACTAAAATTCACACAAAACTACAAAGTGATTAGTTTCCCCTGTAAAAAACATTTCGCTTTAAATTTATTTTAGTTAAAATAATTGCGGATGCTAAAAAATTAAGTTGAATCAAGATGATTCAAGTATCTATAAAGATTTTTTACATAAAATATTTATAAAAATTATATATATATATTAAATTTATATGTTATTTAAATATTTATGAAAATTGCATACATTTTATAATATTATGCATATTTTATGCAAAATATTTATAAAGAATTTAACTATATTTCAAATACGTTGGTCACATTCATTTTGTAGGATTGATAATATCAAAATAATGTGCAATAAAGAAAAAATTAATAAACTTTTACATAACAAAAGCATCTTTTTCACAATCAATAATATATCATAATGACAAATAAATAAATAAATAAAAAACTAATTTAATAATATCGACTATATCAATTCATTAAATTTAATATTTCATTAAAAAAAGACGCGTTAAAAAATTTCATCAAATAATAATAATAATAATTAACAAACAAAAATTAGCAAGTTATTCATCCAAGAGGATAATGCATGTTAAACTGATAAAAAGTTCAACTTCTTGCGTTATAATCGTTTAGTTTTAATACTTTTTTCCAGCAAAAAGGCAGTTGGTTATCCAAAAAACATTCTTTAGAAAAATCCTAATCCATTAATTTCATTTTAAGCAAATAAAAGCAATTTTTGACTTTTTTTTAAAATTTTTTTATAGTATTACTGAAATGCAACTGAATATAAAAACAAAAGAAATAAATGAGTTAAAAAGTTAATTGTTACAAAGGAAAAAAAAGGATATATATTTTTTGGAGTTCTAAGAATCTAATTGTTTCAAAGACAGCATTCTTGCCGATTCAGTATTAAATGTACTGATTAGTTAGAAAATGTGTTATTAAAGAAAGATCAGCATTCTATTAAAAAGAAAGTACTTTTTGAAATAGACAAAAAATGATTAAAATTCACACAAAACTACTTTTTTACTTACCTATTATAGGTAATATAGGGTCTTCTAATCGTTTTGAATATCGGGAATTTTTTTTATAGGTTTATACGTTTTAGGCACAAGAGATTCCGAAAAACATATTTTTAGAAAAAAAAAATACAATTGCCATCCATTTATCTATGTGTGTCTGCAAACGCTCTATCTCTAGAACAAAATGAGATAGAAATTTGAAATTTTGTGTGTATTTAGCATATAATAACAGGAAAAAGCCTATTTAATATCAGTAACTTTGATTATCCGGAACAATTTTTTTCGGACTCTTGAAATATTCGTTCTAATGAAAAGTACATAAAATGTTTTGAATTTTTTTTTTTTTTTTTTTTTTTTTTTTTTTTTTTTTTTTTTTTTTTAAGGAGTGGATGTAAAAGACAATAAAATGACACAGCTTTTGCTTGAATAGCGAAGATGATCGGATAATTAGTTGCCGAGACATTTGTATTTCTAATTTCCACAGACTTCGATTTTTCATGACCTTGTATTTCATTAAAATTTCAATTCAAAGATATATTTTAATTGGATATGAGACACTTAATCCGGCTCAGCAAGCTGCTAGTTAATATGACTATTATTTTTGGAGTTATAAGGATGTTAGCTTTACGCAGTTCGCTACTACTTGAGTAGTTTGGTGTTTTATATAATTTGTTGAAATTCGTTCATTAGTAATTCATTAATAGAGGTTTAATATGTGTTAAAAATATTTAAATATACATTTAAATTTTATTTTGGAATTGCGATGCATTTTTAAAATTGTCTTGTTTTAGTTCTTTTTTCTCACAAGAAATTAGTTTGATTTTAAAAATATTCTTTATGAGAACAGCTATAATTTGTTTTTAAGCAAGAGAAACAAGCTTTATACTTTTACTTATTAAAGTGCAGTTGAATATAAAGACGAAAGAAAGAAGTGGCTAAAAAAAATTGATTCTTTTGTAACGCACATTGTAGCAGGAATCTAACTGTTTTTAAACAACATTCTTCCTGAGTCACTATTAAACGTTTAGGAGAGGATTAGTTAGACATTGAAATAAAAGAAAAAAGCATGTCGCAAAAGAAAGGTTTTCTCTGAAGAAAACATGAGTAAAAAATGACTAAAATTTACATATAACAGTGTATTCTTAGAAATTTTTATTCATTTGTTCCGTTTTTATATCTAATCGGTGTAACTTTATTACAATGAATTTTTCTAAACAACTACATCATATTTGGAGATAAAAATAATACTTTTCCATCTAAAGTGAAAAACTCTAAGGGAAAATTGCAACATTACATAAAGTTATGAACTTTTATTCCCAAACAAACATGAATCAGTTTTCAATAACGCGGGTTAATACTGTTTATGACGGCCCATTATCTGCATTAGGGATATAGACTCAAGTGGGGAATGCCCTCCGTGGAGATCTTTTTAAGTGACTATAATCTGTATTTACGCAAGGTTCGAAGAAAATAATGTTTTTGCATAAATTTTTTCTTTTCGATTTCGAGTTTAATTTACCTTGTTTTTATATCTCTCTATTACAAATATAAGTGTACAAAATTAATATTATGGTTTTATTTCTGAAATACGATTTTAAAATTTCACACAATAAGATAACATATAATAATAGGTAGATAGAGGTAAAAAATCCGAAGTTACTTAAAAAAAATAGCCAGTGACTAAGATATGATTCTAAGTAAATTTAATTCAAACATTTCTAACACAATTTACAAAAAATACAACGATATTCCAAACTTATTAGTGACATACTTTTTCATTTTAGGTAAAAACAATACGTAGGGGGAACTGGGGCACATTGATACATCCCCTCTACTGCTCACAGGGCCATTGCAGGAAGTTTCACGACAGCTCCAAAAGGTGATGCTGGTGCACTCAACTACGCACAGAAAGTCTTGGAGAGATTCAGTAGTTTGATGAAATGGAACGGGTGATTTATTGTTTTTGTAGGTCAAAAGTAAATTTGAGTTGTACAATTGAAATAGCATTATACAACTCTTCCAGTATTTTCAACCGAAAAGACTGGCAAGTAAAGTGCCAGTCTTTCTGGCAAGTAAAGTGCCAGTCTTTCTGGCAAGTAAAGCTACTCTTTATCAGTTCCTCATTCTTTATTCTTAGATAAATTATGAAGTGTTGAATTTGAGACTCATTTTATTCAAAATGGCTGTATAGGGCACATTGATACAGCCTATGTCGGGGCACATTGATACAACTTAAATCTTTTTCTTGTTCCTTTTTTCATTACCTTTTATTTATTTTTTTTCCATACACTCCTTAATCCAACTATTTTTCGTCAAAAATTTCTAATACTAGATTTTATTGAAGTGAAATAATTTTGATTTATTTATATTAGAACATTTTATAGTATTTTTGTAAACAGAAGATTACGAACTTACCCAACATCTAGTGCTAGTAGAACTAACAACAGAAAAAGACGGCAGCCTGAAAAATCTCAAATTTATATCGATTCTCCAGAGAAAAAAGTATTTTCGATATGAGAAATGTTAAGTAAGAGAAACAAGCTGCAGAACAGCGCAGGATAATTATATTATAAACAGAATTTTTAATATAATTATCCTTTATTTTCTGTTTATAAACCGATTTATAAACAGAAAACCTGGTAATTTTTTCATCTTTCCTAAGAAAAAAGATAATGCTGGGGTTGAAATGCCAGATATGACAAAATTTCCACAGTCAACAATCAAACAAGGAACAGCCAGAACATCAGGTCATTATCCATTTCATTTTGATTGCTTTAATATTGTTTACAAATAAATTGTGGGTGATTTGAATTTCTATAAATAAATATAAAATGGTTTGTTAACTATTTTCTATAAAAAATATGCATTGGTGTTGTTTTGTCTCCATTTTCCCAGACGTATCAAAGTGTCCCTTGAGGTGTATCAATCTGCCCCGGGGATGGGGACGTTGATACCAATGTCTTTTTTTGATTTTTTAAAAATTACATGCAAAAATAATCTATAAAACAACGATTGTACATTTTTGTAACACACTACACAAGTTTTGCTGACACCACATGGAAAAATAACTTGAAATTTCTGCTTTCTTGACACCAAAAAAATTCTTAGAAAAAAACTGTATCAATGTGCCCCAGTTTCCCCTACATAAAGAAAATAAGTTTTTTTTTATAAAAAAAAAAGACAAAAAACACTTTTACATAATCATTAATGATTTTGAATGAATAATGATAGTAATAATAATAATAAAAAATCTAAATCGTACTTTTTTTCTGCCCCGGTTTTATCAATTAATATCAATATTTTATTCGAGAGAAGACAAAAAAAGACAAGGTACAAAATTCCCTAATCTGCAAATTTTTCATCCAGGAGGTAAATGCATGTTAAATTGATAAAAAGTTTAGTTTCTCATTATAAATGTTTTGTTTTAGCACTTTCTTTTTCAACAAAAAAGTAGTTTGTTATATATTTAAAAAAAAAAATACTTATTAGGAATGCAGTAGTTTAATTTTATTCTAAGCAAATAAAAGTAGCTTTATATTTTTTCAGAGTATCATTAAAATGCAACTGAATACAAAGGCGAAAAAAAAGTGAGTTAAAAAGTTGATTGTTACAAACGAAGGAAAAAGAAAACTAGATATTTTTTGGAGTTGCAGGAATCTAATTGTTTTAAAAACAAGATTTTTGCTGACTCAGGTTTAAAGGTTGATTAGTTGAGCAATTTGCTATTAAAGACAAAATGGCGTATCATTTAAGAAAGTTTTTTCTTTGAAGTAGAAATGTTAAAAAGTGTCCAAAATTAACATGAAATAAGCTGTTTTTTGTATCTTTTTTTCTTTTGAAATAATTGAAAAGTTTCTGCAAAAACTTTTCATAAAGAGCTTTGTGTTATTTTAAAATAAAAAAAAATGTATTTACGTCCGATATAGAGTTTGTCGAAGTTAAACAAGTTACAGCTAAAATTAAAAATATATTTAAATCAAACATTTAATAAAAGAAACAAAAAAATATATTAAAGTATTTCAATGCTTTTGAAAAGTAAATTACGATTAAAATTAAAATTTCCTGTTTCTTAAATTAATACAAAATTGTATTATTTTTCTTTTGAATTTTGAGCTTTTTAAACATTTGTATTTCTCACAGTTTAAAAAAAAATATGTTGAAAATTGTTTTAAAATTTTCCCAAAAAAGGCTTTTCTTTTCTTTTTTTTTTCTTTTTTTTTTTAATTGCCATAATTTATTAAATAATGTTCAACTACTACAAAAAATTTTAAATTAAGATTTAAATATATATTCAAAGGAAGTAGATTATTCTTATGTTAATTTCTAAGAAAACTCATGAGTTACACAATTTTATTTTGTTTATAATTATTTTTTTAATGAATTTTCAGCGTTATTAGGTGCGTTCGTAATTATGTAAATACGTAGCACCTATTGTTGTCGCTCAGTCCGTCCGTCTGTCTGTCTGTCCGTCCGCATATAACAACGCAAAAACTACCCAACCGAATCGTTTGAAATTTAAAATACATAATTATTACATAATTTTGTCGAGTCATTTCAAATTTTATGAAAATCGGATGCATAGGTCAATTACAGGGGCAATCAAAAGTATTCCGTTACATTACGGTCAATGGGGAAAAAAGTTTCAAATGCATTTTAATCGTTTGGAATTTAAAATACATAGTTATTACATAATTTTGTCGAGTTATTTCAAATGTTTTGATAATCGGGTGCATAGATCAATTACAGGGGCAATCAAAAGTATTTAATTACATTATAGTCAATGGAGAAAAAGTTTCAAATGTATTTTATACGTTTGAAATTTAAAATACATAGTTATTACCTAATTTTGTCGAGTTATTTCAAATTTTATGAAAATCGGATGCATAGATCAATTACAGGGACAATCAAAAGTATTCCGTTACATTACGGTCAATGGGGGGAAATGTTTCAAATGCATTTTAATAGTGTTGCACTCATTCGAACTTAATAAAATTTATATGCAACTATAAAGTACATATTATAATATACATTTTACATAATTTGTGATGCAAAGAACATTTGTTATTGATTTACAAGGCCACACAAAAGTATTCCATTACATAATGGTATAGGGAGAACATTGTTTGATGAGCGTTTTAATTGTAATTCACTATTTACAATTTTATGGGATTGATATATGAGAGTAATATTTTTAAAACTTCGTTATCGTACGAACGCACCTCGTTTGCTACGCTTCACGTGCAATTTCCAACTTGTTTATATATTATATCTATTAGATTAAAAATATTCATCTTATGATCTTAAAAATACTCTAGTTCCGATATGACATTAATATAATTGTTAGGGGAATAAATAATTGTATTTATATTAGATAATTTTAAATTTAAATAGTCTAAGGGAATTGTAATTTTTTACGGTTAATTATATACTATTTTTTAAATTACAAAAAATTGATATTTTATGTTTGTATGTTATTTTTATAATATTTTTAATAATAATTAGCAATTTGACACTTAAAATGTACAAATGTTCTAAAAGTTTTTTTAAATATATTACTTTAGACAATCGAAATCCAAGATGAATGAGCCAAACACCATTGAAATTGGGCCCATAGAACAAGTGATAAGAATGCGTCCCCTGATAGTTGTAGATGGAACTAAAAACTGTAAGGCAATTGAAAAATTGAATGAACAAAACTCCATTGAAATTGATCCATAGAAATCGAAATAAATGAGTCCTCTGGCTGTGGAAAGTGAAACTATGTAAATATTTAAAAGCAATCGAAAATCAAGTTGAATGAACCAATCTCGTTGAAATCGGTTCCACAGAACCCGAAATAAGAATGCACCTTTTGGCTAAAAAAAGATCACATAATAAACGGGACCTCATACAAACCGGGTCTGACTTGTGGCAAGTTCATTTCCTATTTTCAAGTTTAATATGTGAATAAACAAAATTTTCACTAATACTTTTTTTACACTTTTCACTCAGTTCACCCGAGCATAAAAATCAATCCCGAGAAAGTTTCGGTCTCAGACTCGGGCCTACGGACTCGAGGCGCCTTTTGGCTGGAAAGGACAACGTATTATGCCGGACACATATTAACCGGGTCCGACTGTAGCAAATTCGTTTCCTATTTTATATTTTAAAATAAATAAAAATTTTCACTAATACTTTTTTTCATATTTTTCATTCGGGTCACCGGAACATAAAAATCAAACCCTAGAAAGTTCCGGGCTCACGGACTTGAGGTAATACTGTCTCATCTCTAATACTGATAGTTAGTGCCAATCACAAGACTAAATTTTGCCTCAAGTCAACATTACCTGAGAAAAACTGTTTAAATATTATACTAATCATTAATTTACACCGCATTAGCATTTTAGTTTTAATAATGCTAAAATATTTGAATACAAATAAGTTTTTTTTAAAGGTTAATTATCAAAATTTTAACAATAGCTTATTACCACTTTTTTCACTTTCAGGTTATTTAGTCTGTACTCTTAGTTATTTTAATTGCAATTAAGTCTCAGATTTTCTTTTGTTTTAAGACTATTAGGCTTTTATTATCTGGAATTTCGTGGCGTAAATAAAGATCTTGAGCATTAATTTGTTATAATCAGTTTAAAGATAGACGTCAAAGGATGATTAAAGAAACACTAAAGACCTTTTAATTGGGTTGACTGAGGAGATAAAATTTAATGAAAGCAAACTCGCTCCACGGATTTTAATTACAAGAATAAAGTGCTTTGATATGTTCTCAACTCAAATTAGAGGGAAATAATTAAAAAAATTAATATTTTAGGGATTAAAAAAATATTAATATACATGAAAAAAAAAAAGATCCGCTTAACGTAGGTTATTAAAAGATAGAAGATACAAAAGAAACCCGAGAGAGACTGCTTTAGAAAAAAAATCTTTGACAAATAATTAAATTTGAAGATTTATGAATACTTAGCTTATCTAATAACTTTTTTTTTCTTAAATTAGACGAGAACGCGGATTTGAGTTCCGAAAATATAAATACGAAGCGAAAATTGATTATAGATAATCTTTTTGTTAATTATTTATGTACATAAATTAGAAGTATATATTTTCATATTTCAACGTTTCAGTTCAGAAAAAAAATATCGATACTACACTTATACTCGAACTATACCTATACAAACAATAACTTCAAACTATGTCTAACGAATTTATCTATGTGTACATAAGTTTGTTTCGTGAACTAATGTTTGAAACTTATTGATAACTATTTCTTTCCTAATTAAATAGTACAACACCAGAATAGTACGTAACTTAAAAAAATCTTCCTATTTAAATAGTATATATATATGAAACTTTAGGCGTGTAAACAGCATATAATATTTCATGTAATTTTATGAAGACTTTTTTGATAAACCCCCTAGGAGACCGTCAACAAATTGAAGAAAATGTAATATCTTTTGAATAATCCTATAAAATCTAATGTTCCAAGAGCATTGAAATTGCAACACATGATTAGGATAGGAGGTCTATTGTAACAAACTGTGTCCATTTTTATGAGGATAGTACGTACACTGTGGAAAAATTAAGGTTTTTCTAAGAACAGTCCCAAATTTCTCCAAGTATTTTTCTTATAATTTGTAGAGTACTTCATATAAAAGAATATTCTCACCAGGAGTTACGAAAAACAATACAATACCCGCAATCAGAATTAAAAAGTAATAAATATTGGATGAAAAAGAACAGATGTAGTACAAAATAATGTTTCACATGCGCTTGCACGAAAGCAATCAAAATATAATTTGTAAAATGTATTAATTAAATGTATTGAGCAACTTTTTTGAAAATCTCAAAAATAAAGCTTGAAAATTCTGAAAGTGATCGTCGATTCGGTAAAGTGATTTCAAAAGAGAACAAAAAGATGAGGAACTATACCGATCAGATTTTGATTAGCGCCAATGCAGAGTGCATAATATTGCACGTACATTGTTTATTGGATACATTGATTATTCCAAGTGACATGGCTTTTGCTTTTGTATTTTTCTACTGTCTTTCCAATTTTGTTTTTCAATTGATTTTATATCTATTTCTTATTCTGATCTAATTTCTTAATTTTAAAACGCACATATTAATAATTATGTTATTTGATATCCTAATCTACAACTTTTAATTCCTTTATATATATTTTTTTATCAAAGTTATTATTCTGAGACAAGCTAGTTTTATTTTGAAATGTTTTCAAAGCCATTTTACTATTTTTTTTATTCCACGAATCAACTTTTCTCGCATTTTTTTTGGTGTCGGATGTTTTACATAAAAATCCTTCCGTTGGCAGATATGGAACTCATTTTTTAATACGGTCCCCTATCGCTCGCCATTGGTTGAGTAACCATTTAACTGTATGATTCGTTCCTGAATGTTGCATACCAGTCTGTATTTCTATGCGATACGAACAAAATCAACTGGCATTTCAAAACTGGAATTAGCATTTCAGAAAATTTAACCAGTGTTTCTCACGTCCTGTAATGTTCTACATTCAAATAAAATTTTTAGTAAGATATCCCTAATGACACTTTTAAAACCCTTCAAATTTTGCTGGACAGTCACTCCACCACTTTTACAGGATATCACTATCTTCACCAATGGAATTTTCCATAGTTTCATCAAATAATCGTTTTCTATTAAAAGCGGTGGAGCGATTATGCAGCCGTAGCTATGCTGATTTAACAGTTTAAGCTCCAGTTTGAGACCTTTACATATTTCACGATGTGGGAAATGTTTTTTATGTTTATGTTTTGATTAATAAAAGTTCTTCGAACATCCAATGGCTGTGTTTTTCCGGGGGGAAATCACCGGGACAATCACCATTTTGCTTTGAAATGCCTATTTCAAAACCATCGAATTAATGATGCGACCGCAAAATAAAATATTAATAATTATATTTTCAATTAGAATTAGATCTCGACCATGACTAATAATTCCATGTAATTTGTCGACTCAATTATTCGATTTTTTTCACCAATTCCCAAGAAGTTTATTATACTATAACACACACACTCATATATATATATATATATATGAAATAATAATAATAATATTTTTTTCAATGTATCGATGTCTTTCATTAATTTCATTAAAAGTTTTTTTCTACTATAATACACACACATATATATAATGAAATAAGAAGAAAAATATTTTTGTTATCATCTTAATACTGCAGTCTCTCCAAGATTTGTGACAACCTTTTTGAACAGCGAGATAAAACCAGTAATTGCTGTAATTAATGAAAATAACAGTCAAGAAGAAAAATAATTGCAACTAGGTAAAGAAACATTTTATATTTTGTCTTTTGATCTAATAAAACGATAATAAACGTTCATTCGCCTTTTTATGGTATATTAATCTTATTAATTAGAAACATTTATTTGAAGGTATCTGAAACCTCAGGAACCATTTTAAACCTTATATTTTTATACGTGATTATTTTTAGTATTCTATATTTTAAATACACCACTATATTTTAGAAATAAATTTTGTAGTACATTGCACATTTGTTTGTGGACTTCTTACGGTCTAACAAGGAGCCTGATACCTTTACCCCATACGTCAATCATATAAAAGACTGGAAGCACCAACGGGAATTCAAATAATAACAGTAACGGGAAAAAAAAGAAAGATAGAAAAGAAAATGGGGCGGAAGGGGTGGATAAACAAAAAATTTACTTTTGAGATGAAAAACAAAGAAAAATGTTAAAAAATAATATACTCTATAATATAAATTTAAAAAAAAATTAAATTTTCGAGCAAAAACCGTTTTCTAATACTGCTGGAACTTCCTGGGGTACGTGCAGAAAAAAGCATTGATTTTTAAAAATTGTATAGCAATTTAAACAGTTTATAATTTTTATGCATTATTTTTTAAAAGTCAATTTATATCTCATGCAAGCGATTACGAAATGATAAATCCGTATGTACTTAAATTAATATAAATAGCTCAGCATTTGTTTCCTGCTTATATTTTAAAACGAAATTAAAACACTTAGTGAGCAATGAATAGAAGTATCAAATACAAACAAAATACAAATTTTAGACATGTAATCGAACTATGTACTTAGATTACCAAATTTATCAAAATCAAAGAAGTCGATTGTAAATAGTGATTTTTGACATTTTTTTTTTTTTTTTTTTTTTTTGGCTGTTGTTAATTGCTGTCTCAAGGCCAGTATGCAAGTATCGCTTTTATTACATTTCCAAAAATTAATTTTAACGTATAAATGCTATCTTTCAAACAGATGTGATTTTTAGTATTATTAATAGGCTTTCTAAAAATAAATACATTAAATGTTATCAATTAAAGTGAGTGAATTAAAATAAAATAATTAAAATATGTAAATAAATGAATGATTTCACGTATTTTTTGTAACCGGCGATCTTGTGTTTATTCCCTTATAATATATATAAAAAACCACATTTTTTTTCTTTTTTTTTTTTAGAAAATCTGATTTAAATTTCAATTTGATGGGATTTATAACAATAAATAAGACATTATGTAGCCGAATGTCACGATAATCTACGCTCTGACTTTTCTTTCTGTGTTACAAAATTGATGTAAAAACTATTTTTTACAAAAAAAAAAAAAAAAAAAAAAAAAAAAAAAAAAAAAAAAATGTGATATAGTTTTTACATTTAATACATATTTTTAGATTGTTTCACTAGCAATACCAAAAATCCTTTTTACATGAAAAATAGCAAAATGCATTCAAATAAAGTTTTAAAATTTATTAAGAGTGATACCCTCGTAATGCCTTCGTATCAGGAGTTAGCAGCCGGAGAAATTTCAAAAATTCGCTATTTACAGCAGCGTTTTCGATTCAGATAATTTCAGTGGATTAAACGCGTAGTTCAATTGCATGATTTAAATTTGTATTTTATTTATTTTGTATTATTACATTTATTTATGAAGGAAGTTTAAATTTCACTATGGAACATAAGTCAGAAACAAACACTGAACATTTTATATTAATGTTAGTGCACACAGATTTGTCTTTTGTAATCGGAATGCAAGGGATAAAAATAAATTTACAAGAAAAAAAATAATGTTTGAAATTTTTTTTAAACGTAAAATGTGAAGAAATTGAAATGCTGCTTTGAAATAAATGTTACTTGAAAACACACTCTTTTCCTATTGATCAGAGTAAAAATTGAAATGAGCGAGGTTTAGAAGTCAAAAAAGTTACACTGAAATCGAAATTTAACCCTCTCTTGTTGCCAGTTTAAAAATAAAATATGTATTACACCGTCCTTTTCAATATAGATAAATAACATTTGGTTCCCCCCCCCCCCCCCATTAACGGATTCTGTTTTTAAAGAGACATTTATTTTCACAGTTTTAAACAGTTTTCAATATAAAATGCATCGTAGATTTAAAAAGTAATTTTGAAAATTTACATAAAAAATATCATAATAGGATTTCTCTTTCTTAAATATACCTATCAAACCTGAATGATTAAAAATATTAAACAACTCAATATGCATAATATTAACAGCATAGATAAGAAGGTTTTCACACGAGTCCTAAAGTACGTCGGCAGTATTGAAAAGTTTTGAAGTATAATAATAATAATAATAATGTTTGCGTAACGTTATATTAATCAGAATCACAAAGTGCAGACGTGAATAAAGAAAACATTGATGTCTGCTTTTAAATTACTCTTGTAATTAAAGATTAATGCAATGAGTAGCAATATGCATATTTTAATTAGTTTCAAACTTGTTCAAGCCGAAGTACTTTATACCTAATTTAGACAGGAACAAATGAGAGCTAATTAAAAAACGCTATCGTTTCTTAAAATTTCTTATGCAAACATTAATGGGAAAATATTCATAGGCAGTTTTCACGTTTCGAGAAAATATGAAGGAGAATTTTTATTAAATATTCAGTTCATGAGAGAGGTAAAAAAATAAAATAAATTATGGTTAAAAAAATAAAATAATAATAAAAAAAACAATTGCATTCAAGAAAATCCCCGAAAGGAAATTACTATGTAAATTTAATTTAGTATTTTTCATTGTCGATATTATGTTAGACTGAAAAGGGAAAAAAATTGCTTTTAAGGATGAATTTTCATTGATTTGACAATAGTTAAATTTCGCAAATTTTAACCCTAATGTGTTGTTATATTTTCGAATTTATGGTTTTTAACATATATGCTTTTCAATAACATTTAAGCTTACGTTTTGTTATTACAATACATGAGAATTTCAGCGATTCCATTCGTGAAAAGGAAAAAAATTTAAAAAAGAAAAATTTGTAATAATGTGGATTTTATCAATATTTCGGCAAACTTTACCGTGCATGCGCGACCGAAAGGTATAAACTAATTTTATTTCTTTTCTTAACCAATTTTTAGTCTCTCGTTTTCGCAACGTTTCTACGATATTGCGAATTAAAAATTGATTTTTGTATTTTTTCAGCCCAATTCTATCACACATAGACAAGTCTGTCCTTATTTCAATATAGATAAATAAATAACAATTGGTGTTTTATTTTTCCTTAATGGATTCTACTTATAAAGATATATTTATTTTAACAGTTTTGAACAGTTTTCAATGGGTAAACAAATCACAGATTTAAAAAAGCATTTTTAAATTTTATATATAAAAAATACATTAATGAAATTTTCCTTTTTTAAGTATGCCTATCAAACTTGAATGATTAAAAATATTAAACAACTCAATATGCATGATATCAACAACATAGATAAGAATGTTTTCACACGAGTTCTAAAATACTTTGACAATATTGAAAAGTTAAGAAGTATTTTAAAAAATAAATGTTCGCGCAACTTTTAATTAGAATCACAAGGTGCAGACGTGAATAATGAAAACATTGATGTCTGCTTTTAATCTACTCATTAATTAAAGATTAATGCAATGAGTAGCAATATGCATATTTTAATTAATTTGAAACTTGTTCAAGTCGAAGTACTTTAAATTTAATTTATACAGGAATAAATGAGAGGTAATTAAAAAAATGCTATCTTTTTAAAATTTCTTACACACACATTATGGAAAAATATTCAAAGGCAGTAATCACGTTTCGAGAAAATATGAAGGTGAATTTTTATGAAATATTAAGTTCATGAGAGAGGTAAAAAAAATTGCATTCAAGAAAATTACCGAAAGGAAATTACTATGTAAATTTAATTTAGTGTTTTACATTGTTAGTATTATGTTAGACTAAAAGAGAAAAAATTGCTTTTAAGGATAAATTTTCATTGTTTTGACAATAATCAAATTTCGGAAATTTTAACACTAAAGTGTAATTATATTTTTGAATTTATGATTTTTAATGTTACAAGTAGAAAATTTATTTTTGTATGATTTACTAGTTTCTTTGTTTATTTGATCTAAGATTCTGTTTAAAAGGAGACTTTTTTTTTAACAAATTTAAACAGATTTTAATGGTAACTGCATCACAGATTTAAAAAGTAATTTTGAAAATTTATATAAAAAATATCTTAATAGGATTTCTCTTTCTCAAATATACCTATCAAACCTGAATGATTAAAAATATTAAACAACTCAATATGCATAATAAGAAGGTTTTCACACGAATCCTAAAATACTTCGGCGGTTTTGAAAAGTTAAAAAGTATTGAAAAAAAAGTTTGCGTAACGTTATATTAATTAAAATCACAAAGTGCAGACGTGAGTAATGAAAACATTGATGTCTGCTTTTAAATTACTCTTGTAATTAAAGATTAATGCAATGAGTAACAATATGCATATTTTAATTAGTTTCAAACTTGTTCAAGTACTTTATACCTAATTTAGACAAGAACAAATGAGAGATAATTAAAAAATGCTATCTGTTTTAAATGTTTTATAAACACATTATGGAAAAATAATCAAAGGCAGTAATCACGTTTCGAGGAAATATAAAGTGAATTTTTTATTAAATATTCAGTTCATGAGAGAGGTTAAAAAAAAAAAAAAAAATGAATTTTGGCAAAAAAATTGCATTTAAGAAAAACCCCGAAAAAAATTACTATGTAAATTTAATTTAGTATTTTTCATTGTCAATATTATGTTAGACTAAAAAGGGAAAAAAATTGCTTTCAAGGATGAATTTTCATTGTTTTGACAATAATTAAATTTTGCAAATATTAACTCTAAAGTGTTATTATATTTTTGAATTTATGCGCTTTATTTTTTTTTCTCGCAATTTATTTATTTTGGGTCACCTAGGCTTGTTTGGTATTGTATATAAAGCATGTGGGATTAACAGTACTACTGCCTATGACTACCTAAAATTTATAATATGATATATGTGGGGAAAAATCATCTGGTGAGTGGTAGTGAACAATAGGTGCTTTTTTTCCTCCCTTAACGGATTCTGTTTATAAACAGTCATTTATTTTAACAGTTTTGAACAGTTTTCATTAGGAAATGCATCATAGATTAAAAAAACAATTTTGTAATTTATATAAAAAAATACATTAATAAGATTTCTCTTTCTTAAATATACCTAACAATTCTGAATGATGAAAAATATTAAACAACTCATTATGCATAATATTAACAGCATAGATAAGAAGTGTTTCACACGAGTCCCGAAATACTTCGGCAGTATTGAAAAGTAAGAAGTATGTAAAAAAATATGTTTGCGTAACGTTATATTAATTAGAATCACTAAGTGCAGACGTGAATAATGAAAACATTGATGTCTGCTTTTAAATTACTTTTGTGATTAAAGATTAATGCAATGAGTAGCAATATGCATATTTTAATTAGTTTGAAACTTGTTCAAGCCGAAGTACTTTATACCCAATTTAGACAGGAACAAATGAGAGTTAATTAAAAAAAGCTATCTTTTTTAAATTTCTTATACACACATTATGGAAAATTATTCAAAAGCAGTAATCACATTTCGAGAAATATGAAGGCGAAATTTTATCAGCTATTTAGTTCATGAGAGAGGTTAAAAAAATAATAATTATAAAAATAAATAAGTAAAAAATTATGGTAAAAAAATTGCCTTCAAGAAAATCCACGAAAGGAAATTACTATGTAAATTTAATTTAGTATTTTTCATTGTTAATATGATGTTAGAGTAAAAAGGGAAAAATTACTTTTAAGGATGAATTTTCATTGTTTTACAATAATTAAATTTCCCAAATTTTAACATGAAAGTGTTATTATATTTTTGAATTTATGGTTTTTAACTCTTTTCTACTAAGTTGAACTGTATTTATGTATTTGATTTGTCTGTTCGCCTATCAACATTCTAACTCGAGTAAATATACATGGATTTTTATGCAATTGATAAATCTTATTTAGGGTCACCTAGGCATGTTTGGTATTGCATATGAAGCATGTGAGATTAACTTTTCATTTAGAGGGCCACTTAAAATTATAATGTTACATTACGGAATATGTGGTGAAAAATCATTTGCAGAATAATTTAATAGCATTATCTTATTTGAAATCTATTGAAACTCGTATAAATCAATGAATTTCTTTACAAGATAATTATGATAAAATGACGTATTTAAAGCATTTGCCGTTTATATTTTCAGGGACACATAAAAGAAATTGTTTACAGTACTGTAACCAATGACTGAATGTTTGCATAATAATTGCTAAAAGTGCGTTTTCGATTTCGGCATGCGGTTTTATATTTTAGTGTTTTTCTTTTTATTACTCTTTACTCATTGTAAATTCTACATCTGATACACAGGGCTGCACGAAATAATTCACATACCATTCTATTTATTAGCAGGAATTCATGAAAGGAAAATTTCAACTAAAGTTTACATATATTTCTAAACTGAATTAAATTTTGACATGCATTTAGTTAATAGATACAAATTTATATACATAATATATCGCGTTGCTCAAAGAATTTGTATAGTTTTTCGATTGTAGATAGGAACAGTTGAAATTAGACTTTCTAATGTGTTATACGTTTCCATATGGTTGAATTAGACATAATATTTTAAGTTATTATGGTGCAGCTTTTTTACATTATTCTAAATGGAAAGTATTTCAAAATCTATGCTTGAGGCATGATTTTTTCTTTCTTGTTAATGCTTCAAACAGGAAATTTATTCTTATGTTATTTACTTGTTTATTTATTTGATTTTTCATTCTGTCGTTATAATTGTCTGAGTGAAGCTAAGGCACACAGCACAATATTACTTTCTGAATCTAAAAACTACGTACGGTATTAAAAGTCAAGCATAATTCTTTCATCAAGTATAGATTCTGTTTGTATTAGAAGGTACTTATAAGGGTAACCTACTGAATGCATCAACAACGAAAAATAAGTTTCAAATAGTATAAAAATTATACTTAAAAATCTGATTTTGAAAAAGCACAATTAATCTGCATAAGTCACAGAAATTTGACGTGAGTCATTTTCACTCGCTGTATGTATTTGTATACAACCAGATTAGAGTAGATGGAGTAAATAAATAATAAAAAAAATACATACGCAGAACTATTGAAGTACAATAAAACATATTAAAGCGGTAAAAAACCCCATAAAAATATTGATTTTGAGATCTTGTGATAAACTCTCAATAGCATTTTTTAATCCTGGATATCCTGCAAGATGGGAGAACTTCCTTCAGGTTCGATCTAATCTTATCTCAGACCCATTATTGATCCTTTCGTTCTTTAGTTCAAATCCACAAATGGGGTTAGAAAAGAAAAGTTTTATTGCTTTAACATGACAGTGATTTTTTTCTGCTTTATAAATGCAGAATTATGTTTCTTTCAAATACTTGCATTCAATACCATTCAACAGTTTTCCACGAAAGGCGTTCTTTTTTGCCATTCGTGATTTATTCAAAAAAGGATTGGGACATTGACACCCATAACTTTCCTTGTTAAGCCATTAAAGATTAAAAACGCCGCGTGACCACAATAAAGGGCCGCCTGACAAGAACAAACACAGCGCGAATAGAATGATATGTCTATCGGGAGCTTAAAGGACCGCATTAAGAAAGTTCGGTAAGTGAATATTAAGCAATTATTAATTCTAAGTGAATAATAGAATTGTGAACAATTTCAGATTTAGGCAAAAGATTTATATAACTGAAAAAAAAAGAGATATAGTGCGGTGGATATAACCAAATAATTTGGTATCACCCACTTGTCATTTCACATACATGGACAATTTCTCAAAACAAAGTTACATATCTTTGCAAAAGATAGATGGTTATAGTTATAAAAACTAACTCCACAGGATGACCATAAATATTGCTATGCAAAGAAAGAGAGATCATCTCTAATTATCAGACAACATTATTCAGCAGTTGCATACAACAACAATATGTGAAATGTCACGGTTTAATAAGTTCAGACGTCTTCATAATCTGATCTGATCATCAAATAAGGATTTATAAAATTAATATCTATAGATCATACCATAGTTGAAGTTGCGTTATTTTAGGAATGAGTTTTAATGTCTATGAAACGATATTTTCTGACGAGGGCACAATTTGAAAAGTGGTGAGGTGGGAATATAGTTTTCTCTTAGTAACATCACGGATAGTAACCGAAAAGACAGTTGCGCATTGCCAACATGGAAAGCATAATAGTGAAAAAGTTGCATTGAGTATCAAATTTTCTAAGGATCTACTGTTAATGGAAATTGCTGTTGTAAATAAATGATTTTTTTTTCATGTGGAATCTGTTTCGAAATGCTACTGTATATTAGATACTTCAGCAGGAATTCACAGTGGATTCAAGGCAGGGAGAAACAGTTAGAAAAAAAGCTATCACATGAATGGATTAAATCTTTTCTTTGATTTCAAAGATACTAATATTGTGTGTAAGGAAGTCTTCACACTAGATATATTTTCCTGCAAGTCTGCATCTCTAGAGACAGTCTACTTAAAAAAAGAATGATGGATTGGACTTTCAGTCCCATGTTCTGCTTGATAATTTTGTACAGATAAGGAGATACTCAATCAGTGTAATTGGAAATAATATCTCCTATTGATAACTTTTTGATGTTCTTCTTTTGGATTGACATTAATTTGAATCGGTGTCATTTTTTTAAAAAATAAGAACCTTGTTTATTCTCAATAAGTTTATTTTTATGCGTCTAAAATGATTTCTCGCGAAAAAACGAAAAATGTCAGTTATTGGACTTTTAACCATATCAAATAATTGTAGTTATAACTTGAGAAATTATGAAAAACAAAGATTTGTCTTAGTTTTTGAAACATCGTGACCGTATAACGTTTACTAGCGTTATTTTCACTTTATTTTATGTTTAAAAAAACAAAGTACGAAATACATAAAGAATGGAATCAAACTTTTGATTGTTTTTATGGCTCTCAATTCGAAGAAAAATGTTTAATTTTTAAACTGTATGAGCTCATGTTTCACATCCCTCAAACAATGAAATTGCATTGAATATGTATATTAATCCCGTTCTACTGCAAAATAAAACATTAAATGTGTTGTCTCAATAAGACGAAGTAATTATGCATAAGTTTTCGTTCCTTTTATTTCTGTATCTCGTTTCATACATATTCAGTTAAGCTGATTTCATATTTGTATTTAAGCCTCTAAGAGGAGCTTTAACAAACATAAAATTAACATAGAGCGCATAAAATTAAATGTAATTTAATGTATTTTTTAAGCTGATAACGTTATACGAGTAAATATACATTTAACATATACAAGGTTCTCATGCACATCAGTATTATATTGAATGGAAAAAAGTTTTATACGTGAGAAATTTTTGAAGCCGTGGCATAAGTTTATCTTGCTAGAAAATTGACTCTGAAACTTTGTTAGAATAAGATAAATACTTAAAATCTAAATGAATATAACAATGTAAAACTTTAAAAAAAAGTCCGAAATTGCACGCCAGACGTAGCAAATGAGGTGTGTTTGTACTATAACGAAATTTTTAAAATATACAGTACTTCGGATACAATACAATATTCGAAATCTTTTCTGTGTCCAATGATTTCTATTGTACAGGAATTAGCATGTAGTAAACTTCAGCAACGTGTATCAATTTCATAAAATGTGAAATAGTTTAATATAATTAAAACGCACCCCAAAACTATGTTTCCTTCTATACCATTATGTAACAGAAACGTTTTGTGTGGCCCTGTATATTAATAAAAACATTCTTTGTACCACAGATTGCGCAGAATGTATATGTTAATATATATTTCACAGATGCATATGAATTGTATTATGCTTGAAAGATTTTCCCATGATTATAATGCACTTGAAACTATTTTTTCCTATTGACTGTAATGTAACGGAATAATTTTAATTGTCCATGTAATTGAACTATACATCTGATTTTCATAAAATTTGAAATGACCCGACAAATATATGTAATAATTATATATTTAAAATTTCAAACGATTCCGTTGGTTAGTTTTTGCGTTGTTATATGCGTACAAATGAAGGGACTGAACGACGACTATAGGTTCTACGTATTTACGATACAGTACATTATCCGAAATCTTTTGTGTGTCCCTGTAAATACTAAATGCTTTCTATTATGCAGGAAATAACTTGTAGTAAACCTCAGCAAAATATGTCAATTTCGTAAAATTTGAAATAGTTTAATATAATTAAAACGCATCTCAAACGATGTTTTCCGGTATATTACCCGCTATATCCGATGAGTGAACAGCCCTCTTAAACATTCTCCGAGCTTCCAAGTGGGCACACGTTGAAATTCACTGAGGTACGTGGTCTTATTAAAAAATTACAACATTACTTATGATATATCTAAACAAACATACGTCTAATTATAATAGTTTGAGCACAATAAATTTTTATAATAACGGAAAGACTTTTGATGTATTCTATATATACATATTTTTCTTTCTTTTAAAAAAAAAGAAATTTTATAAAATCAATATTAAACAAATAATGGTGTTTCACTTGAAGTATTTCATATTAAACTGTATTATTATTGAGCACTAGAAACATTTTCAGAGACACATTTAAGCTACAATGGAAAACTAACACCAGCAGGATAATAATAAAAAAAAAATTACTTTGCTGTATTCATTTATTTTGAGAATATTACAATCCGCAATCAAAAATCAAAGAGATATTTCATTAAATCGACAGCTGTCATATGAATTTTCCTTCATTAAAATTAAAAGCTAATATCTGTTAAAAAATATTTGCTTTGGAGTTTTAAGAGCTCAGAACATTTAATATGCTTCCGCAAA
This sequence comes from Maratus speculifer, assembly GCA_964019185.1. Classification (NCBI taxonomy): domain Eukaryota; kingdom Metazoa; phylum Arthropoda; class Arachnida; order Araneae; family Salticidae; genus Maratus; species Maratus speculifer. Next base: position 353,172,468 of record OZ025294.1, read on the forward strand.
GTTCCGGTGTATAACTGGGCGATTGTTGCCACAAGGGGAAAATAATTAAAAATGAAAAGTGTGAAAACCGGAAATTAAAGTTCTTTGTGTTCGCAACCTGTGACAAAATAATGAGATATTGTCTAATTAGTAACAATGCACACTTGAGTATTACACTATGTAACTATTTTACTCGACTTACGTACATTCGTATATTGATTATATTTTAGTTTATTAATCAACTAACTATAGCTTCCACTTGTCTGATTCTAAAATTTGCTGCTAAAGTTTGAGTGTTTACCTTTTAAAATGGCAGACGAGAAAATTTACAACAAACATTGTTTGGATGCGTTCTTACATCCTTCCTATATTTTTAATAAAAATTTTCATTTCATTTCAGATGTGTATTTATGCCTCAAACTATACTTTAAAGTTTAATTTAATTAGAACGAAAAATCATGTGTTTAGCATAAATTATGAAACTCTTTCCAACACATTGGGAACACTGTATATTAATAGGAAAAAAAATCACAAATTTTTGTTCATCCTTGTATATGATCTATAAATCGGTATTTATACTACATCATATCCTGAAAGTTATTTCCATTAAACGCATAGCACAGTTTAAAATTCCCATTTAGTAATTTCTAACGATAAACGGAAATATAATGTGCAAACTTTGTGTATCCTTGTATATGATCTACAAAATTGATACATAACAAATAATGTACAAAGACATGATTAAATTTTTAATCCCGTACCACAACAGCAACGTACTGCACGCTATTTCTCTCCATAAAAAGTAATAAAAAAAAATACTTCTGTGTCTCCTTCGTAATGAATCATTATTTATATGCGCACCAGATAACACAGTAAGCGCTTGCAGTATATTTCCATAATATATACTGTTTTCAACATGATTAAAACAAGTAATATTTAAAAAAAATTATTTTTGCTCATAGGCCGTAATATAATGTGATTCTTTTTGAGTTATCCTGTAAATGAACTGCATTTGCTATATACTTCATTTTCAGTACCAAAATTACATAGTAAATCTCAATAACATACATTAATTTCATGGTAACTGCACTATATTTATTCGAGTTAGAACAGAGACAGACGGACAAGCAAACCCAATTCATAAACACTTTTCAACTTCGTTATAGTATTCATTTCACACAACGATTGGCGATAATACAATTTAGAATGAGTTATAGGTAATTTATTTTTTCATGTTCCTAATGAATTTATTGTTATACAAAGCAAAAATCTACATTGACAACCAAATATATATTTGCGAACAACGCTGACGTCATATCAACGATGACAACGACATAAGTACGCTTTTTTCTTTTCTTCGCGCAATTAATTATTCATACAAATGAAAACTTTAAACTGATTTTTTTTTATTGTTTGTATTTTTATAAATTGACTAACTGATCCGCCCGGCATTGCCCGTGATCATAGATGCTTTCAAACAAATTGTGAATATTAAAAATCTCCATTCATACTAAAACAGAAAAAAAAATTAAATTTTATTTGGAGACTATTTTAAATTTTTTCTGAGTAAACACAGGTATGTATTTCTGTTACGAAAACCATGTTTTGGAAAGATAAGGAAATGTAGTCGTTTATTTTAGCTGTTTTGAACCACAATAATAATGCAATAATTGAATTATTTTAAAATTCCTTTCTTCAATGAGACCTACTCCATGTAAAATCTTCTGAGCTCACGCGCGACGTGCGCTGCACATCGGAACAAACCCTTAGAAAACGCAAATAGAGTAATTACCTAACTGATTACTTTTTTTGGATGGTGCCATGGATGGACTTTTAAAATCAATTATAAATCAATCAGGAAAAACAAAATCATCCAATCAGGGAAAATTAGCAAATGCGTGTACAATTTGTTGCTAGCAGTCAGCCTCGAATTTCAATCATGAAATCCCATATTTGCTGCCTGCTCTCATTGACTGGCTCCTTCGTTGCAACGGATTGGTGGCTAACTGCAAACAGCCTCTAACCAAACTAAAATAACTAAACTAAACTAAATAAACTAACTAAAATAAAATATATACGACAATTTCAAAAAAATGTCTATATATGTATTTGTAGAAAATTGTTAATAAAAAATTTTTATTCAAGAAAAAAAAAAAAAAAAAAAAAAAAAAAACAGTGGTTTTAAACAGTGATTTTTTTTTTAATTTAAACTATTTAAAAACTTAAAAATTATTTTAAAAAATAATAAGTATTATGCATCAGTCTAAAATAATCCGTTTACAAACATTCTAAGGAATATATTTGAAAGGAAATCTTTAAAAAGAACAACAGATTTTCCCACTAACTCATAAAAGACATACTTTGGACCGTTTGGCATCAGCAACTTTGGCTCAGTTCGTAAGAATTTGTTCCGCAATCTGAAGGTCCCGAGTTCGATCCTAAGGACGGCGTGAACTAAATTATCCAAAATAACAATTAAGTAAAATAACATAGCAGCTTAAAATCCCTCGGTGATTTCTAATTCTTTGAAGATTAATCGGTAAATCATTTTTAAAAAATATATTAAATTATTACTATTATAAATTAAACTTTGTAACGGACAATGGAAAATCTACTAACGGAACGGTAAAAGTTCGGCTACATTGCTACCGGTAGTTTCACCTGGAATTCACAGATTTATTTTTAACAGTGTACTTTTGGTAGGTAAGACAAAACTTTTATTCATGTCTTTTTCTTTTCTTTTTTGTAACACTACGGGAGACTCAGCAATTTCAAAAGGCAGATAGAACTGTGCCCTTTGCTTTCGTTTGCGTGAAGAACAGATAAATCTGGCCCAAATAAGCGAAGGATTGTCCAAACAGTCTGATACTCAAATAGACGGAAGGAAGGAAATTTCTGATGTCCACTATGATTTTCAATTAATATCTCGTCTAATTGTCAAAAAATGAAAAATCTGAGTCTCAGGCGCATTTAGGTTTGTTCGTCTATCCTTAATCAAATTTTCATACCTCTATAAACGCAGTAGATTTCCCTAGTTATTGCCAATAAAGAGACTCACAGACAAACATCGTTCTTTTATTAATATAAATGCTAAAAAGTTTCCTTTTTTAAATATCACGTTATTAAAATACTTTATAATACGAAACCTAAACTACTCTTTTAATTGTTTTGCGCAAAACATTTATTTTTACTAGTGTTTAGTAGTATTATGATAGGATATTACTCAAATGTAAACGCGCATTTCATTTACAATATACAACTTGAGAAAAGAACACTCGAAAAAAAAAATGCTCAACATAATTAACTTATTGGTTTTCAGTTTAAGAATTTATAACAAGTAAAAGAAAATGAACAGCTATTTTCTACCTAATTACCAAGTAAATTTGTAAAACGAGGAGAAAATAAGTAAAAAAATATAAATCAAGAAATAACGAACTACTTAATCAGGACAATTTATGATCTTTAAAATGTCTTCCAGGCTTATATCACGCTCTTTTTCAAAGAAGAAAAAAAAACTCGTATCTAAGCAATAGTAAAAAGGAACATAAAATTGGGCTGAAAATTTCCCTAATCAGCTAATAATTACCTTCTTGAAAATTCATTGTTATCGTCGGTTATTTGTTTATGTTAAAAATTGTATTTTTGAACAGAAATATGATTATCTCAGTAAGTAAAACGAATTTCAAATTTCAGATTTAATATGTTTAAAATTTTCTCCTGTAGCATTGTTACTGCATTATTCTATACAATCTTGGTCGTGTTTCTAAGTCTATCGGTTAAAATAAAATAAATGGTATCGAAAATTGTGCAAATTATTCCCAATTCAATTTTATACTTCACAAAAACAAAATTAAAAAACATTTTAAATTGACCATACGTATCATCACATTAAATGGATTTATCAGTGTTAAGATATATTACACTGGTCAAAGGTGACCGGTCACTTGCGATTTTAGACGTTTTGTTAAATATCTAAAAAATATACGTTAGGAATTATCCTTAAACTCCAGGTGTGTAAACAGAAAATACAGCTCATATATTTCTACGAAGATATTTTCTCGGACCCCCGTAGGAGACTAAGACATAATTGAAAAAGAACAAAAATGACTTGGATAATCCTGACAAAACTTATATAGAAAAATTGTCCAAAATATAGATTACGATTAAGTGGCTTGTTGTAATAAACAGTGTTCACTTTTATGAGAACAGCATGTATACTTGTAGTGAAATTAAGGTTTTTATAAAAACAACCCAAATTTTGGCAAGTCTTTTGATTATAATTTGCACAGTTCTTACTATAAAAAAATGTTCTTTTCAGAAAATATGACAAACAACATTCTACACAATTGTCTGTAATCAGAGTTAAAAATTAATAAAAAATGTATGAAAAAAGAGCAGGTTTACTAAATAATGCTTCACTGCGTATGCGTGAATGCAATCAAAACATAGTGTGCATAATGTGTTAGCTAAATGTATAGAGCAGCTTACATGAAAGCCTCAAAAACATTGCTTTAAAGTTCTGAAAATTATCGTTGTCACAATAAGCTCAAAATCCATTGCTTCTAAAATGAAGCATCAGTGGAGGTTTTGCTGTCGAAACTGGGAGACGGCAGGTGCTGGGTTTGAACCCAGTCGTGGCCATTGGACTGATAGTTTGGAGTTTTGCTTTTTTTTTCTTCGAATCTTGGAATTCCTCCAATAAATATGGGTTAGGTTTCCTTAGAAAGACACCCACGAAAGGCACTACCCCCTTAGGGCCTATATTTCTTGTGCTGATAATTAGTCGTAAAAAATACTACCAAACAACCTAAAAAGAAGTAAAAAGATGAAGGGCTGTATGCAAATATAGTAGTACGTGCAATATTGCGTAATCTATATGGACATAAATCAATGGAAATTTTGGGAAATTATATCACATTTCATACTAAAAAAAATCGGAGTTCTTTTGTGAAACTTGGCATTTGATCTATAGATTTGTATGTGTACTATATACTTCACTGTAAAAAAGAAAAAAAAAAGATAATTTTACACCTAAAACTGATGGCAACATTGCTACCAGAAGTTTTTGCCGTAAATTTATCGGATTTTTTTACAGCGTAGGCCAGATATTAGTTCTTTTAGGAACCGCAAAAACAGTTCAGAATTTATCTTCATCAATTTCTGTCAGTAAATGGAAAAGTACTGGAAATCTTTTTTGTTACCCTGTATATGATCTATGTAATTTATACACAACAAGTAATAGGTAAAAAATTAATTAAATTCAAAAACCCATAACAAATAACTGAACTGAAACAAGTAACTGAAAACTCACTTCCAACAATTATTGTTCGTAGGCATATTCTAACTGAATTGTCTTGAGTGAATGAATGAATGATGCTTTCCTCACTCTATTACATAATACGCCTCTTGTAATGCTGCTGGGTGATATATATATCGATTTCAGTGTATTTCAAATAGTGTAACATTATGAAAATATAACGAAAATTATTTTCCCCATAGACCGGATAAAGGGATTTCTGTTGTGTGTCCCTATTAACACACTTCAAATGCTACATACATCATTTAAAATATCGAACAAGCCAAAGGAAACCTCAATAAATTACGTGGCAATAAGAGTAAATTTACATGTGTTAGAGCATGGACGGATGGCAGACAGACAGACAAAAAACATAGATATTGTTAAGTAAAGAGCATTTCAATATTTATTACATTTCCTGCATATACTCACACAACGAATATATCTTTTGTTTCTTGTTAGTCTCTGTATATATAGTCTGAAAATTAAGCTAGATACGTATATTAGAAATGTACTATATATTTTATATAGTACAGCCAATACGCCGCTCAGATGCCAATACCAGCTCGGAGTACTACAGACTTTAAGAAAAAGTCGGAAATTGCTCGTCAAGCGTAGCAAATGAGGTGCTTTCGTGCTATAAAAAGTTATGAAAATATTGAGATCTTGATGTAATAGTATACAGTACTTCCGATACCGCATTGTAGTCGAAATCTTCCGTGTGTCCCTGTAAATACTATCTATTTTCTATTATAGAGAATATAACTTGAAGTAAACCTCAGCGACGTATATCAATTTCATAAAATGTGAAATAGTATAATATAATTAGGTCGCAATCCAAACAATGTTTCCCCCTATACCAATATGTAATAGAATACTTTTGTATAACCCTCAAAACTATTAACAAATATTCTCAGCACCACAGATTATACTGAATGTATATGTTAGTATATACTTCATAGATGCATATCAATTTTATTAAGTTCCAAAAAAGTAACATCATTAAAATTCACTTGAAACTATTTTTCCTATTGGCAGTAATGTAACGGAATTATTTGTCCGCGTAATTAAACTGTATATCATCCAATGTTCATAAAGTTTGAATGGACTAGATAAATTTATACACCAGTTATAAATTTTAAATTTCAAACTATTTGGTTGGTTAGTTTTTGCTCTGTTATACGCGGAAGAACGGACAGACAGACAGATGGAGGAACTGACTGAACGACGACTATAGGTTCTACGTATTTACATAATTACGAACGCACCTAAAAAGTGAAAAACACAATTTTCAGCAGTTATTTCTGATTATAAATGTTTTGACCATACTTCCACTGTTTTCTTTTAATTAAATGAAAACATCGGAAAACAATTCTGCATTGAAAAATATTCTGTTAAAACAATTTGAAGTGAAGTTGTACATAACAATCACTACAAAGACAATTTTCTTAAAAGAAAAACGCTTATAGATTTTTTTCAAGTTAATTAGTTTATTGGTTTTCTTTTAAGAATATCATTAAAAAACAAAATGAAAATGAACAAATCTTCTCAATTTAATTATTAAGTAAACATATAAAGATACGAAAATCGAACAAAAAATATTAAATAATAATAATAATAACGAGCATATTTAATCAAAACAGCTTACAGAATTTAAAAATCTTTCAGGCTTAAATCATGCACTTCAAAAATGAACATATATTTTTTTTCTTTGATTTTCAACAATCGATAGAAGAGAGAAAAAAAAGCTTGACAAAATTTCACAAATCAGTCGATAATGATTTTTTTAAGTTGTGTTATTTATTATCTATTGTGATTTGTTTAGCCTTTAATTTTTTTTTTTTTAATTAAATACGGTTGTAAAAAAACTCATAATATAATTAATTCTTTTTTTTAGAATTAATATGATTTAAAAGTTATCTTCGGTTTTATAAAATATTTAAGATTTGTTATTTAAAATATAGACTTTTTTTTTCTTTTGGACCATGCTTATACTTTATGGTTGTTATTGTTTGCAAATATTGTATAACAAAAGACAACAGATGGTACCTACTGTATGAAGAACTGGACTTATATTTATTCAATTAATTTTACACAGACAATTTCTCCTGTATTTAATAGAAATTTCCGCCTATACAGGGTATTTATATCACTAACAAAATTTTAATGGGCATAATAATCATCATGACAAAAGATTTTTATATAGAAAAACAAGCAATTTATTTATTCAGTCAAAAGTAGGGGGTACGTCACTATAAGCTACACTTAAATTTTCCTTCTGAATTTCAACAATGATGAAGATATTTCTAGTTTTTTTTTTTTTTTTTTTTTTTTTTTTTTTTTTTTTTTTTTTTTTTTTATCAGATTAGCCATGTGTTGTATTAAATATTATATTGTGCAACTATACAATAATTTCTGAATATACACACTTATTTTCGAATTATAATTAAGAAAGCACCCAATAACAATAAATATTTTTTCAAAACATTTAGATTTTAAAAGTCTCTAACTTTAAAACTTCAAGATCGGAATGTTTATTATTTCCTTCGGTGACTACAGACAAGAAGTTTACGTGTTTGGTCTAATTTACAAAATTAGAATTCAAAAAAATTGAAAACTTTTCCAATTAATTAAAATCAAAGCAAAACTGAAGCAATTACGATTATACTGTCTGTGTCTTGATGTTGATATAATGAAGAACTTCATCGTGAAAAATAAAACTAATTATTAAATTAACATTGAATGTATACGTTGATGGAAATTTCAATGCTATTAAAATATCCATTAAATATAACTTTGATGTAGGAGCAAAGAATCATTAAAGAAGAAGGGGGAAAAAGTAGGGAAGGCTGATTATATGGAGATCGATAACGGACTTCTAAAAGCGTTTTTTAAATTGCTTATTTATTAAATATTCATATTCCATGCATCTACTTCAAAGCTGTCTGTAACTGGCGTTTTAATTGCATTAAAATTTCCGATGAAAGTGAATTTAAATCATGCTGATTTCAGAAATCTGAACTACGATTTGGGATTAAAAAAAAAAATATATAAATGAAATCAATCTTTAACTTTTAAGAGAAATTTAAAACAGAATTGATTTCATTAGCATTTTAAAGTATACAGATAATATTTTATCAATTGAATAACAAATAACACTTAAAAATGAAAGAAATAAAAAATGCTTTTCAATGTTTTTATTTATTATATCAAATAAATAAGCAAAAAATAATTGATAATATTGCTTAAAAATTAACATGTTGTCTGAGCTGTTAAGACTTACGCTTTTTATTAACGATCTATTTCTGATTTTAACCCTTCTTTTGATTTGAATAATAACGTAATTTTGTATTAAACCAGTTTATAAAGTATGGATTTCAACAGAAATTGTTCAATAAAGGTTGGTTCAAAAATATTTTGAACGAATAATTTATAGAATAAACGTAGCTCACTTCAAAATTAACTTTTGGAGCGGACATGAAATTCAATTCCGACGGGTAAAACGAAGCAGTTTTTTTTTTTTTTTTTTTAATATTTAACATCATGTTTTTTTACTTAAAAAATATATATAAATGATTTTTTTAATTTTTTATTTTCTGTAAATATATACACTACAGTCCAAAACAAAAGAAGTTAATTTCATGCATAAATTAGTTTTGAGAATTAATTAACTTTTTATATATTTTTTGAACAGTATGTCTGTTTTTTAAAAAAATGTGGAATCTATTACCTTAAAATTTATTGTGGTATCAAAAAACATACCATTAAAAAATAATGAGAAACAATTTTCATTTTGGCTTAAATGAAATAAAGTTAAAAACATTTTACTGAAAAGCTTCAATAATCCTAAAAATTTTAATAATATATTCTTCATTACTTAAATTTCTTTTTTCGCTCAAACACATAATGTTAAACATTTTAAAAGAAACAAGTTAGCTACACAATTTTGGAAATTTTCAAGTGTTTACCTAAAATAGAATTTTAAAAAAGTGTACCAATCATTAAAAAAAACACACATTTCAAAAAAAAAAAAAAAAAAAAAAAAAAAAGTCAAGAAAAATGTATACTTATATACAGTGCATAAAATAAATTATTTAAAAACCTTTCCGCACCATAATCTTTTAGGTACATAATCTTTTGATACCATAATATTTTAACTATTTTTTCAGACGAAGAATTTGAAAACTCAAAAATTTGAATCATTTTATGTTCCACGTGCACTAAACCTTTGAATTATTTCTTCAATTTTGAATTATGCTGTAATAATATGCGGTGGTAAAATACTTAATACTAAAGATTAAAAAATAATAATTATAAAAAAAATATTGTAGAACAGCCTATTTTATTAAAAAATATTTTTTAAATTAACTTTTTAAAAATCTTTACTACTTTTATAAATATGAATATTTTTACTTCGGTTTTTTTCCACACTCTTTAGAATATACTACATAAAAGAATGCATGGATTTTTAGATGTATGGGATTTTACACTTAATATGATTTTTTTTTCTCTGGTGTATATTCAAAAATGAAGGAAAATCAACAAACTCTCAATTTAAATATTTAAAAAAAAAAAAAATCTATAAACTTGAAAGCTAAATCAATCCACAAAAATATTAAATGCACCATGGAGGACAAGTAAGAAAAATTAAAAATAAAATAAAATAAAATAAAAACTTTAGTATATATCGATTAAGGAAGTTATAAAAATATGAACATTTACAAAAATCAGTGTGAAATTTTCATATGTATGGGTCATTGATCTGGATCTATTAACAAATTTATTTACAATATTTCGCGATAAATTTGTCGTATAGGTAAATATTCACAATTAAAAAAGTTTTCAGTTACTTATTTATTTTATTTATTTATTTATTTATTTGGAAAATCAATAGTTTGACCAATTTTAAGTTAGTGTGTCCTCTTAAGATAATAACAAAACTAAATGTGTTTTAAAGTATTCAGCATTTCATATCAGAAAAATATACTGAGAAATACCAGTGTCGAATTTGAACCGAGTAGTTTTTGTGAATATGCCTGCTACCTCATGGTCTATAAAGGTACAGTAAAAACGCCACTCGATACCGTTGCCAGAAGTATCACCAGAATATGTTATAACCAGGGACCGATTTACAAATTTGGGGACCCTTGAACCGATACTTACCGGAGGACTGATTTAAAAAAATAGTTACTAAATAACCTTTATTGACTTTAAAATATCCATTAAAAAATAAAATATGATAATGGTTAACTTACTTTTAAATAATTATTTGACAATTATAAAATTGAAATGAGACGTTTTATAATAAACTGTGAGGTGCTAATTGTCATTTCCTATGCAGTCTATATATCTGGAATGATAAAGTATGCAACAACTAATAAATTTTCGACAACACCAAGGTACAATTATTTAAAATATTACGGGGCTGTAGCCTTCAAGCTACGCTCACCAACACTCAAATAATCTGACTGTAACAAGAAACTGATTAAACAAGAAGTAAAATTTCAATTCATTTTTAAAATGATAAAGATAAAAGAAAATATTCACTTATAACTAGAGATAAACCGAAAATTTGGTTTCGTTTTCATTTTTGGTTCAAATTCTGAGTTTCGCCTAATATTCGTTTTCGGCGAAAATGCTGCTGGAAATTTGGCCAGATCGAAACTATTTGTATGCCAAAAATCTCGTTTTATATTTCGGACAGTTTTAATATCATTCTTTGTATTTTAGCTGAATGGGCTTCATTGAGACACTGTATATTTACTTCTATGAGCTTCGTTGCTTATAATTATCAGTCATCATTGACTCAAAATGTGAGCGCAAATTATAAAGCAAGCAATACCTAAACTTTGAAGACGAATTTCATGTGTTCATTAAAAACTGTAGACTTTACAGTTTTGGAAATATTTAGTTTGAAACAGCGTAAGTGTTTTGAATGCGTTTTGAGACAATTGTAGTATAGCAGATGACCAACAGATTTAATAAATCATTGTAAACATAAATCCGGATGTGTACAGACAAAACTTTTTAATTAAATGAAATTTGAATAAGTAGAAAGTCATTGTATGTCGTTGATGAATTAATTATATTTTGTTTTATATGAAAATAAAAAGGCTTGATTCGCGGCACTGAGAAGCAACTTCGCCACAAGTACACTTAATAATTAATTATATATTTTTTGTATGTATTAATCACACACACGCACACACACACACACACACACAGGTTGGCAAGACGTGCAAACTCAGGACTTGGTGTATACACCGCCAATTGGGGACTTCGAAAATAACGGACTTAGAAGTTTATTTCCGGTGAATAGTTGTTACTTATACTCTATTAAATATGAATTAACTTTGATTTTTGTCAAATTTGAAGAATTTCACAAAATTTCACAATATGTATTTTTGCTATATAAATGGGGACATTGATACACACTTACATACACAGTGAACTTGATACACACAATCAATTGGGGACTTCATTATTTTACAATCAACTGAGGACATTTACTATGTTGATACACACAAACAACCCCGGACATTGTGAAAAAAATTCGTGCTACGATACAATTTACATGTTGTTTCTTTATAAGTATAAATAATAATCTTCAGTTTTTAATCTTAAAATTCATTTTAGTGTTTTTTTATCTTTTATGTACACAAGAAGAAAGTATTTTAATCGCGAAAATTTTCAATAAAAAAAGTGTCTATTTTCTGTAAATCTCAATTAACTTTGATTATTATTATTATTATTATTATTATTATTATTATTATTATTATTATTATTATTATTATTATTATTATTTATTAATTAATTAATTAATTAATTAATTAATTAATTAATTGTATTCCTGTATCTGAATCTGCAGATTTAGTGAAGATACGCAAGTAAATAAAATTATGAATAAAAGTAAAATACAGCAAAGCTTAGCATAAATTTAAAGAGACCAAAATGGTCAATAGAGGCAGCTCTTAATTTAAATGAATAATAATTTAATAAATGTAAAAAATATTTCATTTCGCGTGTCAAAATAAATGATAAATATGATTTAGTATGATGAAATAAAAACAAATAGGCACATTTTTTACGTGATCTATTTAATCCATTAATTTTAGTTATATACATAATAATTTTATTTAAACTTGCGTGCAACAATTAAAAGAAATGAATTTTCAATTTTGAAATTTACGCTACTGCAAATTTTTAAGCTTCTAAATACCGCACATTTTCAATTTTTACACCATAACAAAGGGAAAAAATGTATTTTTAAATGCATTTTGTTGAGAAGCTGTATCTCAATTTATTTTTGAGATATTATTTTTATCGTAGTTTGTAATACCAATTTTATAATTTTGGCAACAGGGGTACTCCATCACTTTTAGAAGTAAAGGGTAAAAAAATTATTTTTATATCTATTTAAACTTGCGTTGCAACAATTAGAAGAGAAAAAACAACAAAAAAAATAAACTGATGATTCAAAAAGAATAAAAATAATATTTTTTTTCACACCGACAAACAGAGACGCAATACGCACCGACAATTTAAAACGTAATACACATCAACAACCCACGAAGTATACACACCGGTAAGCCAGGACCTAAAACACACCAGCAAAAGAGGACAAAATACATACCAGGAAGTCAGGACGTGAAATACAACGGCAACCAAGGACGTATACACACCGGAGAATCAGGACGTATACACACCGGAGAATCAGGACGTATACACACCGAAGAATCAGGACGTATACACACCAGAAAATCAGGACGTGTACACACCGGAGAATCAGGACATATACACACCGGAGAATCAGGACGTATACACACCAGAAAATCAGGACGTATACACACCAGAAAATCAGGACGTATACACACCGGAGAATCAGGACATATACACACCGGAGAATCAAGACATATACACACCGGAGAATCAAGACATATACACACCGGAGAATCAGGACGTATACATACCCGAGAATCAGGACATATACACACCGTAGAGTCAGGACGTATACACACCGTAGAGTCAGGACGTATACACACCGTAAAGTCAGGACATAAACACACCGGAAAGCTAAGACATAAAACACACCAGCAAGTGAGGACGAAATACCCACCGGAGAATCAGTACGTAATACATGTCGACAGGCGAGGACTTAATAGAGGCTCTCTACACTGTGAAAAAAATCTACAAAGGTGCTAAACTTTTTCTAGGAAACTGGGATTCCAAGAACTTTTCATGTAACGATAACAAGAAAAATTCATGTAACCGACTCTGAAACTTGAATTTTTACTGTTACCTTTACAGGAAAAGTTCTAGGAATCCCAGTTTCCTAGAAAAAGTTTAGTACCTTTGCAGATTTTTTTTTTACAGTGTACCACACGTTTAACTTTTATGAAGAATTGTCTCCAAATAAAGCAAGAATCTTATAAACAATTATATTTTTTTCAAATTAAAAACAAAATATGAAAATCTCATTTTTGGTCCCACTTTAGAAAAAGAGCAAAATTTTTGAAAAATCCTGAAATTGTTTTTTAGCTATCTATGTTTATAGTGATTAATGCAAGTTTTTTAAATCTCTATTTGAAAAATAAAATAAAATAAAATAAAATAAAATAAATGAATAAATGTCATGTTAAAATCTTGTTCCCTTTTCTGTCCCTTTGACTAAGAATATTTAAAATTCTAAGATATGAAATTTAGGTAATCCTCTGACTATATTTTAAAACATTAATTTTATGAATAACTTTCCTTAATTGAAATTTAATGAAAAATGTAAAAAGCTGGATTGTCACCTGGAATCTAGATTGAAATTTTTTTTACTCGTAAATGATTCCGTCTTAAAAGGTTTTTCGATGCAGAATTTTTCAAAATTTTAAGTCTCCAAACCGTATAAATCTATTAATGGGTTTAGTAATAATTCAGATATTTCTAGAGTAAATTTAACGACAAACAGATAAAATTAGTCGAAAATTTAGTCGGATTGTCGAAACTTTTGGGTTTTATTGATGTATATCCTAGCACGAACACTATTCCAAATGAAATTCTCAGCATGATTAGTTTATTTATATAGACAATCAAAATTTGTTCGTTACATTACGTTCTATGGGAAAAAATCGTTTTAAATGAATTTTAATGATGTTACGCACTGTCAAACATATTAAAGCCTATATTCATCTACAAATTGCACTAAAATATAAAGTGAAAAGTATAGAAATTATTTGCAGCGCCACACAAAAGAATTTCATTATAGAATAGTAAAGAAGAAAATATTTGCGACATATTTTAATTATATTGAACTGTTTCAAGTATAGTAAAACTGATATACGTTGCTGAGGCCTAATATAAGATATTTCATGCATATTACGAAGTGCACAGATTTACAGGGACTCACCGAAGATTTAAAATAGTATGTTCTATCAGAAGTACTGTATATTATTGATGATGGCTAATGTAAGGATAAAATGTCATTTTGATTATGATATGCGCTAAATATGCGCTTATGATATGCGCTTAGTTTCACTAAATTTATACATATTATATGGTATGTATAAATGATATAGTTGATATACAGGGAGATATACAAAGATATACAAAGATGTTGATATACAAAGGAGCTCGAGGCTACTGAAAATAAGCATAATTTACTTAAAGGTTGTTTTATTTAAATAAGCTGAACTGCATCCTGTTTACTAAGAAATGTTTGTAGAATATAGTTAAAATGATATACAGGGCTACTCAAAGAATTACATATATGAGTCGCGAAAGGATATATAATTTCTGGAAATGTGATTTCAGTAGTTTAAAGGGTGTTTCAGTTCAAACTAAATTAAAGTTAAATACTGGCATATAATAATGGTCCTAGGTTAACTACAGGGCTGAACAAAAGTATATATCCATCTATTAGAATTAATTGCTGAAAGAAAATTTCAAACTGTTCCGCGTTTTCTTGTTAAACAAATTTTCCCTTTTTATAGTATCTACATCAATTCACAGATCAAACAAGGCTTTTCAAAAGTATTAGAATACATATTTGCCTATAGACAGTAGCATTAGTGAAGTTTTGTTAAAAATTTCAGGAAGTGTTGGAAAGTATTTCATAATCTACACTCAACGCATGGTTTTTCTTACTTGTTTTTTTTTTCTTATCAGAACTGCTCGCATAAAACAAAACTTTAAATATCTCGATGTAAAAATAAAAATAACCACACACATCAACACTATACGGTGCATTTTATGCATTATTTATAATAAGTATCATTAAGGTGTATTCAAATTCAAGTTGTTTATTTTTTGATTTATTTTTAAATTCATTTTTGTTTTGAAAACATCAAATCCGGAGGTTTTCTTATTGAGAAACTATATATTGTGAGGTGGTTTGTCGATTTATTGATAAAGGAGAGTCTTTTGCCAAAACTGCAGTCATAGTTGGCGTTTTAAACCGAATTTTCTGAAGCGATAGTGTTGAAAACGGAAAAAGGGTCATACTGGGAAGATAACTATTTTTAAATCAAGTTGCAATAAATTGAGTGAAAAATGAAAATACACGGCCGTTTATAGATATTTTCAAAAATCACGTCAGCAAGTTTCCTGTTTTTATCCTTAAAAAAAGTCTGAAAATGTGTCCTAAAATTTTGAGTATTTGAGCATGGATATTTTTCTTTGTATATATACCGTCTCAAGAAATTTCGGAAATTTCCCCGAAAGTTTGAATAATTATTTTCTATTATTTTTTTATTCAAATGTGCTGGATTGGAACTGGGTTTGGTTTAGGTTTATTTTATGACGTCCGATTATCTACGCAAGGGATATAGGACCTTAATGGAGTGGGATACCCTCCGGGGGGGTCTTTCTAACGGAACCTAATCCGTTCACCTAATCACGCAAGTAAATCCAAGGTTCGAAGAAAACCACGGAAAACTTCGAACGATTAAGCCGACGGCCGCGATTGGGTTCGAACCCAGCACCTGCCATCTACCAGTTTAGAGGTCAGAACCTCTTGGCCACTGGTGGGGGATTGGAACTGGGACTGAAAATTTTTGCCTATTCAGATTTCAACAATAATATAGCACATTCCTACTAGTAACTACTTGTAACTTGCCCCGGAAAATAAATCCAGTCGCCCATCTTGGTCTGAACTATAGAAAAAAGTAATTTCCTGAACCAAACTCGCACACAGAGTCGACAAGGAAAATGGAAATGGAGACCTTATGTCGAATACCCAAAAGAATTGTTCACAAAATTTTGAAAATTTAGTCGATAAAAGTCTAATTGAAATATATATATATATATTGTTCCTTTGAAATCCTTTTGATGTTAAGTTTGAACTTAACTCATTTTTGAAAAATTGAGTTCAAATTTAAATTATTTTTTAGCTCACAGGCTATCAAAGCCAGAGAGCTTATGTGCTCGTCCGTTCTGTATATATGTATGTACGTGCGTACATACGTACCCAACTGGAAAACTCGTGATAAATTTTTTACAATTTTACATGAAATTTTGGATATAGGTTTATGATAAGACGCTTCCCTGATTACTTTTGAGAGTTCTTTCGTTCAGTATAAGAAGGGGAATGGCAGCTATTGCCCCTCCCCTTAATTTACGTAAATGGGTTTTTCATGTAGAATTAGTAGATTTCGTTCAAATCTTAGATGTTGGATCATTCTAATGAGGTGTCTCCGTTACTAGTATTTGTTGTTCATTGGATAAGTTTAAAGAGGGGGAATGGGGGGGGGGGATGATCCCCGTGTTAATTTAGGTTTTTCACGCAAAATTTACCGATTTGCTTCAAATTTTGTATACAGATTTATTCTAAATGACGCTTCTATAGTTTGTTTTTGAAATTCAATGCATAAGTACAAAGGGGGGATAGAGGAAACTACCCCTCATAATTCATATAAATGGTCTTTCATGCAGAATTAACCGATTTGTTTCAATTTATGTCAGGGGCGGATCCAGAGAATCTTTTGGGAGGGGAGATTCTGAGACTTATGCTTTTTTTGCTACCGTTTGATGAAATTCGCTCTTTTTTCGGGATACTTTGAGAAAATTAGCTCTTCTTTTGCTGCCTTTTGACAAAAATCGCGCTTTTTTAACGATCCTACGTCAAAGTTCGCGTTTTTTTCATGATCCACTGTCAAAATTTGCGTTTTTTTCCCGACCCTTTGACGAAATTCGCCCTTTTTCTGTGATCATTTGACGAAATTCGTGATACTTTAAAAAATTAGCGCTTTTTCAGCAATTCTATGTCGAAGTTCAAGGTTTTTCAAGAATCCTATGTCGAAATTCGCACTTTTTCCGAGTTCCTTTGCCTTCCCTTTTCGCAAACTTTTAAAAAAATAGCGCTCTTTCCGAGAACTTTTGACGAAATTTGAGCTTTTTACACAACATTTTGACAAAAATCGCGCCTTTTCAGGGATCGTATGTCGAAGTTCTCGTTTTTTACGCGATTCTCTCTCAAAATTCGCATTTTTTCCGCGACCCTTTGACGAAATTCGCACTTTTCCGCAGTACTTTGACAAAATTAGCAGTTTTTTGCAAGCCTTTGAAAAAAATAGCGATCTTTCCTCGGACTTTTGACGAAATTCAAACTTTTTGCGCAACACTTTGACAAAAATCGCGCCTTTTCAGCGATCCTATGTCGAAGTTCGCGTTTTTTACACGATCCACTGTCAAAATTCGCGTTTTTTCCGCGACCCTGTGATTAAATTCGCGCTTCTTCAGTGATAATTTGACGAAATTAGCGCATTTTCAGCAATCCTATGTCAAAATTTGCGTTTTTTACGCGAACTTCTGTCGAAATTCGCCTTTTTCTGTGACTCTATGATGAAATTCGTGCTTTTTCCGTAATAATTTCACGAAATTCGCGTTTTTTTAGCGATGCTTTGACAAAATTAGTGCTTTTTCAGCCATCCTATGTCAAAGTACGCGCTTTTTCAGCGATTCTTTGTCGAAATTAGTACTTTTTCTGCAATACTTTGCCTTCCTTTTTTCCAACCCTTTGACAAAATTAGCGCTTTTTCCACGACCTTTTGACAAAATTTGCTCTTTTTCCACGATACTTTGAATTAATGTTTTTTTTTTTTTTTTGCAAACATTTTTTCCGCGACACTTTGACAAAACTCGCGCTTTCAGCGATCTTGTGTCAAGGTTCGCTTTTTTAGCAATCCTTTGTCAAAATTCCTTTTTTTTTTTTTTTTTTTTTTTTTTTTTTTTTTTTGCGCAACCTTTGACAAAATTCGTGCTTTTTCCGCGATCTTTTGTCGAAATTCGCTCTTTTTCCGCGACACTTTGACAAAATTAGGGCTTTTTAGCGACATTTTAATGAAATTCGCCTTTTTTCCTGAACAATAGAATGTCTCTGACGGAGTCGCAGAAATCCCTTCCGGAAAAAAGTCTGAATTCAACACTGGTTTGGGGGGGGGGGGTGTGATCGCCCCGATCGCCCCCCTCCCGTTGATCCGCGCCTGATTTATGTATACAGGCTCATAAGAATAAGAAGCTTCGCTCATTTATTGTGTTGTTCTTTTGTTAATTATAAAAGGGATACGGGCGATTATCTAACAATGAAGTTAGCTAAATAGAGTTTTATGCAGAGTTATCAGATTTGCTTTAAATTTTGGATGTAGGTTCTTTCTGATAAGGTGAATTTCTGAACAGTTTTGGAGTTTTAATGGTTAATTATAAAGGAGGAAACGGGGGACAACGTTTCTTAAATTACATAAATGAGTTTTTAAGCAGAAATATTTGACTTGCTTCGAATTTTGGATACAGGTTTTTTATATGATAAGGCGTATCCCTTATTAGTTTTGGGGCTTCAATGATTAAGTATAAAGAAAGAAAATAGGGGGGTACTTTCTTCCATATTTTTGTTCGAAAGGCATTTCTATATAAGACTGTAATATACAATTAGTCTGCACAGTCTGTGAGCTCTATGCCAGCAGTTTAACTGGACATCATTCTTTTTATTTTTTTCTGTGCGTGTGAGCATGACTAACACTGGACTAAGCTGTTAAACAGATGTCATATATGAGAAAGCATATGAAAACAAGTTGGGTTCACTGTTGGAATAGATAAAATAGATATTATAAGCACCTTCTAATTGCACAATCTCTTTCTTTTTTTCCGAAATGGTATTGATATACTATGGTTATGAGCTCCTCATTTATGTAACAAGATTAGTTTTGGCTGCTCATTGATGACTTGAGAGCATGAATTAGCCGTGAGATGTTTCTTTGTGTATATAATTATACACTATTAAAAAATCAATAATATTTATTTATTTATTTTCATTTTTATTAGTAAATAACAAGTGCATGACATTTAGTTATATTCAACCAAACAGTTAAATTTAAATTAAAAAGAGTAATAGAGAAATAATATTTTTTTCTTTCAATTATTCCTCTAATAGCCCTTTCCACCAGTTATACTTAAAGCCCATGGTATGTTTTTAACAAAGACAACATCCAGCAGTAATATAATCGAATTTAAGGAAACTTGGGGTGCAGGTAGAGGTCGACATTCATAGTCAAACCAGACGGAGATTCACCTTAACGAGTGTCACCGATGTATAGCAGAAAATATTGTTATTTGTTATTTGGAGAAATACAAAGACAAAATTAAATCATGCAGACAATTATCTTTTTTCAAAATAAATAGATAAATAAAATATTAAAAATTGAAGGAATTAAAATAATAAAATTAGCTAGATATTAACCAATATTTTTTTTAAATAAAAATTCCCAACATATTTGTCAGGTTTACGGATACTAGTGAGATACTAGTGAGCAGATAACTATTTAGGGTACTGTTGTATTATTGTTTAACTTATATACTGAATTCATATTGCTCATTGTGTACTTGAAATTTTAAGATAGCATTTTTTTCATATCTTAAGTTACTTGAGATATTTTAGTTTGATAATGTGAACAAATCCTAGAGTATCAATCCTTCAGTTCCTCTTTCTAATTAAGAATTTATTTCATAGATAAAGAAATAATGAATTCCCAAACTATCTGGACGTAAGAGAAAGTATAAATAATATTTCCTATGGTCAAAAATGTAGTTTTTTTTTTTTTTTTCGTTTGTTCTCTCGGGGTCAGCTTTGTTTTCCTTGGTAGAGTTTTGAGGGAAAGACTTATACAAATAGACAAAGATATAGACAAAATAAAAAGTGTTCTGGAATCTTTGTTTTAAGTTCTAACACGTAAAAGAAAAATATTTTTCAACTTTTAATTTTTTCGCATTTAATTTTAAATTTAAAATTTTTTTAAAAATTTAAAATGGCCGCCATTTTGAAACAAAATGGCGGATGATGCTGACCAACGAACTCGGTCGAGACATTTGTATGTTCTATGTACATACCAAGTTTCATTCAAATCAATTCATAAATACGTTAGTTATCGCATGGCAAAAATCAGATATATATATATATATATATATATGGTTATATATATATATATACATATATATATATGTCAACATTTGAACGGAGGGTGGTTATGGTGTCTGGGGGTCATGATCGGTGAAAATATACCAAAATTTTCCAGAAGCGCTTTCCTCCGGACGACTGCAATAGGTAGCTTTTTACTTTTTGTAATGAAAGCTACCTAATTATGAGCCTACCCTCTACATTTTCTTGAGCCCCTCCCTATCGTTCACTTCCAGCTACGGGCCTTGGTAGATGATATATATGTTATTTTTTAATTGTAAATAATATTTTGTTTATATGTAAATAAAAGTTGTAAATAAATTGTCCGCTAAATTAAACTAAATAAGTTAACATTTTTTTTTTTTTTTTTTTTTTTTTTATAATTATTTCTTAGAATGTACCGGATATCACTTAGTTATATCAGTTGTGGCAGCATATTGTTTAAATTTTTTTTCCAAAATCTACGCGAGTGGTAATCGTGGTTCTAGAAAAATTCATCAGGAAGTGGACTAAGGAAAGGTGCAATATTATTATTTCTGAAGATGATGAGCAAATATGATTAGATGATGGATACCTTGTAAATATGATACATTTGTTCAGACATCTTCCCCATACAATTCACATTTAAAAATTTATTTTATGTTTATACATTAATGTATGCATTTGAAGTTTCAGAATATGTGCCGAAGTATTGTTCCACCGCCATTCAGAAATTTAAGCAATTAGCTAAAAAAAAATTAAAGTTTAACAAAAATAATGCATATTGATTACAGAAAACATGATATAACTTTTAACGGAAGTAAAAAAAAAAAAATGTCATTATATATTAATAATAATAATGATAATATAATTATGTAGACAAGTTACACAACTTGGTTTTTAGATGTTTGTGTTTATAATACTTTATAACGAAAATGACTGAAATTTCGATTTAAATTTACATATTAATAGTAATTTTAAAATCACGTCCCACACATTTTCGTTTGGACAGGAATTTCGAAGTTACTAAGAATTGATTTTTATGTATTCCTTCTTGTTATATTGTAAACCAATAATTTCATGAATGTATTTTTTCTAAATTAAAATATGAAGAAAAAGGAGGACAATAGTATTATTGCACTCTTCGCCCCATGTATTTCTCTTCCTCTTTGCGTGAGTGGAAGGGGGTTATTTTAAAAAAATCCCTGTCGGCTTGGCCTATAGGCGGAGGTAGATTTCGAAGAGTGCTCATTTCAACAACAAAAAATAAATTTGATTACAGATAAACCCAGTGTAACAACTTTATTTGTACTCTTTTGAAACATTTTTAATTTCATTTTTCTGTAAGAACTGGTTTTATCAGAATCATCTTAAGCTAAATTCAGATCAAATACCCATTTTGACAACATATTTTGAAATAATTCTGACTTTATTAAAAAATCAACTAATACAGTACATTATATAGTTCCTAAATAACAAAAGATTGTCAATTGCATGCGTTTGAGAGCAAACTGGAATTTAAAAATGAGTTATAAAATAACCAATTTTGAATACAACCTCAATTCCTAATCTGGTAGCTTCGGGAAATTTTGCGCGAAGTGCTCACTTTGACAGCATTTTTAAAAAATATATTAAGCCTTTATCAAAAAACTGACCAATACGGGTTTTATACAGCTCCTATATAAGAGAACCTGTCAATTGGATGCGTTTGAGAACAAATCTAAATTTAAAAATGAGTCAGAAAAAACGCAATTTTTTATTTCAATGCTTTCTCAAATTTTCAATCACGATAACTTCTTGAAATTCTGTTCAAAATACCCTTTTTGCAGCCTTTTTTGAAATATATTCTGTCTTTATCAAAAAATTGACCAATGCGTCACATTATACAGTTCCTAAATAAGAGGATTTGTACATTGGATACGTTTGACAGTAAAAATGGATTTAAAAATGAGTCAGAAAAAAACGAAATTTGTTATTTGAATATTTTCTCAAATTTCCTATCACGGTCACTTTGGGAAATTCTGTTCAAAATACCTTTTTGGCAGCCTTTTTTGAAATATATTCTGTCTTTATCAAAAAACTGGCCAATGTTTCACATTATATAGTTTTTAAATAAGAGGATCTGCCATTTGGATGCGTTTAAAATAAAAAAAAAGGATTTAAAAACCGATTCAGAAAGTAAGCAGTTTGGATTAGAGGTTTTTCCTCCAACTCCAATGTTTGTTTAATTTATTTTTGCTATACGAATTGGTCTTATGAAAAACTTGTCGATATAAAAATTATAGGTATTATTGTGGAGATGTAAAATAAATTTAATTGGATTTGATAGTTTAAGAATTGACAAAGTTATGGATTTTTTTCTTTTTCCAAACCCTTTTTTATTTTCGTTTTTAAATTTTTTTACCGGTAAATGTTAGTCCTATCAAAAACTTGCAAATACAAAAGTTTTAGATAATTTTGAGATTATTTATAAAAAATTTAGATGGATTTGACAAAGTTATGATTTTTTTTTCTCCCAAAAACGAATCTAGGAAAAAAAGTGACCGGAAAAAAAGTTATCGGAAAAAAGTGACCTAAATTACAAAAGCGGAAAAAAAGTGACACGGAAAAAAGTGACAAGGAAAAAAAGTGACACGGAAAAAAAGGGACACGGAAAAAAAGTGACAAGGGTTGATTTTGGGGAATTATTATTGATTTTGTAACGTTGGGATTCATTGGTTAAATTTGAAAGGGGGATGGGGGGGAGGCTCATAATTTAGGTAAATGGGTTTTTTTCATGCTGAATTAACTGTTTTGGTTCAATTTTTGGATATACGTTCATACTGAAAAGACACTTGCCTGATTAGTTTTGGGAAGGTACGATTACCCCCCCCCCCATCCGTCCTCAGTTAGATGAATGGGTTTTTATGTAGAATTATCCAACGTGTGTCAAATTTGAATATACAGGGCCTGACTGAGGCAGGGGCATGCGGGGCAATTGCCCCGGGCCCCCGGTTAGAGGGGGTCCCCAAGAAGAGAAAAGTTTATTGTTAAAAGAGGGCCAAATGATATAAAATAGCAAAATATTACCAAAATTCTTTTTTTTCAATTTTAAGGGGTCTTTTTTCTCCTACCCCCTTTGCTTTCCTGCCCCACGTTCCCTTAAAGTAATAGTTACATCATAAGAAAATTAATAGTTAAAATTATTTATCATCTGTTATTATGTATAAAGATGTGAAATATAAATACTGAAATCAGTACTTGGTACAAAATTTATGCATGCATACAATAGGTTTGAATTTTAATTTTAGTCACTTGAGTATAATTCACAAACATTTTTAAGATAGAAGGGGGCCACTCTAATAATGTTTGCCCCAGGGCCCCCCACTGTCTAAGTCGGGCCCTGTGAATATAGGTTCTTTTCGATAAGGCTTATATATAGCATATAATACATGAAGAGTTTTAATGGTTATATATAGAGGGAGAACGGGGGATAACCTTTCTTAAATTAAATTAATAACTTTTTACGCATAATTATCCGATTTGCTTAGAATTTTGGACATAGATTCATTATGATAAGACGTATCTCTGATTAGTTATGGGGTTCTTCTGCTTATTATAAAGGGTGGGGGGCGAGCAATTATCTCCCCCTTAAACTAGATAAATAGGTTTTTATGCAGAATTACCCCATGTATTTCAAATTTTAAATATAGGTTCTTACTGATAAGGTGGATCCCTGAATAGTTTTAAGGATTTGATATCTAAGTATTGAAGGGGAATAGAATATAACCTACCTTAAATTAAATTACTTTTTACGCAGAATTATAGGATTTGCTACAATTTTGGATTATAGATTCATTATGATAAGGCGTATCCCTGATTACATATGGGGTTATTTTTCTAATTAAAAATTAAGGCGGGTGATTTTCCGATCCCCTTAAATTATATAAATTGTTTTTTATGTTCACTTATCCGATATATTTCATATTTTGGATATATGTTTTTTCTCATGAAATTAGTCCCAGAATAATTTTAAGGGTTTAATGGCTAAGTATACTGTCAGGTTCTGAGACCACCTCTGCTAAAGATTGGAATTTCCGTTATTTCTCTATCTTAATCTCTTTTATATTATACCGGCTGTGTACTAGAATTTTCAAGGTGACATTCTTTCTTTGTTGAAGGGAGAATTGACAGGTAATCCTCTACAGGTGGTGAGTGAGAAAGAGGAGATTGCGGAGAGGCGTGTTCATCCGTCAGTGAGGTATGTGGATGATGAGCTGACAAGCAACATGTCACTAATCAAGAAAGGAATGTGGAATGTGTCCAATGGATAAGCCCCAAAGGGGGTTGACATTGGGGAAACACCATGATTTGAGAAGAGCAAGTCTTATCTCAGATTAGTTCAGTTCGTATCTGGGTTCATACCTAGAGAGTAGTGTTGGACAGAGGTCCTGATAGGGTGTGCTCTGCGTTGTAGAGCGGAGGCAGTGCGTATCTGGAGAGCAAGGGACACAGACGTCCTGGTGTTTAGTGCTCTGGGCCGAGAAGTGCAGGCCGAGTATCCATGTGTTGGGAGATTCGAAAGTGATATCCGATAAAGTTAATCTAACGTGCATTGAGTGTGAGGTGGAAGGTGTAATTCGAATAGTACACAGCCAACCTTTACTGTATTTAATTTAATGTTGAACCGGATCACATATATCCGAGTTGTAATTGTATATAATGGTAAATAGCGTATTTAGTGTGTACATATATTCTAAATAAACTGTTAATTCAGTTAATTGACAGCGTCAGTGTTCATTTACACAATCCTCACAGTGGGTGACAGATATCACCTAGTAATATCGGTGGTGGCAGCTATAACTACCACGGACTTTCTTCAAAGTTGTGCGGACTGAGAGGAACGTCCGACATATACAGTGGGTGAACGGAGGATAACCCCCCTTAAATTAATAAATGGCTTTTTACGCAGAATCATCTTATTTGATTCAAACTTTGAATGTGCGTTCATTATGATAAGGCGAACTCCTGATTATTTGTGGGTTATCCCCCGTTCATCCCTCTATACTTAGCCATTAAACCCTTAAAACTATTCAGGGATTCACTTTATCAGGTAAAACCTATATCCAAAAGTTGAAATACGTTGGATAATTGTGGAAAAAAAATCTTATTTAAAGAGTGGGGGGATTAATCGCCCGCTTTCCCTTATTTAATTAGCAAAAGAACCCCATAATTAATCAGAGATACGCCTTCTTATAATGAATATACATCGAAAATTTGAAGCAAATCGGATAATTCTGCGCAAAAAGCCATTTATTTAATTTAAGGGTGTATTTCGATTCAAACTGCCTATTTTCCGATTTATTTTTAACTTCATTTTTACTCTCATATGCATCAAACTGGCAAATTGTCTTATTTAGAAAGTACACAAGGTGCCGTAATTGTCAATTCTTTGATAAATGCAGAAAATATTGCGAAAAAAGCAATCAAAAATGGCATTTTGAACAGATTTTCCCCTGGCGGGAGATCTGTGAACGAAAAAAGGGTCATACTGAGAAGATAATTGTTTATAAATCAAATTCTAATGAATTGAGCGTAAAAATACAGCACATGGCACCTTGTACATCTCTTCAAAAATATCCTCAGCAAGTTTCATGTTTCTACTTTTGAAAATGTGTCTGAAATTGTATCGGAAAATTTCGAGCTGTTGAAGGTGGAAAAGCGTTTTTTTTAATACACCCTTAAGGGGGTTTATCCCCCGTTCTCCCTCTATACATAGCCATTAAACCCTTAAAACTATTCAGGAATTTACTTTATGAGAAAGATCCTACATCCAAAATTTGAAATAAATCGGATAAGTGTGCATATTTCTTTTTAAATCTAATTTAAGGCCGGGGGTAGTAATCACCCGCCCCCTTTTTAATTAGCAAAAGAACCCCATAAATAATCAGAAATACGTCTTATCATAATTAACCCATGTCCAAAATTCGAAGCAAATCTGATAATTATCGGTAAAAAGCCATTAATTTAAGAAAGGTTATCCCCCGTTCCCCTTCTATACTTAACCATTAAACTCCTAAAACTCTTCAGGCACTTTATACTATATATAAGCCTTATCGAAAAGAACCTATATGCAAATTTGACACAAGTTGGATAATTCTGCATAAAAACCCATTCATCTAATTGAGGACGGATGGAAGGGGGGGGGGTGGTAATCGTCCCTTCCCAAAACTAATCAGGCAAGCGTCTTTTCAGTATGAACGTATATCCAAAAATTGAACCAAAACAGTTAATTCAGCATGAAAAACCCATTTACCTAAATTATGAGCCTCCCCCCCCCATCCCCCTTTCAAACTTAACCAATGAATCCCCAAAATCAATAACTCCCCAAAATCAATCCTTGTCACTTTTTTTCCGTGTCCCTTTTTTTCCGTGTCACTTTTTTTCCTTGTCACTTTTTTTCCGTGTCACTTTTTTCCGCTTTTGTAGTTTAGGTCACTTTTTTTCCGGTCACTTTTTTTCCGTTTACCCCCAAAAACCCTATTTTTTTCGCCCCTTGAGCCCATTTTTAACTTTATCAAAATCTGTCATACATAAACTTTTGGCCCATTATTTAGAAGTAATATAAACTTTAAACTGATTCGATGTCTATTTTCATTAAGAAGTTACGAGGTTTTTTTCTGTTTTCACAAAAACGCCCACTATTTCGACCCCCTTGATCCTATTTTGTCCATTAACGAACTTATCCGAGATTTTATCCCCTTTGATTTTATGTACCAGTTTGGTGGAGATTGGTGAAGAATTATAGAAGTTATCGTGTCCATAAAAAAGTGAGATATATAGATAGATAGATAGATAGATAGATAAACTGGTTCGAATGCAATAGGTAGTATTTCATACGAAATCTACCTAAAAATCGCAGAAAAAAAGCAAGAATCTTTTGAATATCTATTATTTCTTTAAAATATCAGTCCAACCTGTGTCTGAGAGGTTCTGCTCTTGAAGACGGTAGACGGGAGTTGCTAGGTTCGAATCCAATAGCGCGCTTACTGTTCGGAGTTTTCTTCAAAATTTGCGTAAATACGGGTTAGGCTACCTTAAAAAAAAAAAAAAAAAAAAAACGGCGCGACGGAGGGCACTTTCTCTAGGCCTATGTCCCACGTCCAGAAATAGGCAATAATAAATAACAACTTTAAATTATCAAACCTACATGTTTGTTGTTGTTGTTGTTGTTATTTTCAACTCCACACCTTGAGTTGAACACAAAAAAGTCTCATGTTCTCATTCTTGTTATTTATGATTGCCAATTACCTGGACGTGGAATATAGGACTATAGAGAGTGCCCTCCAGCGAGGTCTTTTTAATGTATCTTAAACCGCAATTTCGTATGTTTTGAAGAAAACTATGGTATATTCCGAATGGGGACCCGAAGGGTGCGATTGGGTTCGAACCCAGAACCTTCCGTCAAGTAGTTAGTATCTGTGTTTTTAATTCTTCAAGAATAGATTATTATGATTCTCTGTTTTTCTTTACAATGTGAAAATATGCGTAAATCATGTTTTTGTCAAATGATTCTCTTGCAGAGAAGGAAAATGTTACAAAGTTCTAACAATGTGTTTTCATATATTCATTCGGTGCAGTATTTACAACCACGAAATTTATGAATATATTTCTGTAAAAGAAAATGACTGTAAATGTAAACTCGTGCATTTTGTATGTGTGGGAAAAGAATTTTAAAACTTACATTTTTTTTTTTTTTTTTTTTTTTTTTGTATCTGTAATACATTATAGCAAGAATCTTATGAATTTGATTTTAGGGTTTCGTTCATCTCATGAAACTTTATTCATCTCTTCCATTATCTGTTCGTCTGTCACAGAGACCGAACACAAAACCAGTATAAGTCAGAGACTTCAAATTTTGTGTACTTACAGCTGAAAACCTCGTGTCCCACGACAAATGATAAAATTTTGAGAAAATCGTTAATTAACATCATCAGAATTATAAAAATATAATTCAAAATGACGGTCAGAAGCACAAAATATTTATGATTTTTTAAATTAAGTTTTTGATGTGATCTTATTTAAAAAAATAAAAAAAATATGAGTTTCATAGCATTTTTTAAAAGAATGTTTCAACTATATAGCAATCTAAATAATAATGATAATAATAATAATGAGGTGAGATGTTAAAAGACTGAATAATATAAACAAAGACAGACACATACAATTGTGTATAAATCAAATTTTAAACTTATTTTTCTCACTTTTTTCATTTTATTCGAAATAATTTATTTAGGCATTTTTAGTACGTTACGGAGGAGAGGGCGGTTCGGAAAAATGCACTTCTGCGTTTGTCAAGGTCTCAGCAATGAAATCTTGTTAAATATGAAGTAAGAAGGGTTCAAATAAAGCTATGAGGGCGGAGGGCAAAGAATTATTCGAATAGGGAGTCCCACTTTTCCACCCTTCTATCTATTTGTTGATTTTTTTTTTTTTTTAATACTATAGAAGTGCCTAATGCTGAGCTTTGTACATATTATATGTATGCATAAATTTTGTACCCAGCACTGCTTGCTCACGTCTGTACATAGGGTATAACTCACACAACTTTATGAAAAAAAAAAAAAAACAAGTTGGAAATTGCACGTGAAGCGTAGCAAATGAGGTGCGTTCTTACTATAAGTTTTAGAATATTCAGATCTTGCTGGTATAGTAGAGCGTACTTTGGATACAGTATAGTGGTCGAAATCTTTGTGTTCCTGTAAATATGCAGGGAGTAATTTTTATTATACTTCATTAACGTATATCTTAATTATAAAATGTGAAGGTAGGTTAATATAATTAAAACACGCTCCAAACAATGTTTCCCCGTATAACATTATTTAGTGGAATACATTTGTGTGGTCCTGTAATTTAATAATAAATATTCTCTGCATCCCAGATTGTACAGAATGTATATTTTAGTACATACATCATAGATTCATGTCAATTATATTATGTTCAAATGAGTGTAACACCTTTAAAATGCATTTGAAACATTTTTTCCCATTGATCGTAATGTAACGGAATATTTTTGATTGTCCCTGTAACTGATCTATGCATCCGATTTTCATAACATTTGAAATGACTCGACAAAATTATGTAATAAATATAAGTTTTAAATTTCAAACGATTAAAATGCATTTGAAATTTTTTTCCCCATTGATGTAATGTAAGGGACAGACGGACAGACGGACGGACTGAGCGACAACAATAGGTGCTACGTATTTACATAATTACGAACGCTCCTAAAAAGACTACTATGATAATAATAGGAAAAGTAGTAGATTGGTTGACATGAGTATTTCTTTGCAAGTTTTACCTTTGCGAATCAAATGCATTATATGATGTCTAAAAGAAAATGTCCCAAATTGGTCATAATTAATGCTTTTTACTTGATATATTACGAGGAAAATGTTAGTAAAGAATTTCTTTTGAAAATAATATAATATTAAATTGTCATAATAAAATTTTAATCATTAGTTTTCTAATGATAGTTTGTTTTTGGAAAGAATAGAGGGGGTTGTGGGCGCTGAAAGCAGAGATGTGAAGGTGGGGTACACTTCCTTCATTTCTTAAGGAAAATCCTGATTACTCTCATGGGGAATCTCAAAATGTGTAAGATAAGCAATATGTTTCGTAAAAATATCAATAGTGATAATGAACATCTGTTAACGGAATCTTTGGAAATGCACCTTAAGGTAGTTCTCAAATTCATTGCTCAACAACCCAAATCTTTGAAAAAATGTTTGACTAACTTTTAACTGTAAAGCCCTAAAATTGACAAGCATGATTATTTGAAGTTTTGGGAATGAAATAGTGTTTTTCATTTTTTTCTAAACGAATTACGTAACGACGTATAAGAGATTCTTATCAGGGATTTAAGTTTTTCTCCTTTCTCGTTATGTCGCTTCCGAAATTCGATTCAAAACGCTATCTGTAGCCGTATTTCCACAAATAAATGATCTCTTTAATAATAATAATAATAATAATAATAATAATAATAATAATAAATGGATAACGCCATTCAAATCATAGTTTTTGAATGAGAAAACCTGTCAATTTTATACGTTTCCGAAAAGAAAAGAATTCAGAAATGTGTCAGAAAGTAGCTATTTTGGATTTGTGGAAAGATTTAATAAATCGGAGAGAAATATATTCCTAAATCTACGTTTTACTTAACAACTTCAAAGTTTTTCATCAATTTTTTAATTAATAACACTTTTCATGTTCCATTATGACTATGCTTTATTCAAACATGAACCTAAAAATGTAATTCAAGTTACAGTTACAAAATATTTTCTTTTGACAACTAGCCCTTTAATTATATTTTCTAACTTAAAATGTAATTATTTTTTTAGTATTTATAGCATTGTTATGGCTTCAATGAAGCATGTAAAATAGTTCCTTATTTTTCTTTTGTATTTAAAGAATACTTATTTTTGTGATTTAAAAAGAAAAATATAATTAGCAATTATAGCAATCTGTATGAATAACATTAAGTTTTTAATTTTTTTTTTTTATTGACACACCCAGGTTTATGCTTTGGAGGGGCAAAATTTCCCGTTACTACACTTCATGCTAACATTATCTATAATATTCCTATAAGTTCAATCAATAAGTATAAAATGTTTCTTTCTTTTTCTCTTTTTTAAATCAATGTAATTTGCTGTACAAATTAAAAAATATATTATTAATGAATATATCATTTTTCTTATTAATGTTAATATCTTAAAGTATAATTCAAGTCATGTAACAAAAATTATTTATTTCTTTTGAAAAAAATTAAAAATAATTCGTTAAATTTTTAAGCTGTTTTTATGAAAATATTTAAAGCTACCTTAAAACAACAAATAGCGGGCAAATGTTCTTTAAATTTGTTGCTGGAAAAAATTCGAAAGAAACACAATTCGGAATTTTTTTTTTTCAATATTCTGTTTAATTTTCTTTCCCATTTATGCTCCTGGCTATGTCATTACGGCTCACTTCCGTCCGCAGTTTCTATCCTTACTTATCTTCTCCAGCCCTAGGAAGTACCGGTTATAGTGCAATCATTTTGAAAAATCTCTTCCTATGAATATTACCTGTGTTCGAAACTACAAAGAACTAAATAAGCTGCAATGGGTTTGAAAGAATGGAATTTTTTTTAACATTCCGCACCGCACCACACTTGTATGTTATGCCTTTTTTATTTTACAACATCAGTAGTTTTTAACATCTGTTAAAATTTTAGCTATTAGTTTTTTAACATCTGTAGCTATTTTTCTTAAAACTGCGTTTAAAAGCGAAGACAATTCTTCTGACTTCAAAGGAGCATTATGAATGTTGTTAGTATCATTCATTATATGAAGTTAACTGAAGACGGGAGACTAAGCATCTTAGTTTCACTTAAACAGTTACATTGCAGTAGTAAATATTTAAATATCTTATCCTTGTATTGTGTCGATTGTGAAACGATTTAGAATCGTTTCTTTTTGAAACAGTCTTTTATTCAAAGAGGGGAGAGAAGACACAGTAGCTTTTTCACTGTTAGCGAACGATTGACAACATTTGTTCTGTTCATTAATCTATTCAGAGAACGTTCGAATCCATTATGTGGCAGTATTGTGGATACAAATCTTTTTTAGAAGAATGCAGTATTTTTTAAAATTAAAATCGCTTTGATAATAAAGGAAGTGGCCCTCTCAAAATCAATTATTACCCAATGTTTTAAACTATTAATAAAATTGTAATAAATTACAGTTTTTTTATAAGTTGTGTTAATCATTTTTTGCAAAAGAAGAAAAGTATGAAATTGATTTATATGAATGTAGAAATATATTTCATTAAAAGACGGACCGTTTAAAAAGTTTCATATCATTGTTATATTTTCCCTCTCCGGAAATGGAGAAAACTTCTTTTCTTTAATAAATTTATTTCAAAGTAATGAAATGAGCTTTTTAAAAAATATATTTTTTAGCTCTCTCGCTTTAAGTCAATGGTTTACGCTTGGGGGGGGGGGGGGGGGGCTTTCTAAGATCTTTCTAAAAAAAGAGAGAAAAACTAATATTTTTTAACTTTCCAACAAAGTTCAGAAGTATTTATGATTTCAGTATGTCTGGCCGTTTGACCGCGCTCCAACTCTTGTAAATTTAGTCGGATTGTCCTGAAATTTTTGGATGTTATTGATGGTTACCCTAGTACGAACCCTATTCTAAATGAAATTCTTAGCATAATTAGTTTATTTACATGGACAATCAAAATTTGTTCGTCATATTACGTTCTATGGGAAAAAATCGTTTCGAATGAATTTTAAAGATGTTACACCCTGTCAAACATATTAAAACTTATATGCATCTACAAACTGCACTAAATATGCATTTTTTTAAATATGAGTTGAAAAGTATAGATATTATTCATTTACAGGGCCACACAAAATAATTCCATTACATAATGGTAAAGGAGAAATTGTTTGCGACATATTTTAATTATATTGAACTGTTTCAAGTATAATAAAACAGATATACGTCACTGAAGCTTAATATAAGATATTTCATGCATATTACAAAGTGCACAGATTTACAGGGACACACAAAAGATTTCAAACAGTATATTCTATCAAAAGTACTCTATGTTATCGATGATGGCTAATGTAAGGATAAAATGTATTTTTAAGTATGATATGCGCTTTTAAGTTTCACTAAATTTATACATAATTATATGGTATGTATGAATGATATGGTTGATATACACTGGGCTAAAGAAAAGAGCTCAAGGTTACTGAATATGAGCATAATTTACTTAAAGATTTTTAAAAAAAAAAATAAATTACGTATTTTTATGATGAACTGCATTCTGTTTACTAAGAAATGTTTGTAGAATATAGTTAAAGTGATATACAGGGCCACCCAAAGAATTGGATACATGGATCGCCTAAGGATAATAATTTCTGGAAATGTGATTTCAGTAGTCTTAAGGGTGTTTTAGTTTGAACTAAACTGTAGCTAAATATTGGCGTATAATAAAACTAATAGGTTAACTACAGGGCTGAAGAAAAGTACATAAGTATACTTCTATCTATTAAAATAATTTGCTGAAAGATAAATTTGAGACTGTTCAGCGTTTTCTGGTTAAGTTAAATTTTCCCTTTATATAGTATGTATATCAATTGACAGATCAAACACAAGGCTGTTCAAAAGTATTAGAATACATATTTGTCTATAAATAGTAGCACTTGTGAAGTTTTATTAAAATTTCAGGAAGTGCTGGAAAGTATTTCATAATCTATGCTTAACGCATGATTTTTCATACTTGTTTTTTGTTATCCGAACTCCTCGTATAAAACAAAACTTTAAATATCTCGACGTAAAATAAAAATATCCGCACAGAGCAATCAACACTATACAGGTTACTAATGCATTTTACCCGTCATTTATAATAAGTATATCATTAAGGTGCATTCAAATCCAAGTTTCTTACTTTTTGATTAATTTTTAAATCTATTTTTGTTTTGAAAACATCAAATCCACAGGTTTACTTATTCAGAAACCATATATTGTGCCGTATTTGTCAATTTATTGATAAAGGCGAATATAAGGCCGAAAATGCAGTCAAAGTTGGCATTCTAAACCGAATTTCCTGAAGCGATAGTGTTGGAAACGGAAAAAAGGGTCATACTGGGAAGATAACTTTTTTAAAATCAAGTTGCAATAAATTTAGTGAAAAACGAAAATACACGGCCTATATTATATAATAAATAATATAATATATACATATATATAATATATAATAAAATTTCGTAAGCAAGTTCTCTATTTTTATCTTTAAAAAAAAGTCTGAAAATGCGCCCAAAAATTTTGAGTTATTTGAGCATGGATACTTTTTTTTAATACCGTCTTAAGGAATTTCAAAATTTTCCCAGAAAGTTTAAATAATTATTATTGGAAATTTGAAAAATTGGAAAAATCTATTAACTGGAACGGAAAATTTTTGCCTATTCAAATTTCAACTGTAATGTAGCACACTTTTAACTTACCCTAGAAAATAAATCCTGTCCTTTCCCATCTTGGTCCAACCTATAGAAAAAAGTAATCTTCAAACGAAACTCGGACCGAGTGACGATAAGGAAAATTGAAATGGGAATGGGCTCTTGAAGACCTTATGTCGAATACCCAAAAGAATAGTTCACAAAATTTTGTAAATTTGGTCCATAATAGTCTAATACATATATGTATATAAATTTATAGTGAATTTTGCTTACTTTCATAAATGAGTTTCAGCTGAGCGAGTTCGTTTGAAATCTTTTTGAATTTAAGCTTGAACTTAACTCATTTTTGAAAAATCAAGTTTAAATTTAAATTATTTTTTTTTCTGTGTGTGAGAGTATGATTAACACCGAACCAAGCTTGTAAACAGATGCCATATATAAGAAAGCATATGAAATCAGGTTGTGTTTATTGTTGAAATAGATAAAATAGATATTGCGTGCACCTTCTACTGCACAATCTCTTTCTTTTATTTTCTTTATTTTCTTGAAATGGAATTCTTATGCTAGGGTTATGACCACCTCATTTACGTATCAAGATTAGTTTTGGCTGCTCGTTGATGACGAGAGAGCGAATCAACCAGGACATATTTCTTTATAGATATAAATAAGTACTATAAAAAAAAATCAATGTTTTTTATGTATTTATTTTATTTTATTTTTTATTAGTAACTAACAAGTGCATCATCTTAGGATGAAACATTTGAAAGTACAGTCAATGAGAAATTAGTTTAAACTTGATGAAAATATTCCCTCCCATACATAATTTTCTAAATGTTTTCCTACTATGTCAAATTAAAAAATATATATTTTTTTAAACGGAAAATAATGTTTTTTATTTATTATTATTATTTTTATTTTAATGGCACTGTTGAATAACAAGTGTTATTTCTTCATAAAATTTTCTCTTCGCAAATAGTTAAACAATTTTCCAATGCTTGAATTACTTGTGAAAAAATATATATACGAATTTTTTATTATCATCTTTTATTTATTTATTTATTTATTTATTTATTTCAATTTTTCAATTTGTGCAACATACCTTTTCATGCTGTCCATTTTTATGTGATTTAAAAGCTATTATTAGCAAAAAATTATATTATATATGTACATAAAATGTGTTTAAAATTTTTGTGAGTTGAAAAAAATTCCATTATTGACAGCTGAAATAATCCATAAAGTCCCCAATTTAGTGAATTGATGACTTAGGCGCAATTAGCCGATCTCCTTATTTCTGTGGGTACGTCTCTGCTTCTCCAGGATGAAAAACAGCATTGTAAGATTTTTAAAAGATTTGAGACTTTTAAACTGGTCGTTATAGTTTATGAGTCCTTATGTTGGATGTTCGATATATTAAGTGACTATTTCCCTCACGTGAAAATATCCTCTTCCTAATGCTAATCCTATGGAAGAAATTCATAAAGATATCTCGTTTGCATTTCAATATTTTAAATATTTTTTCATTGGATGGCTGAGGTTGATCTGTACAAAGGCCGTTTTTTCACTTTTCTGATTTCGTTAGCAGATTTTTTTTTAAGAGGACACTTTCCCTTTTGAAACAGGTTCCGGAAGTAAAAATGTCCTCCTTTAAAATACCTATAAAAAAAATCAAACAATTCAGAAGTTGCACGTCAAACGTAGCAAATGAGGTGCATTCGTGCTAAAAAGAATTTTTAAAAATATTCAGACATTGATGTCTGAATACTATAGTATGTAATACTATTGATGTAATAGCATTATATACTATAGTATCAGAAATCTTTTGTATGACTCACTCCTTTTGTGTGTCCCTGCAAATACTATCTACTTTCTATTATACAGGAGATAACTTTTAGTACACCTCAACAAAGTTAATCAATTTCATAATATGTATAATAGTTTAAGAAAATTAAAACGCACCCCAAACAATGCTTCCTCCTATACCACTATGTAATGGAATACTTTTGTGTGGCCCTGTAAATTAATATCAAAACTTTTTTTTTTTCATCTAACAGTAAGTATATTTTTATATATTTTTCATAGATGCACATAAATTTTGTTATGTTCAAAAGCACATGTAGCATCATTAAAATGCAATTAAAAACTATTTTTTTCCCATTGGCCGTAATGAAAAGGAATAATTTTTATAGTACCTGAAATAGAACTATGCATTCAATTTTCACAAAATTTGAAATGAATCGATAAAATTATGCAACAATTACGTAATTTAAATATCAAAAATTTCGGTAGGGTAGTTTTTGCGCTGTTATATGCGGACGGACGGACTTAACGACTATTATAGCTACATATTTATATAACTACGAACGCACCTAAAAAGGGATAGGTGGCCTTAGTTCTCAGTTATCCAATGCAAAAAATACTGAAATGGAAACGAGATATCTTTTTGTATATATTTTTATAGGAATTGCATTAGCAAACACTTATTTTTACTTGACTGAAGCAGCCTCTGAAGGGGCTAATTATGCGAAAATATCCGCAAATATTAATCCTACTTGAAAAAATTCGAAAAAAATCTCGTTTGTATTTCAATATTTTTAGATGCGTTTTTTTCATTGAATAGTTGAGTCAATCTCTACCAATGCAGTTTTTTATCTTTTCGAATTTTTTGTACCAGATTTTTTTCTTTCTTTTCTAATGAGGATTTTTTCATTTTTGAAATCAGTTTCATAGAAGAAAGCATCTTCATAAAAAAAACCTTGCATTCAAAGAAAAAAATAAAAATAAAAATAAAGCGTTCTTTGTAGAGATCAAACTCAGCTATACCATGTAATAAACAAATAAATAAATATAAAAGGAGAAATACTGAAATGCAAATGAGATAGCTTTAAAAAAATCTTCATGGAATTAGCATTAGCGAGTGGATGATTTCGATGAATGAGATAGCTCCTTATGAGCACATGCAATATATAATTAGTATATTCGCTGTAATAACTCTAAATCTGTGGCTTTTTACTGCTTATGACAATGCCAACACAGAATTATGGAGTTATTAAAAATTCCAACACGGTGAGTTACATTTAAAACAATAAATATATGTACAAAAACAATCAATAAAGAAAATATCTATCTGTACATTTAAAAATACAATTAAAGCAAAAATTCTATCCTAAAGATTCATAATAGGCATACAAATGCATTATATATCTTAAAGTTATTATTATTATTATATAACTTGCAAAGCAAAATTATATTGGCAAAATTGATTAAATCCTGAGATTCCAGTTGCTCAGTTTTTGGACCATAAAACAATAGGGAATTATTCTCTGAGTTATCTCATATGTTATTTAAGAGTGCAATTATGTTTCTTTTCACATAAAAAAAAAAAAAAAAAAAAAAAAAAAAAAAAAAAAAAATATTTGTAAGATATGCAAAATTTTTCAGTTGGATTTATTTTACTTTTATTAAAATCTTTATCCGAAAAATTATGTTTTGTAGAGATAGTATTACAATTCTAAAAATACGTGGAAATTTTGTCCTTGGGGATTTTGTCTGGTGGAAGTTGTTATCCTTAGGGAACTTGTCCGCGGTGAATTTTGTCCTGGAATTAAAAATTCATCAGGGTGTGGATTAAGGAAAAATACAATGTTATTATTTCTGATTATGACGAGCAAATATGATAAGATAGTGGATATCTTGTAAATATAATATGTTTGTTCAGACATTTTCCCCATAAAATCCACATTTAAAAATTTATTTTATGTTTATACATTAATGTATGCATTTGAAGTTTCAGAATATGTGCCGAAGTATTGTTCCACAACCATTAAGAAATTTAAGCAACTAGCTAAACAAATTAAACTTTAACAAAAATAATACATATTGATTACAGCAAATATTATATAACTAATAAGGGAAGTAAAAAAAGTCATTATAAAATAATAATAATATTGACAATATAAATGTGTGGACAAGGCATTTCAAAAGATGTTTTACTTTTCCTTTTTTTACTCGTAAACATTTTTTTTTTTTTTTTGTTATTATGAAACTAATTCGCATAAAAATAACTTTAAAGAACGGAAACGGAAATTTAAGTCTTTTAAATAAAAAAAAAAGTAGAATTTTATTGTACATATTTAAATACTACTCATATTTCTTTCTTTATTATATACTACAGACTTCTACAAGAACATATTAAAAAACCTAAAGATCCTATTCTCTTTCCTATAAATAATTTTAGAGAAAAATAATTTCACCAAAATCTTACGTATTTTTTTAGTTAAATAATGTACACGAATGATTACATATTTTACTTTTTCTAAACATTAAAGTATTACTATTGAAAATAACTTATCCATAAATTTCTCACAAATGATATGCTTATATTGAAGGAATTTCAATCAATTGCATGCACATTTGATAAAGGTTTAACATACTGAATGCATCAAAAATCTTAACAATCGCAAACGAAGATAAATGAGTTTTAAAAAATCATTTAGTTAACTTTGTTAATTATAATCAAAACTCATTTTTATTTTTTATATGCATTTATTCAGCAACACACTACTAATTAAGTCCGTTAGATGATTAAATCTCATTATTAATGTATGAAAAACCCATAATTTAATAAATACAATTTAAAAATAAAATATTAAAGAATAGCGGTCGAAGCTGTTTTAAAGGGAATATTAGGTTGTTATAACGAAACTTTAATTGTTAATTTTCTAATGTAATTTGTTTATTAGCACGGATAAATGAGGTACTGAAAGCGAAAAGAGGAAGGAGAACCCCTCTTTCCTCAAAAATTGTCCATTCCCAAATTACTTTATCTCAAAAAGCGACAGAAACAGGTTATTACAAATGCCTGTGGTCAATTTTCAAACACCCTTTTCAAAGAAAAACGAGTTGGTTGTACCCTTTTTTCCACCCACGGTGTAAAAATCTTCAAATGCTTTCTAAACCACCATTCGTTAGCTTAAGGCGATTACTGACAAAATTCTTTGAAACATATATGCAGATGTGCTGTCTAAAAATAAATCTTTTCACCTCAGAATAAAGTAGCCTGGTCAGTTATGTTATCACTGAAAAGACAGCCAGATACAATAATACTATTAACAGCAGTTTAGCTAATGCATTTTGTTTGTAAAGGGGGGTGGGGTACACATCGGATTTACCGAATGTTCACAGTAAAATTACCGAATGATTGTAATTTTTCATTCTTGTATATTCATGCCTTTTTATATTTTAGAGCGAGCACTGTGAAAACAATTGTTGTATGATAAAAGTGCCGATAGACCAAGTTTCATTAGTGCGATTTCTTCGCACTACGATTGTGGTAACACATAGTAGTGGTTTTTGCCAAATATCAAATACTGAATATTTGAATAATATTTTTTTTTTTTTTTTTTTTTTTTTTTTTTAAACAAGAAACACTATTTTAATCCATTTATTGTGGTAACACATCGTAGTGGTTTTTGCCAAATATCAAATACTGAATATTTGAATAATATTTTTTTTTTTTTTTTTTTTTTTAACAAGAAACAATATTTTAATCCATTTATTTCATCAAACGTGCAATGCATTAGGTTATACATATTGGGTGTAAAACAAACTGAATTTTTATTCGCAACTTTATCTGTAATTATGACATTTCAAAGACATTTATTTCAAATTAATTTTGTTTATAATAAATGCGATGATATCATTCAAAGTAGATTACGATTATGGTTTCTTGAACGAAATTTGTCTGTTTTGATTCTTATTATCAGCTAAAAAAGCTTTTCTATTTTGTTTAGAAAACTTTTTTTGTGGAAAAGCAGCAATAGATAATGTACTAAACAAAATGTAAGAACTACATGAAATAATTCTACGAAAATCCTAATTAATCATCATTTTAACACTCTTTATGTTTAATTTTCTTAACTTATACTTTACAAATAGTAAATTAATAATCTAAAAACATTATTAGCCTCCGATGCTATTTCTTTCAGACAAGCCAAAAAATGTCGTGTCATCAGCCCTGAATTTATTACTCAACCGATTTTGATAATTATTTTTTAAATGAAAGCTATTTATTTGTAGTTGTGCCCATTTTAGTTATTTTTTAATTTATTTCCATTTTTATATTTTATTTTTAATTTTAAATGCTTTTTACGATATTTGTTCAAAATGGTGGCAACTCATTTTAGCTTTTCTCTCGATAATAAAAATTTATTTTCCAAAATGATTGCGTATAATTATGCACTAAATAAGGTAAGAAAAAATATATTTACTGAGAAATAATATTAATAATGTAAATAAAATAACAGAAAATAATTTATGATAAAAATTAATATCTAAAGCAAAATAAGAAAAATTTCAAATGAGGAAAATTATGTCATTCAGCAACCCGATAAATGGGAATTACAACGATAACGATAACGATCATAACGATAACACATTTCAATATTTCTTTTCATTATGGACACTGAGATTGAGATTTTACTTTCAGATGACTTCAGTTAGTGAAAATAATGTCACAGTAAAAATAAAATTAGTTTTTTTTTTTTTTTTTTTTTTAATAAAATTAGTTTTTTGTGAGTGCATTGCATATAAAATAAAATTTCTTGATTTCGCCGGCATTCAGATTACAATTTTAACTGAAGATGTGCGAATATTTGCATGCAAAATTGTAACTGGCAAATTTGACATTTAGTTTGTAAAAATATTTATTATATACTGATTCAATAATGTAATTACTTTTGCTTTTTTGTAAACCAAATCGATCGGGTCTTTTAAACATTTCACTCGTTGAATTCGACGGGATTCCACTCGTTTTATTGTTAAATTGCATTTCCTTTTACTCAGATTCTATAAAAAAGTATTTAAACTAAAGAAAAAATCCGTTTTTGATGAATCTAGTCAATGAAGAAGTAGCACGTCAAATTGTATATCTTTATTATTCCACAATTCTAATGTCTCAGAGAGAAATTGCTATTCAATTGGGTATTTCACGCCGTTATGTTTGCTATTATATTGATAAACACAAGAAAAATGAAGTTAGTTCAATGCAATCTAAACGGGGTCGCCCTTCTAAAAAACCTGTATCGATTTTTTTTTTCTTCTAATCGGAGGCGAAACTCAATTCTGCAAAAGCAGAATCTACATTCAACTTGTATTTTATTTAAATACAAGTTTGTTTCCAATTACTTTTTAAAAGCCTTACCAGTGGTCGAAAGATTCGAGTCTAAAACTGATAGATCTAAAGTGCTGGGTTTAAACCCATTCGCACCCGTCGGCCTTATCGTTCGGAGTTTTCCGCGATATTCTTCGAATAAGGGTTAAATTCCCTTAGAAAGACCCCCCAAGGCGGATACCCCCCAGGGCCTATATCCCTCTTGTTGATAAATGGCGGACATAAAAAAATCAACCAACCAATTATTTTAAATATTTATAAGTACATAGTTAAAAGTAGAAATTGTGAATAGTTTTTAGAAATGTGTTTTAAAAGGTTTTTAACTTTAGGATTTGGCCAAGTAGTTTGATATTCGGCCAAACCGAATATTCGGCAAGCAGAATATGTATCTTTGATATTTATCCAAGCCGAATATTCGGCCTGGCCGAACATGCAGAATACCGAATGGATGTTTAATATTCGGTGTATTCCTAGTTTAAATATATACAATCTTATAAATCCGAGTGTGTACGTTGCCGGTGACAAATGGGGCTCTGACTGTTGGCTCGTTTGTATAGATTTCCATTTTGGAATTCCATTTTATGCATGTTCAAAACGTTAATACTTGGACAGGCAAGTACTTTAAATTTAAGAACAAAGAACAGTGTTAGTCTTAAAATTATTAGATTATTTTTAAGATGTTACTTTATTTGTCTCAGCTGCATTCAAAATGCATTAAATCAAGCATTCGACTTAACCTAATAATATGATATTCGGTAACCGAATATTCGGTAACATGGCCTAATAGGCAGAATACCGAATGGATGCTTAATATCCCATGTATCCCTAGTTTAAATATATAAAATCTTATAAATTTGAATATGTAGGGAGTCAAAGGCAGTTGTGGCTCTGACTGTAGGTACGTTTGGATAGATTTCCACACACGTATGCATTTTCGGAATGCTAAATACTTAGGCAAG
Source organism: Maratus speculifer (assembly GCA_964019185.1). Taxonomy (NCBI): domain Eukaryota; kingdom Metazoa; phylum Arthropoda; class Arachnida; order Araneae; family Salticidae; genus Maratus; species Maratus speculifer. The sequence continues at coordinate 353,215,263 of OZ025294.1, forward strand.
TATTGCCTTCATTATGAAGGAACCGAGTTACTTTTAAAATTATAAGGTGATTTTTCAAGTGTTATTTGTCTCAGCTGCGTTCAAAGATCGATGAAAATATGAAAATAAATAAGTAAAAGACGATTGCCTTGTGCAGTTTAACAATTAGTTAGTTATTTAAAAGATTAACCGATTTAAGTTAAAAAGCGGTATAAAGCCGATTATGGGAGCTCTTGGCTTCGTTACCCCCTGTCCCCATTTAAATTTGAGGCACAAGAGGAGCAGTCCCAACATCTCTTTAAGCAAGACGACAAATATTTTTTTTTTCAAACTTGTCGCATTTTTACGAGAAAATAGCGGAAAAGTGAAATAGTAATCGATTCAGAGCGAAAGAAAAATAATATAGTGCAAAGAGTAGAATATTACTAATGAAAAAAATAATTATTATTACTTTAAATATTTGTTTTTACATTGTTATCTGTTCTGCAATAATTTTTTTAGAATATGTCTAAAAATTCTTAAGAGGGCGTTCTTAACAGCGTCAAATGATGCAATTTTTGGACAAAAGTGAAATTACCGAATGTAAATGATTATTTCGAATGGGAGGGGGGGGGGGTCGCACCTTCGCCTTTTCCTGTAGCTAAGCTCCTGACTACTACTAATAATAAAATAAAAATGTAAAAGCTAAAGCAACTGAGACATTATTTTGCCCTTAGGAAATAGAGTCGCCATTTCAGTACGAAAGGAGCTCATTTTGTTTTTATTCGGTAAATGGCAAATAGAACATTATTCCAATTTGAAAGGTTTGAAGGGTTAGGGCGTTAGAAAACTTTACAGAGTTTACCAGTAAATTTTTCAAAAAAAAAAAAAAAAAAAAAAAAAAAAAAAAAAAAAAAAAAAACAGAAAATGACAATTTATTGAGTTCTAATGCTGATATTTTTCTATACAAATAGGCTTTCTAAGCTCTTGCGTCTCCCCTCCCCCCACTTTTCCGAAGTAAAGCGGAGATAATTTTTACGTCAGTGGGCAGGCTACAGTAAACTTTTCAGTTAAATGCTATTGCAATTCAAATATGTTGCAGTGAGAGTAAATGTTTTATAAATCTTTAAAACAACTGCTCACATATGGATTAAAATATACAGTGTTGTAAAAAGATGCTTCGTATATGTTACGCCTAAACTGGGGGTACCCCATAGGCTTCCGCCCATATCCTAATACCATCACTTAGGATACCGAATATCCTTAGCCTTTATACGATGGCGGCTTTTGCAAACTGGGTCAAAACACAGACAGAAAAAATTTCAATATCTGTTTTACACCTTTAATAAAATTTAGTTTGAAGTATTCTTTCCTTTTATATAATAGTCAGCATATTTATTTCAATTATACATCAAAGTGACTTATTCAGAACACTAATCCAATCCACCACTAAAGTGTAACATCTTTAATCGATAAATCAACGAGTCAGCTTCTACAGGTTAAGTAAAACTTCAGAAAACTTTATGCAATTTCATTAGTAATTTATTCCTAACTAAGAACAGATGAACAAAATAATTTTACATATATAAGTATAATCATAAATTATTACGAATTATCATCTATTAAGGGCTTGGGCTTATGGGGCCCCGCTATATATATATATATATATATATATATTTAATCTAATAGTGTAAAGTTTTTTAATTGTTTGCTTTTGAAGGCGCTTGTAAAAATAGGTCGATATATATATATATATATATATATACATTTTTTTTTTTTTTTTTTTTTTTTTTTTACAGGGACACTATACATCTAAAGTTCGAACATGATATCATTTATTGTTTCCTTAAAACATTCCAAAACGACGCCAAGAAATTTAGATATGGTTTTCGAATAGGGAATATTACTTCATATGCTAAAATTGTTATTCAGACAAATTTTGCAGCCATACAACAAAAGTTTGAATACATTAGCATTCCTTTTTTCAGTAAAATATTTTGCATCAGCATCATATTTAACATCTTAGTAAGATGCGCAAAATTACTTAACACATTAAAGGATGTACTCTGCTGCTTTGTTCAACAAGTGTGAAAAGTTTTGACACATTTACAAATTTATTTTTTAATGGAAAGATATAAAATTAGAAAGCCAGACTATGGAAGCAATTCGGAGTCGAACTGTGTTTTCTATTTTTTGATGAATAAATTACCTACTGAGTTATAAGCGTTTGCGATCACATGACAAAGATGTTTTTCTCCTTCTTGCTGACCTGTTTTTCTCTCTTCGCGCAGGATGTCGGTTCAAAAAACCCACATTGGCACTGTTTTCTGAAAACTCTATTATGTTTGACCAAAAAAAAAAAAAAGAAAAGAAAAAGAACAGGAAAGTGAATAAAACTAGGTATTTTCTAAATAACAATACCTGCTACTTTCGTGGATATCCGAACAAAAATAAAATAAAACTTATGTTATAAAGTTACCCTTTTTAATTTAAGAACTCTGTCATTGTATCATACATAGATTTTTACAGGGTTATATACAAAGCTTGAATGCACTAGGATTTACGAATTCCTAAAAATGTTTTGAATCGGCACTAAATTTGAATTATTTTTTAAATGTTGGAAGTATTACTTTTTACACTAAAGATAGTCATTATATTATACATAAATTTTACAAGAATACGTCAAAACTTTGAAGGCACTGTGATGTACTGTTTCTGGACAATTCTCAATTTGGCATACTTTATAATACGTATGTTTTCTATGTTTTAATATATTACATGGTTAACTGAATTCATTCCATCTTTTAAAAAAATTGCTTGTTAAAAATTTCGCTTGAGAATAATACTTTTTTCGGTTGTAATTTATTTCAAAGAAAAGCATTCTCCAAATATTTTAAATAAGATATTATAATTTTGGAAGTTTGTGTACTTTATCTATTTTATAAAAATAATATTATGTAGAAACAGGTTTTGTGTAAATTTAAAGTGGTAAACTGATTTTGTGTATTTTTTCCTTTACATGTTTAAAAAATATTTTTTGGGACGGAAACGCATTATATGTATTGTCAGAGAATTTCATCTTTAGAAAATTCTGTCAAAAGCCAAATCACTCTTAGATACAATCCTCTCCACTTAATCGGGTAACGGATAATCGAATACCCCGCTTATTCGAATACAACTCTCCGGAACCGAATTTATCGTCATTGGATCTGTGTTAATTTTCCCCGCTTAAACCGAATAAATTTCGCGAATCTCTCCGCTTATTCGAATACCATCTGGGTGACCTATGTTTGAAAACAGGCGCGAAAAACACGTTTCATATTGAATTTTTCTTCACCTTTGGTCATTTTCGGCTCATTTCCATTGAAGACAAATTATCAGTTCTTCCTGCAACGATTTCGGCTGGCAGGTGTATAATGGACAGGTTAAATGATCTCCCTTCCTTTTTCTGCGAATGAGTAAAATAAGTTGTTCAATGGATTATTTTTAAGTTTAGTCGCGGTTTTGTTCGGAAAAAGGCGTTGCTATGAATTTTAAATGGAAAGCTACCTATGAATTTTAAATGGAAAGAAACCTTTATGAAAAACTGCAGTTTTTGAAGCGTTAAATAAGAAAACAGAAGTCCAGGTAGCAGAAGTAAGGTTCCAATATAAAACACAATGACAAATATGTCCAAAAATAAGAGAGGTAAAATGGAAATTGGGATTGAAAGAGGGAGCATAATTCCAGTTTTCATAACAAGATGCACTGGAATAGGTTTAGCGAAAAAAGCGAAATTTTCGTTAATAAATGGCACTATGATTTAGCAGAAGGCGTGTGCTAATGCACAAAAACGCATCCACGTTTTTTGTGCTAGCAAAGTTTTAACCAAATTCCATTGAACTACATTAAGTATAATGTAAATCATACAGTTACATAACTGATATTATATTATTACGTACTTACTTTATATTAGAAATTGTATTTATTTTACTAATTTACGTTATTATATTAACGATTTTATTATGCTATTAATTAATTATGCTGCAGATGGTCGTTTTACCTTTTTATTGCGCATTAAATATCACATTTCTGTGTTCCCCGTTTAATCAAATACCCCGCTTAAACGAATATTTTTACTGAAACCATCAATATTCGTTTAAACGGGGACGACTGTAGTTTGTTGTTTCCATTATTGGTGTAAAATAAAATTTTAATATACATTATTTAAAACAGCAGTTACCGTTCACGGATTGTCATATTTAAGAATTCTTTTATGTTTCGGCGTGGAAAAAGCACTATATACAACAATTTTAGTGGTAAATATATTGTTCGCGTTCGATACATCGCATTTCAATTTCGTAAGGCTTATGTATAGTATAAAATGCCTGGAGAGATTCTAGGAGTTTAAGGGTTAAGTATAGAGGGGGAACGGGGGATAACCTTTCTTAAATTAAATTAATGGCTTTTTACGCATAATTATCCGATTTGCTTATAATTTTGGACATAAGTTCGTTATGATAAGACGTATCTTAGATTAGTTATGGGTTCTTCTGCTTATTATAAAGGGGGGGAACGAGCAATTCTCCCCCTCAAACTAGATAAATATGTTTTTATGCAGAATTATCCCATGTATTTCAATTTAAATATAGGTTATTTCTGGTAAGGTGAATTCCGGAATAGTTTTAAGGATTTAATGGTTAACTATAAAGGGGAGATGGAGGAAACCCCTCTTAAATTAAATAAATGGCTTTTTATGCAGAATTATCCGATTTGCTTCGAATTTTTACATGGGTTCATTATGATAAGACGTATTTCTGATTAGTTATGGGGTTCCATCAGGGCTCGAAAAATAGCGTTCCCGGGATCCCGGGGAACCCAGAAATTCTTTCCGGGAACGCATATTTTATCACTAAGGTTCCCGGCCGGGAACCTAACCTTTTGCCGTGTCCGCAACAATGCCGCGGACGCATTCTAACGCGTAAATTAAGCAAAAAATCGGCAAAAAAATAGCTCTTAAGCGGCCCGGGGGATGCATAATTTCGTCGAAATATTACGGACGGGAAAAGCCCGAATTTCAACAAAAGAATCGCAGAAAAAACGCAATTTTCATTAAAGAATTGCAAAAAAAGGCAAATTTCGTTAAGAAATCGCGTAAAAGCGGCACATTTCGTTAAAAATTCATGGAAAACAATAAATTTTGTCAAAATATCGGGAAAAACGGCAAATTTCGTCTAAAAATATCTAAAAGACAACAGATTTCGTTGAAAAATCGCATGAAGCATCGCAAATTTCATTAAGAAATCCCCAAAAAGGCAAATTTTGTAAAGATTTTCTTTTGAAAAGCAACAGACTCTGTTAAAACATCGCGATAAAACGGCAAGTTTCCGTAAAACATCGCGATAAAACGGCAAGTTTCCGTAAAACATCGCGATAAAACGGCAAGTTTCCTTAAAACATCGCGATAAAACGGCAAGTTTCCTTAAAACATCGCGATAAAACAGCAAATTTCTTTTTAAAAAAATGCGAAAAAACGGCAAACTTCGTCAAAAAATCGGGAAAAACGGCAAATTTCATTAAGAAAAAGCAAAAATCAGCAAATTTTGTTAAAAAATCATGGAAAACAACAAATTTTGTCCAAAAATAGCGAAAAGACAACACATTTCGTCAAAAAAATGTGAAAATGCACCAAAATTCGTCAAAAAATCGTGAGAAATAGCGCAAATTTCATTAAAAAATCAGAAAAACGGCAAATCTCGTAAAAAAAAAAAAAAAAAATTGAAAAACAGCAGATTTCTTTAAAACATCGCGATAAAACGGCAGATTTCGTCAAAGAATCGCGAAAAAACGGCAAATTTCTTTTAAAAAATCGCGAAAAAAACGGAAAATTTTGTTAAAATACTCATACATAAATTTTTTCGGGAACTTATACTTTTCATCTGGGAACCTATATTTTTCATGTAGGTTCCCAGCTGGGAACCTTAAAATTTTCAGAATTTTCAAGCCCTGGGTTCCATTGGTAATTAAAAAGGAGGGCGGATGATTACTATACCCACCTTAAATTAGATTTCAAAAAATTATGCACACCTATCCGATGTATTTCAAATTTTGGATATAGGATCTGTCTCATAAAGTGAATTCCTGAATAGTTTAATGGCTATGTATAGAGGGGGAACGGGGGACAAACCCCCTTAAATTAAATCAATGGCTTTTTACGCAGAATCAACCGATTTGCTTCAAATTTTGGATGTATATTCATTATTAGAAGGCGAATCTCTGATTAATTATGGGGTTCTTTTGATAATTAAATAGGGGAAGCGGGTGATTAATCCTCCACTCTTTAAATAAAATAAATTGTTTTTTTTTCTTTCACAACTATTCAACGTATTTCAAATTTTGGATATAAGTTCTTCCTGATAAAGTGAATCCCTGAATATATTTAAGGGTTTAATGGCTAAGTATAGAGCGATGAACGGGGGATAACCCACAATTAATCAGGACTTCGCCTTATCATAATGAACGCCCAATCAAAATTTGAATCAAATCAGATAATTCTGCGTAAAAAGCCATTTATTAATTTAAGGGGGGGGTATCATCCGTTCCCCCAGTGTTTACTTAGCCATTAAACCTTTAAAATTATTCCGGGATTCACTTTATGAGAAAGAACATATATCCGAAATATGAAATATATCGGATAAGTGAGCATAAAAAACATTTTTCTAATTTAAGGGGGGGGGGGATAATCCCCCCTCCCAATTTTTAATTAGCAAAATAACCCCATATGTCATCAGTGATGCGTCTTATCATAATGGTTCTATAATACAAAATTTGAAGCAAATCTGATAATTCTGCGTAAAAAGTAATTTAATTTAAGGTGGGTTATATTCTATTCCCCTTCTATACTCAGATATTAAATCCTTAAAACTATTCAGAGATCCACCTTATCAGAAAGAACCAATATTTAAAATTTGAAATACATGGGATAATTCTGCATAGAAACCTATTTTTCTAGTTTAAGGGGGATATAATTGCTCGCCCCCCTTTATAATAAGCAGAGATACGTCTTATCATAAAGAACCTATGTCCAAAATTCTAAGCAAATCGGATAATTATGCGTAAAAAGTTATTAATTTAATTTTAGAAAGGTTATCCCCCGTTTCCTCTCTATACTTAACCATTAGAACTCCTAAATGTCTTCAGGCATTATATACTATATATAAGCCTTTTCGGAAAGAACCTATCGGCAAATTTGACACACGTTGGACAATTCTGTATAAAAACCCATTCATCTAATTGAGGACGGATGGGGGGGGGGGGTAATCGTACCTTCCCAAAACTAATCAGGCAAGCGTCTTTTCAGGATGAACGTATATCCAAAAATTGGACCAAAACAGTTAATTCAGCATGAAAACCCCATTTACCTAAATTATGAGCCCCCCACCCCGTTCCCCCTTTCATACTTAAGCAATGAATCCCCAAAATCAATAATAAATCCCCAAAATCAATTCTTTTTCACTTTTTTCCGGTAACTTTTTTTCCTTGTCATTTTTTTTCCGCGTCACTTTTTTTCCGTGTCACTTTTTTTCCGCTTTTGTAGTTTATGTCAATTTTTTTCCGATAACTTTTTTTCCGGTCACTTTTTTTCCTAGATTCGTTAATAATAGACAATTTTGAATCGTTTCTTCTTTGAAACTACCTTCTGTTTAAAGTGAGGGGGGGGGGGGAGAAGAAAATCTTTGTTGACCGTTTGAAAAAGATTAACAACATGTATTGCTTGAATTATCTATGTTAAAAACGTTCGAACTTTAACTGACAGAAATATGGAACCAGTTTTTTTTTTCTTTGGAAGGAAGACCAAAGTTATTAAGGGTGTATTTCGATTCAAACTGCTGGTTTTCAGATTTATTTTTGAATTCTCTTTTGCTCTCAAACACATCAAACTCGCAGATTCTCTTATTTAGAAAGTGCACACGGTGCCGTGAAGGTCAATTCTTTGATAAGTGCACAAAATGTTGCAAAAAAAGCAATCAAAAACGGCAATTTGAACCGATTTTTCCGACGTGGGAGATTTGGGAACGAAAGAAAGGGTCTTCCTGAGAAGTTAATTTTTTATAAATCGAATTCTAATGAATTGAGCGTAAAAAGACATTACACGGCACCTTATACGTCCCTTCAAAAATCCCCTCAGCAAATTTCATGTTTCTACTTTTAAAAATATGTCTGAAATTGTATCGGAAGATTTTGGGCTGCTGAAGGTGGAAAAGCGTTTTTTCGAATACACCCTTAGGTAAAACTTTTCAAAGATACAACCACATCGGTAATAAAAAAGAGAACCTCCCCCCCCCCCCCCCAAAAAAAAAAATGAAATTAATTATCTATGAATGTTTTTAGAAGTTGATAAACTCGTAAAAAATGTTAGATCTTTTATAAGTTGTGCTAAAAAAAAAGAAAAAAAAAACTAATATAACCTAATAAAAACTAATATTGCATATAAAATTAATATAAACTAATATTGCATTATTTTATAATAATCATTATAAAATAATGCAATTCAACATCTGCAATGAATGTAGAATAAATTATGTATATATAATATAATATTATATCATATATTGTATTTTATGATGCAGTAATTATATTATATGTATATTATTTAAGCATATTAATGCATAATAATTTATATTATTATACATTATGCTAGATTCAATTTTAGCATAACAATTTAGCCTCAAATAAAATTGATTTTGGTGTATTAAATTTTTATTCTCATTTTTATACGAGCGATTTACTAAAAAAAAAAAAAAAAAAAAAAAATGTTTCTATTAAGGTTGTTCTTAAATCTAAAAGGACAACTTTGTGACATATGCTTTAATTTATTTTTGTCCGGAAATGCATGAAAATAACAGGTGTTGGTATACCAAAACTGTCTAATTGCACTCATTTTTTTTTTTTTTTTTTTTTTTTTTTAAACACAATAAATCTTTCATAACAAGCCCTCAAAATTGACATTTTTAAGCACATTTCCCGACAAAAGCAGAAAAAGGGTGATCACGTGATAGCTTAGAATTGGATAGGTAATTTAATTATCATAAAAAGGAAAACTAAGTTTAATTCGAAATTGCTTCCATAGTCAAGCCAGGCATTCCAATTTTATATCTTTCTGTTACAAAATGAATTTGTAAAAGTGCTAAAGCGTTTTGCGCTTGTTGAGCGGACCAGTTTGAGAACACTAAGAAAAAAGCTACTAGTAGCGAGTCAGGTGTTTCTCCCCATGCCGATTCATTTAACATAAACCACTCAATCTTCAAATGTGACATATCCTTTTTTATTTCAATGGCTGCATTGCCTCAGGACTTATGTATTGGCGTTACCTATTGAAAGCATTCGTTAATGACCTTCACACATGGAAATGCATCTTTTAACTATGAGCCAACAGATGTTAAAATTTGAGTGAAGTTACATTGAAAATATCAACCATAGTTATATTTTAAATTTAACAAATTAGGATTGACTGAATTAAACAGAACTTTATAGTTTAAAAAAAAAAAAAATTCTGAATGGATATTTTATTCCCATTTAAATTTATTCACATATTACTACATAAAACAATATATTTAGCGTTAAAATAGATTTATTATTTTTTTCCTTTTAAATATTTATTTTTAAGTAATATTCAAATCTAATGTTATTTGTGTTAAAGTTTATTTTTCTTCTTTACTTTTTATATTAACTTCTTTAATCTATATAATTCATGGAAAATTTTCTGCAGAATTTTTCATTTATTTATTTACTTATTTATTCATTTATTTTAATTACCTTTTTACTTAAGCATTCAAAAATCAGATAATACTATGCATTTCCCGAAAATACTTGCTATACTTGCTTATACTTGCTATTATTATTATACAATCGGAAATTTGGAAAGTTGGCTTCCAAATAAAGATGAGATTTATTCATTTTTTTACTAGACTGCAGTGGCATATTCAGGGGGTGGGAACCGAAATTTCAAAAAGAAAAATTAATTATGAAAGTTTATCAAAAAGTAATGAAATCTAAAAGAAAATGGATTTTAAAGGAACTGTAAATATATTCCGTTTTCAGCAGGTTTTCATTAAAAGATTTTTTTTTTTTTTAGCATCCGATGCTATTTCTTTCAGACAAGCTAAAAATGTCGTGTCATCAGCCCTGAATTTTCTAGTCAACCGATTTTAATAATTATTTTTTTAAATGAAAGCTATTTATTTGTAGTTGTGCCCATTTTAATTATTTTTTAATTTATTTCCATTTTTATATTTTATTTTTAATTTTAAAAGCTTTTTCCTGACATTTCTTGAAAATGGTGGCAACACAGTTTAGCTTTTCTCTCGATAATAAAAATTTATTTTCTAAAATGATTGCGTATAATTATGCACTAATTGAGTTAAAAAAATATATATTTACTGAGAAATAATATTAATAATGTAAATAAAATGACAGAAAATAATTTATGATAAAAATTAATGTCTAAATCAAAATAAGAGAAATTTCAAATGAGGAAAATTATGTCATTCAGCAACCAGATAAAAGGGAATTACAACATTATTATGAAGGCCTTTTTCATAAACAGTAACTTTTAAAGAACATTTGAAGAGAAAATGACGTCACTATTTAAAAAAAAATTGTATTTTTACTCATAACGATATTAGGTACTACTCTATTATCCCGTCGACCAATTTCGCCAAATTATATAAATCGCCACATTAATAGCCAAACTATACATATTGACATAATTTTTATTTTAAATAACGACAAAATAAATAATTAGTAGAATATTAATAAAAATATTAATAAAAATCACTTAATGACATTTTAAACACATGAATCGTATTTAATGTCATTGAATGTGACATTCACGATCATCCATTATTGGCATTTAATCTTATAGTTTGGCGATAATTTTTTGGTCGATGGGATAACCTAGTAGTACCCGATATTATTTTTTTTTTTTTTTTTTTTTTTTTTTTTTAAATAAAGCTATTTTTCTGTGAGTGCATATAAAATAAAATTTCTGGATTTCGCCGGCACTCATATTACAATTTTAACTGTAGATGTGCGAATATATGAATGCAAAATTGTAACTGGCAAATTTGACATTTACTTTGTAAATATATTTATTATATATTGATTCAATAATGTAATTACTTTTCCTTTTTTTTAAACCAAATCGATCGGGTCTTTTAAACATTTCATTCGTCGAATTCGACGGGATTCCATTCGTTTTATTGTTAAATTGCATTTCCTTTTACTCAGAGCCTATAAAAAAGCGTTTAAACTAAAGAAAAAATCCGTTTTTGATGAATCTAGTCAATGAAGAAGTAGCACGTCAAATTGTATCTCTTTATTATTCCGCAATTCCAATGTCTCAGAGAGAAATTGCTATTCAATTGGGTATTTCACGCCGTTCTGTTTGCTATTATATTGATAAACACAAGAAAAATGAGTTAGTTCATTGCAATCTAAACGGGGTCGCCCTTCTAAAAAACTTCTATCGATTTTTTTTTTTTTTTTTTCTAATTGGAGGCGAAACTGAATTCTGCAATGGTAGAATCTACATTCATCTTGTAATTTTTTTTTTTTTTTAATCGGAGGCGAAACTTAATTCTGCAATGACAGAATCTACATTCAACTTGTTTTTTTTTTTTTTTTTTTTTTTTCTTTTTTTGCTGAGTTCACAAAATAACAATATCATCTAAATGTCAGATATACGCAGGCTCTCTTTACGTGCCGTAAATTTTTACTAGTTAAGACGAGAGCCTGCTTAAAGCGAAAATCCAATCCCATGCAAATTCCAAATTAGCAGATTTGATTGTATAATGTGTGCATTACCGAAATCATAAAACTCTGTTTAAAGCAAAAATATTAACGTTTTTGATATTTCTTTTCAGAATTTTTTACAGTATTTTAGCCCCTTCCGAAATGATAAGTCTAGATTCGCAGCCATACAGTTTACTTTAGATAGCAATAACTTTAGTTCTTGTTATTTAGATATTGCAGCATATTTTTTTTTTTTTTTTTTCCAATCTCAAATATTTTTGTTACAAATCATTTTATTAATTTCAATCTGCTCATCTGCGACTAAGTCTGACTATTTAGTAACCAGGTCTTTGAAGTTTTGAATTCTTTTATAAAATAGCACAATCTTCAAAAGTTTTGCTTTTTTCGATATTGTATTTATACAATTTTTTAAGACTGATATATATCTGTATTGATTTTATTTTTACACTTTGTTTTCTAATACTTTCGTTTATTATTATTATTATTATTATTATTATTATTATTATTATTATTATTATTATTATTATTATTATTATTATTATTATTATTATTATTATTATTATTATTGGAAAAATATTAAGAGGGAATTATACGAAAATATATATGCATATATATAAACTGGAAAATGTGAACAATATTTTTCCAAAAAATGTTCTTAGTACACAAATTTAGCCGTTTTGCTTAGAATAGACTATTATTTCCATCAAGTATTATCTCTCAGTTATGTTATAAGCCGTGTATTAAGCTGTTAAATTATAGTAGTCAAATACTAAATCCTTGTACAACCTTCAATAATAAACACGTGACAAGATGATTAATACATTAAAAGTCTAAAAAAAAAATACTTAGTCTATTTTTAGAATTCTAAAAATAAATATCTAGCATAACTATCTCTTTGAAAAGAGCATGCAAATTTGTTTTGAATTTTATATTATTAAAAATTCAAATACATTTTAAATCTGTTAGTCTGTTTCTATTTTGTGAAAATACGGAAAACATTAATAATACGTAATTAAAGCTCAAAAATATAAAATTCGATAGATTTTTCTGATATATATATATAAAAGTCAAAGCTAGAAAAAAAAAAATCCTTTTCAAAAAACGTAACGGTAACATTCCCCCCCCCCCCTTAATCACTGTTTTCCGTACAATATTCACCACTATTACCGATATATCGAGTTCCACCCTTCCATCAAAGTATGTTCCAATGTATCCCACTTTTATAATATTATTTAAAAGATCATTATATATATGTAATGATGAATATATAATAATATGTAAATAATACATTGGTTTTTAAAAAATGTTAATTGAAATATATAAAGCTAATCTTGACTGCAATATAGAAAAAAAATTGGTTTTGCTGTAAAAATACTTTGTTACACATAAAAAAAAAATCGCTCTCGAGCACACACTTTTCTTTTCAAGCAAAATGATAACTATTGTTATTTATTATAACAATAATTATCAAGTTTATGCTTTCCATTGCAAGCAGCTATTGACAATAGTTGATGCAATGGAAAGCATATAGACATTAAAAACGTTTATTATTTTTTTCTATATAAAAAAGAAATAGTGAGAATGCAGGAAAGAGACTGTTACTGAATAATTATTTTAATTTTGTACTTTTTGTGCATTTTTTTTTTCAATTTCTTTCTTTTTCATTCTTAAATAGCAGTATTTTTTATGAGAGGCGATTTTGATATAATTTTCTTTGACTTTTGTACAGTTTTAAAATTTTTCTTTCGAAATATTTGTCCAAACGCACAATAACAATTTATCATTTGAACAGAAAAAAAGGCCTTCGAAATAGATTAGATCATTATTTGCTATAAATAGGATGATTTAAATCACGAGTTAAAAAGTTGATAAAGTATGTGATAAATACAGTAATTATTATTATTAAAGATCAACATAAGTGTTATTCTCTACAATACAGCAAAAAGTGATTCCCAGCCATATAAATGCTCTAAATTTCATTTTATTTTTATTTATTTTTACTTTCATTAGAAGATATAAAGCTTGTTCATTAAGGTCATGAATTAAAATTTAAAAATAAACAAATTTAATGTTTAAAAATATAAGTTATATCATGCAAATATCATTCCCTCACCTTTCCCCAACCCATACTACCATACTTTAATGTCTGATTTTTTCCATGCAGAAATAAAAATAATTAAAGACACACTAAGCAAAATAAAATTCCCAATTGGTACTTCACAAAAAGTAATGAATATATATATATATATATATATATATATATATATTTACTATTATTAGATAGTCTACTCAATTATATGTAGTTTCCCCATGTTAGACCATCATTCCTTCACACATTGCTATTATCTCAAATATCCTATCACTAAAGAAGAGCAGCAGTCTATCATCCTTCACAGTGAGGAAGCTAATTTGATTACTTGTCAGTCCAACAACATAAATTGGTGATGCAAGTTTTTGTTAATTTTCTAGAATTTTTTTCAATCAGAAAATCAGGAAGTATTTTTATTAGCAGTCATTCCCTCACACAGAATGCTAAATTTTTGGTAATTTTCAAAATTTTTAATTTTATCATATATTATATTTTAAGTGTTCTTCTTTAAGGAATCAGTTAGTTTTTTCCATAATTCATTATCATTCATTATCATGTCACTGTTACTGTGGTTCTTGTTTCCGCTAGCGAAGACACTTGCGAACTAATGCTATTCCTATGGGGAGGTTATTTTCTAATAACTCATTTGCATTTTGACATTATTATTATTATTATTATTATTATTATTTTCATATTATAGGTGAGGTCCTTTTCCACATCGCTCTTTTTTTATCTTATTTTTCCATTTTGGTTGCAGATATTCAGAAGATATTCAGAAGTTAGTTCCATTTTAAAACCGGTTTTGAAAATGAAAGTATCATTTTGGAAAATATCTGCTACCAAAATCAAAAAAGATAAAAAGGGATATATATATATATATATATATATACACACAAATTTCAAAATGCAAGCAAGTTAATTGAAAATAATCTTCCAATAGGAATTAGAGATCTGCATGGGCCGGGCCCAGGCTACTTTATTCTGAAGACTCGGGCGGGATCTAGTCACTTATATTTCCGGCCGGGCTCGAGCCTCAACTTTTTTCTGAGGGATCGAGCCTAACTTATTTTTTCCGTTCGTAGACGGGACTGATTTCATTATTATTAGTCTTCATGGGCCAAAATAACTGTTGAATGAACTTGAATGATAATTATATTTTCATCGGCGCCAAGTCTGTTCAGAAATAATTAAATTTGGCTTTGTCCAAAAATTTTTGCAAAAAAGGCATATAATTATAAATCGCCATTATTCGACAATTAAACACTAAACTTTATTCTTTTTAAAAAATCGGAAATTTCTAGGCTTATTAAAATAGAGTTAAAGGCATGTAAAAAAGAACATTGTCTATGACGGCATCTACTTTTAAACTTAAAACTGGAAATTTCTTTTAAATTTCTTTTAAACTGATCATCTATGCAAAATGAAGAATCTAGGGAAAAATGACGGAAAATAAGTTACTGGAAAAAAAGTTACATGAGAAAAAGTGACAAGGAATCGATTTTGGGGTTTCGTTCTTGATTTTTGAAAATTTATTGGTTAAGTATGAAATAGGGATCGGCGAGAGGCTCTTAATTTGGTTAAATGGGTTTTTCATGCTAAATTAACTGTTTTGGTTCAATTTTTGGATATATTTTTATACAGAAAGGACGCTTGCCTGATTAGTTTTGGGATCGGACGATTACACTCCCCCTCCCCCCCCCAATCAGCCCAAAATTAAATAAATAGGTTTTTATGCAGAATTATCCAACGTGTGTAAAATTTTGGATATAGGTTTTTCTGATAAAGCTTATATAGAGGGAGAACAAGAGATAACTTCTCTTAAATTAAATTAATAGCTTTTTAGTAGAATTTTCTGATTTGCTTGAAATTTTGGACATAGGTTCATTATGATAAGACTTATTTCTGATTAATTATTATTTTTTTGCTTATTATAAAGGAGGGACGGGCTCAAATCTCTCACTAAAATTAGATAAATCGGTTTCAAAGCAGAATTATCCTATGTATTTGAAATTTTAAATATAGTTTCTTTCTGATAAGGTGAATTCCTGAAAAGTTTTAAGGGTTTAATGGAGGAGAGAACGGAGGATAACCCCCTTAAATTAAATAAATGGCTTTTACGCAGAATTATTCGATTTGATTAAAATTTTGATGTAGGTTCATTATGATAAGGCGTTTTCCTGATTAGTTATGGGGCTCTTTTGCTAATTAAAAATGAGGGACTGTAGGCGATTACCCCCCTCTCCCCTTAAATTAGATAAATTGTTTTTTATACACAATTATCTGACGTATTTCAGATTTTGGATACTGGTTCTTTCTCATAAAGTGAATCCCTGAAAAGTTTTAAGGGTTTATATATATATATCCTTAATAGGTGTTCGCATTTAAAACTGTGGTTTATGTTTTTGCATGGCATTTTTCATTATTCTATAAATATCCTTATAAAAAAAAAATATCCTGTTTTTAATAAAGTCTTTTTTTAAAAAAAATCTGCTTTTATTTTATTTGTTATGCGTTCAAACATTGAAGACCTATCAAGAACTGCAGGTTTTTAAACAATTAACTTTCTAATTACTAACATAATCTAATAATAAAAAACTATTATTATTACTACAAATTTCACTAGTTTATTCGTTCGTGACATACAACATAGTTTGTACATTATAATTTTCTAACATGTGTTTTTAAAAGTTTTGTGCTATATTTTGTGATGTGTAATATGGGATATTTATTAATAAAAATTCAGTTTTAAATGATAGATATTCATTTTGAATGAAAAAAAGTAATTAATAATTATAAGAAAAGGGTAAAATGTGTTATAGTGTTTTCTGACATAATTGTTTTCAATCATTAAATAATTATTTTTTTTTATCTGTTATTGACATTTATTTGCGTTCAACTCGCTATTTTATCTTTCTTGGGTCTTTTTGCGGCAAACCTTTACCAAGAAATCCCCTGATCGACAAATTTCCTAAGAGACTAGACGTCCACAATATCTACCGGACATCCCCCTCCGTTAAATGTCGAAAAAAAAGCTTTTCCCCCCGTAAGTGTTTCCTAAATGGACTGCTGCATCTCGCGCTATTTTAACAACATTCATTAGCTTATACGCCTTATGATAATGAACCTACATCAAAATTTGGCAAATCTGAAAATTCTCCGTAAGAAAACATTTATTTAATTTAAGGGGGTTATCCGCCATTCCCCCTTATTTAGTTAACCATTAAACCCTTAAAACTATTCATGGATCCACTTTATCAGAAATAATCTATATCGAAAATTTGAAATACATTGGATAATTCTTCATAAAAACCAATTTATCTAATTTAGGGGGGGGGGAGTAATCGTCCTCCCCCCTCCTATTTAATTAGCAAAAGAGCCCCATAGCTAATCGGAGATACGCCTTATCACAATGAACCTATATCTAAAATATGAAGCAAATCGGATAATTCTGTGTAAAAAGAAGTTTATATAATTTAAGGGGAGCGTATTCTTTTGTTTCCCCTCTATACTTAGCCATTAAACCCCTAAAACTATTCACCTTATCAGATACAACCTGCATTTGAAATTTGAAACACATCGGATAATTCTGCATAAAAACCGATTTTTCTAATTTGAGGGGGGATATACTTGCCCGGCCCCCTTTATAATAAGCACAAGAACCCCATAACTAATCAGATATACGTCTTATCATAATGAATATATGAATTCCAAACAAATCGGATAATTCTGTGTATAAAGCTATTAATTTAATTTAAGAGAGGTCATCCCCCGTTCCCCCTCTATACTTACCATTAAACTTTCAAAACTCTTCAGGCATTATATACTATATATAAGCCTTTTTAGAAAGAACTTATACCCAAAATTTGACACACGTTGGATAATTCTGCATAAAAACCCATTTATCTAATTTAGGGTGGATGGAGGGGGGGGGATACTAGTTGTTTAAGTACTTAAAGTGTTTATTCTAAAAACAGTAATATTGATAAACATCAAATTACTTCATATTTCAGAAGTGACATTAATTACATTAACTGTTTACTTTAAAACCATAATATTTATAAACTATAAATTAATCCATTATTCAAAAGTGACATTAATGAAATATTTAATATCATTGTTTATTTAAACAATTCATAAGTGGATGATTGCACAGGATTGCGAAATCATTTGTGTTGATTACTTCAAGGACAGCATTTTACTGTGAACGAACTCAGTTCAGTTTCTCTTATGTTTTTGTAAAGCACACACGGTGCTTATATTTCTCTTACTGTGTCGCATTCTTGGATATGTTAATCCCGCAACCGCAGCAGGAAACTGCATTCCTGTATCTTGTTTTTTTCAATTTACTAAATGTTTCTTTAAGTTGTTAATATAAAGCAAAAAAGATATATTAGTGTGGATTTATTAACACTTGATAACACCAAAGAACTGCTTCATGAATCTCGGACACCAACATTATGGAGGCACCACCGGCGAGATAACCTGCGCACATCGCTTTTGATGAATTACGCCGTCTCAAAGTCGCCATAAAGGAGTACCATTCATCCCAGCTGTTTCAGATGTACCTGCACACATCGCTTTTTTTGGATTACAACGGTACAAAGTCACCATAAAGGAGTACCCTACAGCCCAGCTGTTTCAGATAAGTACATTTTTGGTTTATTATCAGTTTGGCTTTGTTTTTTAACTTGGTTCCCTCATTATTTTAATAATGAGTCAAGAAGATTTAGAAAAGACAGCAATAAATTTACGTGGCAGAGCTAAATCTGCATTAACACGTATCACGAACTTCATTGACGCTGATCAAGTTTTTCAAAAGAATGATTTATTGAATAAATTAGAAAAATTAGAAACAGCTTATTTCGATTTTGATAAATATGATGCACAATTACCAGAAGAATCCTCGGAAATGGAGGAATTTGAAACAAAATATTATGAAACCAAAGCCAAACTGCAAGCAGAACTTGAAAAATTTTCTATAAATAGTATGAATGCACATTCTCAAGTTGTTAATGAACAATTACCTATAGTTAATACAACTAATAATTTTAAATTACCCAGATTGAATATTGAGCAATTTGATGGTAATTTCAAAAACTGGATGTCATTTAAAGACTTATATTTATCGTTAGTGCATAACAATGCCAGTATAACAAACATTCAAAAATTTCAATACTTAAGAGGTTTGCTCGGTGAAGAGCCATCGTCAATTATAAAACATATTCCCATTTCTGAAACCAGTTATGCAGAAGCATGGGAAAAATTATTGTCAAGATACGACAAAAAAAAACAAATTGTCGCAGCTCTTATCAAAACATTTATGGATATACCTCCCATTATTCATGCTAATGCACTTAACTTACGCAATATATCAGATATCTCTGACGAGGTAATTCGTGCTCTCAAATCAATCGATGTTAAAGCATCAGAGAGAGACATTTGGTTAATTCATATTCTTCTTCAAAAGGTTGATAATGAAACACGTGAAGAATGGGCTCAATATTCATCAAAGGATGATTTTCCTTCTTTTGATCAATTTATTCAGTTCATTAATGACAGATGTTTATCTTTAGAATTGTATAATAATGATTATACAGGGTTACATAAAAAAGAGAAACAATTTAATTTTCACAAAGCTCCCGCCAATAACGTTATCAAATGTTTATTTTGTAAAGCTAATCACTTATTGTACAAATGTATTAAATTTAAGAAATTAAATGTAAGAGATAGAAAACAATTTGTGAGAAAAAACAAATTATGTAGCAACTGTTTGTCTGACAAACACTACACATATCAATGTAATTCTACATTTAGTTGTCATCATTGTCAGCTCAAACACCATACGCTGTTATGCGAGAATAAGCTACAAAATTATGCGATGTCAACTTCACGTTCGAATGAAAAACAGAGTCGGAAAAGCAAATCTGATTCAGAGGACCTTTCGATTCCTGATGATAATAAAAAAGAAGTTTCTCCTTCAATAAATTCTGTTCAAACATCTTTCGCACTTTTGCCCACTGCTACAGTATATATTTATGATTGCATGGGTCAAAAGCACACGTTAAGAATTATGTGTGACAGTGGCTCAGAATCTACGTTCGTTTCAGAATCATGCATGAAAGTGTTAGGATTCAAAAGGAAAAATGCCAGATTTCCCGTGAAAGGTCTTTCTAATTCAAAAATCGCAGTAACAAAGGGTTACGTAATGATTGATCTTATATCAATTCATAATGCTGACAGTAAGTTGTCAGTGAAAGCTTTTATTTTAGACGAATTAACAGCTCCATTACCTTCTGAGAAAATAAGTGAAGAGCATTATTCACACTTAAAAAATGTAAACTTGGCAGATCCACATTTTGGGACTCCAAATAAAATCGATGTTATTTTAGGATCAGATTACTTTTTTTCTATTTTGCTTCCTGGTCAAATAACATGTGCTCAGAGCAGTTTAATTGCGCAAAATTCCATCTTTGGCTTTCTCGTATCGGGAAAAATGCCGCATCTTAACACAACTCCTAATTCAATGCATAATTTACATATTTATGAACTTAATATTGATAATGAATTAAAACGATTTTGGGAAATGGAAGAAGTATTAAATAATAATGCTCAAATTCTGTCTCCAGAAGAACAATTTGTTGAATCACATTTTCAGAAAACTTACTCAATCAATTCCGAGGGTCGTTTTGTAGTAAAATTACCTTTTGTAAAATCTAAGACAGAATTAGGTAATTCTAGACCTGCCGCAATTTCTCGCTTGTTGGCAATGGAAAGGAAATTTAAAGAAAATCCAGAATTCGAAAAGCAATACAAGGATTTTATGCGCGAATATATACAGTTAGGCCATATGGAATTAATAACACAAAATGACATTAACGATTCTGAAAACGAACAATATTTTCTTCCTCATCATGCGGTTATTAAACCTTCTAGTACTACTACCAAGTTGAGAGTTGTGTTTGATGCATCATGTAATACTTCAAAAGGAAACTCCTTGAATTCAATATTGGGAGTAGGTCCTAAATTACAACGGGACATATTTGAGATTTTACTTAATTTTCGAGTTCCGAAAATTGTTTTCTGCGCTGACATAGAAAAGATGTACCGCCAGATTTTAGTTTCTGAAGAAGATCAAAATTATCAGAAAATAGTTTGGAGGTTTAACTCTAATGAGGAAATAAAAAATTTCAAATTAAAAACGGTTACTTATGGGCTAGCTCCAGCGTCTTATCTAGCCACTAAATGTCTCAAACAAATTGCTGATGATTATACAAAAAATGCTGTTATTTCTCAAACATTAGAAAAAGATTTCTATATGGATGATCTACTTTCAGGCTCAAACACTGTTAGCGAGGCAATAGAAACTTGTAAAGAAATTACCGATGTTTTGCACGCGCATGGTTTCCACTTAAGAAAATGGAATTCAAATTCAAAGGAATTTCTTAGAGAGTTTGAGGATGATTCCAATACCGAATCGAATTTTGAAATAATTCCTAGTGATAACGGAAGCTCTAAAGTTCTAGGATTAAGCTGGAACTCTTCTTCAGATACTTTTATTTTCAAGGTTTCACTAAATCTCACTCCACCTCTTACAAAGAGGCAAATTTTAGCAGAATCTGCTAGAATCTTTGACCCACTGGGTCTAATTTCACCATGTACTGTAACTTTAAAAATATTTTATCAAAAACTGTGGTTGACAAAAGGGGACTGGGACACTATTATTCCAGAACATCTAACCGAGGAATTATTCAAATTTCAAGATTCGTTCAATGAAATCAATCAATTTTCGATACCAAGATGTGTTACGCTTTCATCCGAGAATGCCTTCGAATTACACGGATTCTCCGATGCGTCAACACTAGCTTATGCTGCCGCAATTTATTGCCGACAAACTTGCAATGGAAAAACCAATGCTTTTCTTTTGGTTTCTAAAACAAAAGTTGCACCAATTAAGCAAATTTCTGTCCCTAAATTAGAACTTTGTGGTGCTCACTTGTTATCTAAATTATTCCGCACAGTTATGGACACACTAAAGAATTACAAGTTCGATATTTTTGCATGGACTGATTCTAAAGTAGTCCTTTCATGGTTATCCGCACACCCCCGCAAGTGGAAAACATTTGTGGCGAACAGAACCTCTCAAATAACAGAAGTTTTACCTACGAAGCACTGGGGACACGTTCCCTCAAAAGAAAATCCCGCAGATATCGCTTCTCGCGGTATTGACCCAAAGGGTTTGCCGGAATGCGAGCTATGGTGGAAAGGGCCAAGCTGGCTACTTCTAGACCCATCTAATTGGCCGAAAGACGACTTAAATGTTGATGAATTCGATGAACAAATCAAATCTGAGCAAAGGTCGGATCCCATTTTTTCATTTCACACGCATGCTCCAAATGATGTACTAGATAATTTGTTTCAAAAGCACTCTTCACTTTCAAAAATTATCCGCATTCTGGCATATTGCATAAGATTCATTAAAAAATGCAAAAATGCTAATGAATATCAAATCCCTTCAACAGTACTTACATTTAACGAAATAAAATCTGCTGAAGAAATGATCGTTCTTTGGATTCAAAATTCTTACTTTAAAGAAGAGTTAAATTGCATCAAAGAACAAAAACCTCTAGCTAAGAAAAGCAAATTACACTCCCTATATCCGTTTATTGATGCTAAGGGTATCTTACGGGTGGGAGGACGCCTGCAAAATTCACAGTTAGCATTTAATCACAAGCATCCGGTAATACTTCCATCACAACATAAAATGAGTGAACTATTAATAATACAACAGCATATTGCCACTTTACATGCTGGACCTTCTCTACTATCGCACATTATAAAACAATCTTTTTGGATAGTTGGTGGAAAAAAGCTCATCAACAAATGCATTAATAGATGTTTAAAATGTTTCAGATATAAGAAAACTATTACAACTCCTCCATTAATGGGGAATTTACCTAAACCTCGAGTAAATCTTGAACGCCCCTTTTTCGTCAGCGGAATTGATTATGCAGGCCCCATATCCATTAAATTTAGCAAGGGTAGGGGTGCAAAAACAACTAAGGGTTACATTGCCTTATTTATTTGTCTTGCTACGAAAGCGGTCCATATAGAAGCTGTAAGTGACCTAACAACTGAAGCATTTATAGCAGCTCTTCGACGTTTTAGTGCAAGAAGAGGTACCCCACGTCACCTTTATAGTGACAACGGGAAGAACTTTGTCGGGGCATCAAGAAAAATCGACCAAATACAGAGGGCATGGTTGTCATTTCCTAAAAATGAAATCATGTCTCAATATTTAACTGAAAAATCCATTGAATGGCATTTTATCCCTCCTTCTTCCCCTCACTTTGGCGGAATTTGGGAGGCTGCAATAAAATCCGCGAAATACCATCTCAAAAGAGTAATAGGAGCGACACTTCTAACTTTCGAAGAGCTCGCCACCCTACTTAGCCAAGTCGAAGGCTTACTGAATTCGCGACCTCTTATACATTTAAATGACAATGATAGTGACTGCATAAATGTTCTCACCCCCTCACATTTTCTTACAGGTGATGTAATTTTCTCGCTACCGGAGGCGACCTCATCTATTACGAGCAACCCTAGAAATCGCTGGGAGCTGGTGCAAAATTTAAAAAGAGGATTCTCCCATCGATTTAAAAAGGAATATTTGAGCTCGCTCCAAAAAAGAGGCAAATGGAGAGTCGAGCAACGTAATCTTCAACTTGGACAAGTTGTGCTACTCCTTGATGATGCCCAGCCACCAGACTCTTGGCCATTGGGCCGGGTAAAAGAGGTGCATCCAGGAAAAGACGGACATGTCCGTGTTGTGACCATACAGTGTAGAGGATCGTTTTTGAGACGACCTGTACACAAATTAGCTCTCCTTCCTATATATCAGGACTAAGGCCTGATAGGGTGGGAGTGTGTTTAAGTACTTAAAGTGTTTATTCTAAAAACAGTAATATTGATAAACATCAAATTACTTCATATTTCAGAAGTGACATTAATTACATTAACTGTTTACTTTAAAACCATAATATTTATAAACTATAAATTAATCCATTATTCAAAAGTGACATTAATGAAATATTTAATATCATTGTTTATTTAAACAATTCATAAGTGGATGATTGCACAGGATTGCGAAATCATTTGTGTTGATTACTTCAAGGACAGCATTTTACTGTGAACGAACTCAGTTCAGTTTCTCTTATGTTTTTGTAAAGCACACACGGTGCTTATATTTCTCTTACTGTGTCGCATTCTTGGATATGTTAATCCCGCAACCGCAGCAGGAAACTGCATTCCTGTATCTTGTTTTTTTCAATTTACTAAATGTTTCTTTAAGTTGTTAATATAAAGCAAAAAAGATATATTAGTGTGGATTTATTAACACTTGATAACACCAAAGAACTGCTTCATGAATCTCGGACACCAACACTAGTCATTTCCTAAAACTTATCATGCAAGCGTCATTTCAGTATGAACATATATCCAAAAATTGAACCAAAACTGTTAATTCAGCATGAAAAACCCATTTACCTAAATTAAGAGCCTCCCCACCTTCCGAACCCCTTTCATACTTAATGGGCTGTACAAATATAACGTTATCAAATTAGAAGGGAGGGGGGAGGGTCTTTCATATAATGCCATAAGATATCGCTAGGGGGAGGGGGGTTGTTTTTTGATGTCGATATCATTTTTGATCCTATCAAAATTTCCTCTCTTTATTTGTAACAAGTTCTTTGGTACAAAATAGCATGTTACCTTTTTTTTTTTTTTTTGTTCTCACTTTTTTTTAACTGTGCATGCATAAGTAAAGACGATTCGAGATACCATAGGTGAAGTATATTTGAAAGGCACTAATAATTAAATAGTAATAATTAAATACATATAATTAAAAGAGAAGGAATTTTGCCAACTTGCTTTATTGATAAGAATTTCTATCTGCCCTTCAACTCCTCTTCCGTTCGGGGCATATGCAACAGAACTTTATTATTGTTGAATGCATTATGTAACAAAAATCTATTTTAAAATACATTTAAAGAGTAACTATTTCTTTTAGTGTTTTTTAATATAAAATTTTTTCATAAGGAAAATGATATTTTATCGACTTATCTTCATTTGAATCATAAATATAACCAATTTTGTATGTCGCTTCAGACAAAATAAATAAATTCTAGGAAAAAAAAAATATATACTTTGAAAACGATATCATTACCGGGGGGGGGGAGGGGTTCGAGGAATGATAACGTATGATATCGGAAGGGGTGGGGGTCGAAAATTACAGAAAAGTTGATAACGTTATATTTGCTCAGCCCCTAACCAATGAATCGTCAAAATCAATAAAGAATCCTCAAAATCCATTCCTTGTCACTTCTTTCCGGTAACTTTTTCCTTGTCCCTTTTCCCCGGTAACCTTTTTTTCCGTTTTTATAGTTTATGTCACATTTATCCAATAGCATTTTTTCCGGTCACTGTTTTTTGTTTACCCAAAATGAATAAGATAAAACCCGAGAAAAAAATATACTAGGACTTCCCTCAGAGGGATTAGTCTGAGCGATGTTGCTGAGAATACACATTTAATAACTTACGGCAAGTAAAGAAAATGAGATGTTACCTTTAATTGGTCATTCATTGTGATAAAATATGATGAAAATAAGCATATTGAATCATAGAATTACAAAATCTTATATATAAAGTTGCATATACTATTTTTATAAAAGGGAAAGCAAACCATACATGGATATAAAATTGGAAATATGCAAAATGTTAAAAGTAATGCAGAAAATAAAACAACAAATTTTCCTACATTGGAAATATAACTTTTTGAAATGATGTCATGAGCATAAACAGAAGCTCCGCACCGATTTGAGAAACTATAAATAACATAAACTATTATGTTTGAAGAGAATGGAGTGTATTTTATATGGTGTGACATCCGTCTGAATAGTTTATATTGTTGAACATCTGTTTTCCATGGATGCCATAAGGTTGTCGATAAGAATTAAGGAATCCTTTTTTAAGAATTTGTCCTAAACGAGCATTTACATCTTATAAGTTACTGTGATGCCAAAGTTCTAGTTTCTAACCCCAACAGTATCCTAGAAATTGCAATATTCTCAATAAATTGGGTTTAAAACTTTTTCTAGAAAAAAAAAAAAAATGTTTAATTTGTAAATTTAAATTGTCGAATGTTATAGAAATCGTTTATAACGAGAATATTATATCTTAAAAGTTGCCACAAAAATAAATAAATAAATGAATAAAAAAAAAAAAAAAAAATTTTAGTCATATCAACATTAAAGAATTCTCAATTTTAGAACTTTTTTTGCTCGTGCATTGATGGTGATTATTGTTCCTACGCAAAATATAGTATATTTTGCAGCAAACATGGTTACCAACATTTTTTGCCCACATTATTTTTTAAATCGACTAGGTACTCCCAATGATAACGAAAAACACACAATCGTTATTGCTTTATAGCATAGAAATATAGAATCAAAAGCTATTTATCTTCTATTGTAGACATAAATTATCTAATTAGTGCTAGAAGATTGGCCATTTTTTAAAGCATTTAGAAAATGGTTGTTGTTTTCAGTCAAATATAGACTTTGATCTGTCCGCATTTTATATTATTATTATTATTATTTATGGAGAAATATTAATACTTGTGGAGAAATATTAATACTTAATCCATAACGTACATAATATATGACTCTGTTATTACATAAGCCACCTTTTTATCATCATAAAAATTATGTTTTTACTGATTTTTATTGACTCAATCGGAAAAAAATTTGTGCTTTGAGCAATAGATGTCCGCATTTCATTTATTTATTTATTTTAACAAAATTCTTTGCATTTAGAAGAATTTTTATTTAAATAGGAAATCCAAATGTCGCTGTTAATAAAGAAGAAAGTTACAAAAAAAAGTTACAAAACGAGTAGACGCATACAATCAAATATGGAAAAACGACGAATCCAAAAAGGACGTCGTATGAAATATCATCTTTTAAAGCAAAAAAACGAGGTCTGATTATCGAACCTACTGATTACAAAATGTGCATTACATTAAAAAAAAAAAATAAATAAAAATACTGCAAATATTGATTTTTTTCTTTTGTGCAGTTTTGGCTTCGAAAGGTGCGCTATGTTGCAAAAAGATATAAGCGGCTATGAAAACACACTTGGTAAACGTTCATGCTCAGTTTTACAAATAAATATGGCACATATATGCCCTATACACACCAAGATACCTAATTGGTGCCAAAATGGCGTTCAGTTGCCTAACATGGTTATCTACCTATGGTTAGATACTATAGGTACTATAGTACTATGGTAGATACATGGTTATCTACCATGGTTATACCTATAAATGTTATAATAAATTGTTTGTTCTAAAAATATTATCATTTATTGGTTGTTATTTCTTTTTTTTTTTTTTTTTTTTTTTTTGATAACAGAAAATGTTTCGTTTATTCCTTTTTTTTATTTTGAAATAAATAAATAACGTGTTATTATAGCATGCTATATGTATTTGGTAATCAGAACGATGTTTTCGCCTAATTGGCATAAAAAATCTCGCCAAACCCGGTGTTTATATCTCTAGTATATTATCTCAAGAATTTTATTTATGTATACTATAATTGTTTTTACATGCCTTTTACTTCTTCTTGTATATAAAAATAGGTAAGTGGCTCCTTTATGTAGTATAAATTGTATAAATCTTTAAAAAATAACCCCCGTTGCCCCTTTTTGGATCGAAAAAAAAAATCAATGTCTAATTCCAGTATTGCTCCCTGGTATGCATACATATTCCAAATTTCAAAGTTGTATGCCAACAGGAAATGGATTAAAAACTGCGAAAAGATGTCACATATGCACCAGGGTACATAATTGGCGTCAAAATGGCATTATTGTACCTGAGATGGTAACCCGGCTTCATTTATTATTTATTTACTCATAAAATATTTATTTACTTTCATTTCCTTTTTTTAATTATATAAAATATTTGTTTTTATAGTTATTAATTATTATTATTATTTTATTTACTGTAAGTTATTTTTGATAATGGAAAATAATTTAAAAATGTGTATGTAAGCGTTATTTGAAAACGCAGTTTTCGCCAAATGGGCTTTGAAAAAAATGCGCCAAGTCTGATGCGCGTGTGGCATCCGTACCGAAAAATTAGTGACCAGAATTGACTTCCACACACAAACAAAATATAAGTTAAAAGAAAACATGCAATAAAAATAAATATAAAGGGAAAATGATGTCATAAAAGAAATTTTTTTATTTAAAAACGTAATTATTTCTAATTTTCACACGCGAAATATATAAAATATTCTTTTAGCTATCAAAAAATGCTATTAAGTTTTTATGACATTTTTTTAATATAAAAAAATAACAGTTTTATTTTCCTGCATGATTAAATTTTAAAATGTTTTATTGCATTCAATATTTCTGAGTACGTAAATGTTACTCCATGCGCTATTTACTCCATGTACTGATTCGGTTATCTACGAAAATATCCAGCTTGTGAAAATCACGCACACCAAGTTTCTGTGACGTATGCAAATAAATTGTGCTTTTTTATCAGTTTTTTTAATATAACTTTTAAACTATTTGGAACTAATTTTTCTTATGTAGTGCATTCACCAGATTACCTTAATAGGTACCTATTGGTACAAACAGAATCAAAATCCGACAAGTACTTTTTGAGATTTGCTTGACGAAAGAATTTTTTTGAATTTTAATATCGTTACGTATCTCTGAGTATAAAGACTTCGCTTCGCTCAGACAATTATACATTTACACCTGCGAAGAAGGGAACTTATGTATGACGTATTTTTACTTTCTTCTATCTTTACAAGAAGAAAGTATTGGATTCATGAAAATTTTCGACTTCCGTTTTCGACGGATTTATACGGTTTAGAAGGTCCTGAACACGTTTTGACTATTTTTAGAAAATGTCTGTCTGTGAGTCTGTCCGTCTGTCTGCCTGTATGTGACAAAAAATTTGTGTGCGCTCTATCTCAAGAACTAATGCTCGAAATTTAATAAAATTTTATACTCAGTTAGACCTTGATATGAATTAGTGCCTATTGGTTTTTGGTGAAAATTGGTCTGCAGGTGGCGCTGCTATACTACGTTTTTCATGATTTTCAAGATTGCTGTATCTCAAGAACTAATACACATAATTTCACCAAACTTCAGATTTTGTGACCCCTTGATATGCATAGACGCTGATTAAGTTTGGTGTAAATTGGCCTGCAGGTGGCGCTGCTATGCCACATTTTTCATGATTTTCATGATAGCTATATCTCAAGAACTAATGCACAGAATTTCACCAAACTTCAGATTCCGCGATACCTTGAGATACATAGCCACTGGTAAGGTTTTGATGTGAACTGCCCTATATGTGGCGCTGCTATGCTACATTTTGCAGGATTTTTGCGATAGCAATAGCTCAAGAACTAATGCAGAGAACTTCATCAAATTTTAGTTTCTTTTACACTAGAATATATAACATAATTAGACGCTGATTACATTTTGGTATTAACCTTGCAACAGGTGGTGCAGCTATGCTGCATTTTGCACGATTTTTCCAATAGCTATATCTCAACAACCAATGCATAGAATTTCATCAAACTTCAGATTTTGTTACAAAATGACATATAACATAATTACACGATTATTACGTTTTGTTATAGATCCTTCAACTGATGGTGCTGCTGTGCTATATTTTACACGATTTTTTTTTAAACTAGCTATATCTCAAGAACTAATGCACAGAATTTTATCAAACTTCAGATTCTTTTACACCATAACATAATTAGACGTTTTTTTTATGTTTTGGCATAAATTGGCCAAGATATGGTGTTACTGTGCTACGTTTTGCAAATTTCTTGTTATAACTATATCTCAAGAACTAATGGACGAAATTCCATCAAATTTCAGATTCTGTTAGGTGTTGACATCAATAGATGCTTATTAGGTTTTAGCATAAATTACCCAACATGAGGCACTACTAAGCTCATTTTCTCAGAATATTAATTAAATTTTGCGTTTTAGATTTTTTGGATACCAGAATCTCATTAGGCTAGGTCAAATGTTCGAGGAAATTCGATAGTGGGTAACTTTGGGGTCACCATGTTTTTTTTTTTTTTTTTTTTTTTTTTTTTTTTTTTTTTCTTTTTTTAATATTAAAATGTATTTATGAGATAGAAGAAAGTTTCGGGATTGACACATCCAACTAGTTTTCTTTTCAATGCAATTCCATCTTAGAAGATTTTAGCTTTATAATATACCATTATTAGATGTTGCTGTATCCATTACGTGGAATATGGATTAATAATATTCTGATAACTGAAACATATACATATAACAAACAGAGATTCTTGTCAAACATAAATATCGCAGCCTACGGCATTGCTGCATAAATGTTTCAAAATGTTAAAAAAAAAAAGAAAAAAAAAAAAAAAGGATCTAAGTTTTTTTTTTTTTTTTTTTTTTTTTTTGGTCAGAATTTTTCCGTAAGAGTAAAAATCATGTTCTGTAGAAATTCACTCGGATCGAAATTTTATTTCTTTTTCCGGTCTGGACGGGACCCGAGCGTGTTTTTAGCTATTATTGGGCCAATATTTTTTCGTTTGGACCGGGTTGAATTTTTCCTTACTATGTATCGGTCTGGAAATTTTGGCTTGTTCAGACTTCTTACAGCATTAGCCCGCGAGTGTCTTCATTCGCAGGGAAAGCCTTAACGCTGCCTTCTCAAGCTCAACTCTCTGCTCAACAAGTGCAAAAAGTTTTGACACCTTTACAAGTTCATTTTTTAACGAATATAAAGATATAAAATACCAAAGCCTTACCAGAGATTTGGAATCTAACTGAATTTTCCATTTTTTGATCGATAAGATACCTATTGAGTTATAAAAGGTTTTGATCACACAAAAAATACGTTTTTCATCCCCGTGTGAGTGGTTATCCTTCTTTCACTCGGGAAGTTGGTTCAAAAAGCCTAATTTGACACTATTTTCTGAAAAATATATTGCGTTTTCAAAAAAGTGGTAAAATGAGTTCGATTCGATAGTTTCTTAACAACAAACACCTGTTAATTTTATGCATTTCGGAACAAAAATTAAACCTATGTCACAAAGTTGCTCTTTTTTATATGAAAATAGCTTTAATCTCATTTTCAGATTGGTATTTAAAACATTAATTTTATCAATCTTATAATTTTAATCAAAACAAAATTTTAAATCTGGTACTCCAAGCTTTCGAATCACTTTCGATGCACCCAATTAAGAAAATTTTCTTAGCTTCTTTAGTCACTAGCATTTCTTTTTAAGTTTCATTTTTAGGCATTAAAAAAAGTTTTAAACCAGCAAAGACTTTTCTTCTATATTAAAGCCTTTTTCCCCTTAAAATTTTTCAGTAATATTACATTTTTGTTATAAGAACAGAAAGTGATGTGATAAAGGCTTGGATAGTTGAAGTTAGTATACTCAGCGCTCACTGTACTTTGTTTTACTTTATCAACCTTTCAAAATAATTATAATAATAATTAAATAAAAAAAAATAAATAAAATTATATGACTTATTATTAAATCAGGTGTAGAATGCTATTGCGTAATTTTGTACTAAATTTAATTTAAAAGATTCCAATTTGATATTCTTTGCAGATCTTTCAAAACTGCATTTAAAAAAAAAGGTTTTACTTTCAATTTTCATTTATTTTCATTTATTTTGAATATGAAAATAATAATCTGTGAGTCACAGAAGTCAATACAGAAGAAAAAGACAGTAGTATCAGGGAAAAAATACAAAATTCCATCATAAAATAAACACTTTTAAATAGCTAAGAGAATGGGGTGAAAAGACTTGAATTTGCAAAAGCTTATGTCAGCAAACCACTTAGAGTTCTGGAAAACTGTTATTTTTTCCGATGAAAGCAAGTTCAATATTTTTTGGCTCAGGTGGTAAGAAAACTGTATGGCGAAAGCCAAATATTTCTCTTAAAATTAAAAACTTGAAACCAACTGTAAAACATGGCGGTGGTTATGTAATGATTTAGGGATTCATGTCTTTTAACGGAGTTGGCAAAATGACCTCCATCGAAGGCAATATGAATGCTAAATAATATATTAATGTATTGCGAGATCATTTATTTGCTCCGAAATTAGGAATTCGTAATTCATATTATTTCCAACAGGATAACGAACCGAAACACACATCATATATTACGAGGTTATGGTTGCTTTATAATGTAAAAAATCCCTGTCGGCTTGGCCTATAGGCGGAGGTAGATATCGAAGAGTGCTCATTTCAACAACAAAAAATAAAATATGATTAGAGATAAATCCAGTTTAACAATTTTCTTTGGCCGCTTTTGAAAAATTTTTAATTTATTTTTATGCAAGAACTGGTTTTTATCAAAATCATCTTAAGCGAAATTCGGCTCAAATGCCCATTTTGACAACATATTTTGAAATATATTCTGAGTTTATTATTAAAAAATCGACCAATACCCTAATTATATAGTTCCTAAATAACAAAATACTGTCAATTGAATGCTTTTGAGAGCAAAATTGAATTTAAAAATGAGTGATAAAGTAACCAATTTGTTATTTGAATACATCCTCGATTCTTAAATCATGATCGCTTTGGGAAATTTTGTGCGAAATGCCTACTTTGACAGCTTTTTAAAAAAATATATTTAGCCTTTATCAAAAAATCGACGAATTCTCACATTATATAGTTCCTAAATAATAAAAAAATGTCAATTGAATGCGTTTGAGAGCAAAATTGAATTTAAAATTGAGTCATAAAATAACCAATTTGTTATTTGAATACATCCACAATTCTTTAATCAAGATCGCTTTTGGAAATTTCGTGCGAAGTGCCCAATTTGACAGCTTTTTTTAAAATATATATTTAGCTTTTATCGAAAAACTGATAGCTGACCCATACGGCCCATTACACAGTTTCTAAATAACAAATAACTGTCAATTGAATGCGTTTGAGAGCAAAATTGAATTTTAAAATGAGTCATAAAATAACCAATTTGTTATTTGAATACATCCTCAATTCTTTAAACATAATCGCTTTAGGAAATTTTTATTTGCGAAGTGCCCACTTTGACAGCTTTTTAAAAATATATATTTAGTCTTTATCAAAAAATTGATGAATACGCACACAATTTATAGTTTCTAAATAACAAAAAACTGTCAATTGAATGCGTTTGAGAGTAAAATTGGATTTAAAAATGAGTCATAAAATAACCGATTTACTATTTGAATACATCCTCAATTCTTTAATCATGATCGCTTTGGGAAATTTTGTACGAAATGCCCATTTTGGCAGCCTTTTTTGAAATATATTCTGCCTTTATCAAAAAACTGGCCAATCCGTCACATTATATAGTTCCTATATAAGAGGATCTGTAAATTAGATGCATTTGAGAAAAAAAAATGGATTTAAAAATGAGTCAGAAAAACGCAATTTGTTATACTTCCTCAATTTTTCAATCACCATCACTTTGGGAAATTCAGTTCAAAATACCGTTTTTGGCAGTCTTTTTTTGAAAAGCATTCTGCCTTTATAAAAAAACTGGCTAATGCGACACATTATACAGTTCCTAAATAGGAGGATCTGCCATTTGAATGGGTTTAAAATCAAAAATGAATTTAAAAATGATTCAGAATATAAGCAGTTTGGATTTGAGTTTTTTTCTCCAACTCCTATTTTTGTTTAATTTATTTTTGCTATAAGAATTGGTCCTATGAAAAACTTGTTAATGTAAAAGTCGTAGATATTATTGAGAAGATGTAAAATAAATTTAATTAAATTTTATTACTTAAGAATTGACTAAGTTATGAATTTTTTTCTTTTTCCGCCCCCCTTTTTTTTTCGTTTTTAAATTTTTCATCGGTAAATGTTGTTCCTATCAAAAACTTGTAAATACAAAAGTTTTAGATAATTTTGAGAACATTTATAAAAAAAATTAGTTGCATTTGATATCTAATAAATTGACGAAGTTATGATTTTTTTCTCCCCAAAATCCTGTTTTTTCCGCCCCTTGAGCCCATTTTTAACTTTATCAAAAATCTGTCATGCATAAACTTTTGGTCCATTTTTCAGCAAGTAATATAAACTTTAAAATGATTCGATATCTATTTTAATTTAGAAGTTATCGAGTTTTTTCTTTTTTCACAAAAACTCTCCTAACACCCCCCCCCCCCCCCCCTTGGTCCGATTTTGCCCATTAACGAACTTAAGCGAGATTTTATGCCCCTTGATTTTATGTAAAAGTTTGAAGAAGATCTGATCTTAATTATGGAAGTTATCGTGTCCAGAGGAAAGTGATATACACCGATAGATAGATATATAGGTATAAACTTTTTTACTAATGGTAGTTTTGGTGTCTAGGGGTCGTGATCGGTGTAGATCTGCAAAAAAATTTCAGAAATTCCAACATGGGAGCGATCGCAATAGATAGTATTTCATACGAAATCTACATAAAAATCAGTTGAAAACGCCATCACAATCACCAGACCTCAATTCGATGGAAAATTTATGGCATATTTGAGATGTGAAAATAAGGAAAAGGAAAGTTTCTAACAAATCACAACTTAAGCAAGCTCTTGGGGAAGAATGGCTACAAATCAGCAGCGAAACATGTCACAAATTTATAGAATCAATGTCCAGACGATTACAAACTATAATTAAAGCAAAGAGCATGCATTCTAAATATTAGCACTGTTTTTAATTTAAAAATAATTCCTCTAGTTCTATTTTTATTGGTAGTGTGTAAATATTTTTTTGGCAGTACAAAGGCTACTTTTTTATGTTTTCATATTTTACGTATACTTATTAACTCAAATATTAAATATGTTAAGTGTTGGTATTTTTAATTCGTAGTTGCTTTTCTTTTATTTATACATATGCTAAACAAATTTACTTGGTGTGCAAATACTTTTTTGTTTACCGTATGTGCCCGCAAAATTAAAAGCTAATTCGTTAATAATTTTGATAAATTAATTTCAGCAAAATTAAGATGAAGTCCCCCCCTCTTTTCACCTAGTCTTCACATCGACAATTTAAGACGCAATACACATCAGCAAGCTAGGGCATTATACAAGAAGCCAGGAAGTAATGGACACCGGAGAGTAAAGACGCAATACATTCATGCAAACTAAGATATGATACACACCGTAGAGTGAGGACATAATACGTACCGGCAAGCCAGGACGTAAATTATACGGAAGAACGAGGACGTAAAACATGCCGGCAATATAGGACGTCATACACACCGCAGATTTAGGACGTGAAACACACCGACAAACTAGGACTTGAAACACAGCGACAAACCAGGACGTGAGACTCACCGCCAAGCCAGGACGTGAAACACACCGACAAACTAGGACTTGAAACACAGCTACAAACCAGGACGTGAGACTCACCGCCAAGCCAGGACGTGAAACACACCGACAAACTAGGACTTGAAACACAGCGACAAACCAGGACGTGAGACTCACCGCCAAGCCAGGACGTGAAACACACCGACAAACCAGGACGTGAAACGTACCGACAAACCAGGACGTGATACACACCGCCAAGCCAGGACGTGAAACACACCGACAAACTAGGACTTGAAACACAGCGACAAACCAGGACGTGAGACTCACCGCCAAGCCAGGACGTGAGACTCACCGCCAAGCCAGGACGTGAGACTCACCGCCAAGCCAGGACGTGAAACGTACCGACAAAACAGGACGTGATACACACCGACAAGGGAGGACTTGGAAAACAACGGCAAACTACGACCCGAAACACAGCGGCAAGCCAGGACGTGAAACACACTGGCAACCCAGGGCGTACATATCACCAGTAAGAAACGACGAAATACACACAGGATACATACAACATACAGCATGCATATATATCGGCTATGTAAGGAAACCATAAATTCAACTTTTATGAAATATGAAGTCTTCATAATAAAGCAGTAATCTCGTGAATAACTATATTTTCTTTCAAATAAAAAACAATACAAGAAAACCATTGTGCCTTTCAAGAAAAAAAAGGGAGCATTATGTACACATGGTAAAGTGTACTACTATATTATATAGTAAGGTAAAATGAAATAATTTCTTTTGTTATTTCGATACGACTCTCTCCAAAATAATTATTGGGTTTCTATATCATTGAATGATTTTTTTTCATTATTACAGTTAAAGTAAAGTAATTTTTCAGACAATTCTATGTTTAAATATGAAGGTTACTTTCAATGATAATCTGTGTAAAATTTACATAAAAGATAAACTGCAGCTTATCTTTTTTTTTAAAAATATTTGAAGCTAATCGGTTAATAATAAAATTAAAAGAGACAAAATATTACGACCCTGGGCATAGATACTTACCAGGGTCCCCTTGCATTAATACTTAAGGGGAGTTAAGTTAAAAAACCTTACTAAAATAACCATATAGATTTTAATAATTACTTTTAAAAATCCATTAAAAATTAAATTCATAATTATTAATTTATTTTTAAATAATTATTTCAAAATTATGAAACTTAAATGGATGGGCGTTTTATAATAAATTGTGAGGCGCTGATTATCTTTTTATATAAAAGTCTATATGTCGGAAATAAGTATGTTACAATTAATAATAATTTTTCGACAATATCAAGCTACAAATATTTAAAATATTTAGGAGGCTCTTCTGCCTACAAACTACGCTTACCAATTACCAAATAATCTGATAGGAACAGGAACAGGATAATATAAGAATTAAAAATACAATGCATTTCTAAAGTGATAAAGATAAAATAAAATATTCATTATAATAAAGTAATTATAAATGCTTTGGTAAAATGTTACCGGAAAAAAAGCGAGAGAAAAAACAAGAGTGGAAAAAAGTGATATGGAAATAAAGTGACTAGGAATTGATAAATATTGAAATTGTCGATAAATATATAATAAAAACTAAAGTGTAACAAATGTCTAATTTATATAATAATCGTAGGCCAGCGGTTATCAACCAGGGGTACGCGTATCTATGGGGAAACGTTGCGGGTCGGGAGAAGCTACATGACAATGTCTTAAAAAAGTAATGGCTTAAATCACAAACTTGTCGATGGGGGTTCTCGTAATACTTACTCATCATGGACATGCATAGTATAAAATATGAAAATAAAACAAGTGAAAACTATTTATACAATTCATCGCGATTCCAAAACAAAATTTAAACGCGTATTTAAATAGTGCTCTATTAATGAATTGCTGATGAAACCATTTCGACAAATGGTATAAAATTATATAAAATGCAAAACTGCTCAAGTAGTACCGAACTGCGTAAAAGAAACATCCTTATAACTCCAAAAATAATAACCATATTAACTAACAGTTTACTGCGTTGGACTAATCGTCTCATTTCCAATCAAAATATATCTCTGAATTGAAATTTGAATGAAATATAGGGTCATGAAAAATCGAAGAATGTGGAAACCAAGATTACAAATATCTCGACAACTAGCAACCCGATTAACTTCGTTCTTCATGCAAAATGTGTGTCCTTTTATTACCTTTCACGTCCATTTCTTAAAAAAAAAAAAAAAAAAAAAAAAAAAAAAAAAATATATATATATATATATATATATATATATATATATATATATATATATATATATATATATATATATATATATATATATATATATATATATATATATATATACTTTTTATCAGAACGAATTTTCCGAGAGTCCGAAACAAATAGTTCCGGATAATCGAGGTTATTGATATTAAATAGGCTTCTTTCCATTCTTACTTACTAAATACATACAAAATTTCAAGTCTCTATCTCAATTTGTTCGGGAGATAGAGCGTTTACAGACACTCAGACAGACAGACAGACAAACGGCATTTTTTTTTTCTAAAAATATGTTTTTCGGAATCTCCTGTGTCTAAAAAATGTAAATCCGTCAAAAAAAGTTTCGATTTTAAAAACGATTGAAAGACTTATCCTATACTAAGTATGATGTAGAAATGCTTTTTATCGATTTATAATATGGTTCAGAAAAGATAATTTTTAATAGAAAAATACATAATTATTATGGTTTATTATAATTTATTTATTATATATTATTATATATTTTTATTATTTTAAATTAATTATTAAATTATATTAATATATTAATTACTGTATTATACAATATATATATTACATTATATAAATATATTATGTGAGTATAATTATAATTTTATAAAATATTAATATATACCTTATAATAGAAAAAATAATATATAGATTATTTCATATGATTAAAATTATAAATAATAATTTAAAAAATATAAATATAAATAAATAAATATGAATAATAAATATAAATAATATAAATATAATACATTTATATTGTATTCAAAAATTTATTTGAACACTTTCCATTACATTAAACTAATTATTATATGGTGAGATTACTCTTTGCAAAGAATAAAAAAATAAATATAAAAACAGGAAGTATAACCCCAAGCTATGTGTGTTTAGAAAATTGCTTGAGTAAACACGTGGAAAAAAAGGTACAAATTACTACATCGTAGTAAATAGTATTTTTCCCCCCGCCTCCTTCAAACCAGTTTAACCCCTGTTCTTCATTATCCGCGAAACATGTATTTTCACCGCACAAATGGGGACATAACATTTCAGCTATACACACTTCTCTCTGCGACACACATGTGAGCTATACACATTACTTTAAAATACCGGCAAATGAGGACCTATAAAAATATTGCTCATGTTAATGTCTTGATACTAAAAATACATCACTTAACAATATAAAACAGAAATTTTTAATTTTTCCAACCGAGGACGTCCCCGGTTGTGTGTGTGTCCGAGGTTTGAAGGTGTGTATACATATTGAAGTCCCCGATTGACACCTTTTGCAAACACACACACATATATATATATATATATATATATATATATATATATATATATATATATATATATATATGTGCGTGTGTGTGTATGTACATATACAGGTGGTCATAAAAAAAACTTTGCCGATATACGGAGCTCTAGCGGCCAGTCCGCCCAACCGATCGAAATGAAATGTCAGATATGGCTATTCAGAGTTATGAGCTCGAGTTTCTGTGAACGACAACAAAATGGCACTCACGGTTACAGTTATAGTTACAGAAACTCGAAAATTTCCAATAGCAACACCCATTTTTTTCATCGCAAAATGCTCAGCGCATGCGAAAACCCTAAAGAGCTTTGGAACCGTACGTGTATCGCAAGAAACTGACATGTTATGCACGCATAAAAAACCGTTCTGGGGATCCTCCCCCCCCCATAGAAAAAACTCGATTGGGGCGCAAGGAGGAAATTTGCATATGACGCAGAGTCAGTACACTAATCTCCGATTACAATACAAATCGGAGAAACTAAAACTTTTATTTTGATTAAACACTTTCCACATGGGTGCCTTCCTCCTTGCGCCCCAATCGAGTTTTTTCTATGGGGGGGGGGGGGGGGCAATGGCAACACCCATTTTGCGATGAAAAAAAATGGGTGTTGCCATTGGAAATTTTCGAGTTTCTGTAACTATAACCGTAACCGTGAGCACCATTTTGTTGCCGTTCGCAGAATCTCGAGCTCATACCTCTGAATAGCTATATCTGAAATTTCACCTCGATCGGTTGAGCGGACTGGCCGCTAGAGCTCCGTATATCGGAGTTTTTTATGACCACCCTGTATATATAAATATATATATATATATATATGTATGTATAACACTTTCGCCCGGCCAACAAAAAAAAATACCGATTTCTTTGTATTCTATTTCGGGGGAAGAGGGGATGAATGAATCGTAACTACCCCTCTTATTTTTCAAAGTATGAAAATATTACCACTTTTATCAGATATTAGCTTTGTGACTAAAAATGCTCTTTTCATTTTCTTTAGTATAAATAGAAAAGTATTTAGCAGAAAACATATGTTTAGTTCGATTTTAAAACTTTCTAAAATTAAAGCATTACTGCATCAACTGTGATTAATATGTCAGCTTTAATACTGATGTAATGAAGATTTTCGCCGATGTAAAATAAACTAATTATTTTATTAACATTGAATATGCACGTTGCTGAAAATTTCAATGCTATTAAAA
Source organism: Maratus speculifer (assembly GCA_964019185.1). Lineage (NCBI taxonomy): Eukaryota > Metazoa > Arthropoda > Arachnida > Araneae > Salticidae > Maratus > Maratus speculifer. Next base: position 353,255,280 of record OZ025294.1, read on the forward strand.
TATCCATTAAAATAACTTTGATGTAGGAGCAAAGAATCATCAAATAAGAACGAAAAAAAGGGCAAAGGAGGCTGATTTATGCAGAGATCGATAATGGACATATGAAAGTGTTTTTTTAAATTACTTGTTTATTAAGTATTTATATTCGATGCATATACTTCAAAGCTGTCTTTAATTGGCCATTTAATGACATTAAAATTTCCGTTAAAAGTTAACTTAAAGAAGACTCGAAAAATCAAAATTACAATTTCGAAGAAAAAATCAACTTAATTTTAAAAATAAATTTAAAGTAAAACTTTGATTTTATTAGCATATATAAAGAATACGCAGATAACATTTTATGAATTAAATGATAAAATTCGATAATTGTTTTAAAAATAAAGAGTTTTCTTATTTTTCTTTTACTTTGTATTTCACTCTTTCCAATGACAAAAATTTTAACTTTTGATAAAAATATTAATAGCAAAATTTATAAATTATATCTTTTGTCTATACTTATAAAATTCTTGCATTAAGTCTATTGCTGGTGATTCGAGATGTCTGTGTCGATATAATTTGAGATGTATGTTTGGTGTCAACTTAAAAAAAAAAAGATAATGACATAAAACGTGTTTTTAAATCAATCAAAAATAATTGTTTAAAATTCGAAGCATTTTTTCATGTTTTTAACGATTTCCAACAAAGTTGAAAAGGCTTTTATGCATTCGGTTTGTGTGTTCGTCTGACCGTGTGTCCACGCTCTAACTCCTGTAAATGTACTTGGATTTTCATGCAATTGGTAAATCATATTTAGGGTCTCCTAATCAAGTTTGGTATTGTATATGAAGTATGTGGGACTAATAGTTCATTTACAGGAGCACTCAAAAGAATTCTCTTACATTATGGTCTATGGGGAAAAATCGTTTGCAGAGTATTTTAATGACATTACGCTGATGCAAATGTATTGAAATTGATATAGATCACAGAATTTTACTACGATTACGTTAGAAAAGGACATTCATAGCATTTCTAAACTTTTTAGAGGGACACGAAAGAAATCGGTTACAGTGCTGTTTTTGCGTAATAATAGCTGTAAATGAGCTTTTAAATTTAACTGATTTTTAGGTGCATTAGTAATTATATAAATACTTAGCTTCCATAGTCATCGTCTGATCCGTCCGTCTGTCTGTCCGTTTGCATATAACAGCACAAAATCTATCTGTCTATCTATATATTTATAATTTTATACTTAATTAAACATTTGCATTGTTTCTTTTGTAACATATGGCAACGGAAAAAAAGAAAAAAATCATCGTTTAAATTATCCATTTAGAATTACAATAAAATGCTTTCCAAATGTATATATTTTTTAATAATATATTTTTTTCTACTTTGTAATGCTGAAAATATTTCCTTGCTGCACTTTCAGAGCCATTTAGCATATTTTGGCCCATAATGAACGGCACTGTTTTCGTAACTATGAATACGAATATATGTTATCTCAAAAAAAAAATTTGACTTTTTTTCTCATGTGGCCAGCTAACTGAAAAATGCCTTAGAATTAATTTATTCCAATATGTTTATTTATTATATAGTTAATTTATTTCTATTTATTTATTATTTAATTATATAATTTATTATATTTAAATAAAAACTATTTTTTAATACATAGTTAAGTTCTAAAAATATTAACATGATGTACTGTCATTCGAAACACAACTGTGTATGTCATATTTAGGTGCGTTTGTTATTATGTAAATACGAAGCACCTATAGTGATAATTCAATTTGTTCGTCTTCCTCATATGACAGAGCAAAAATTTCGCAACTGAATCGTTAGAAATTTAAAACATATAATTGTTGCATAACTTTCTCCAGTCATTTAACATTTTATGAAAATCGAATGTATAGTTTATTTACTGGGACAATCAAAAGTATTTTGTTACATTACATTCTCAGTGAAAAAATAGTTTCCAGTGCATTTTAACGACGTTACACTCTTTCGATCATAATAAAATTGATATTCATCTTTGAAGCATATCCTAAAATATACATTCTGTGAAACATGCGGTGCAAAGAATATTTCTTATTAATTTACTGGGTCACATAAAAGTATTCTATTATATAAAGGTACAGGGAGAAACATTGTTTGGGCCGCGCTCTAATTGTATTAAACTATTTAACATTTTATGAAACTGATGTATGTTTCTGGTGTTTACTACAAGTTACTTCCTGTGTAATAGAAAGCATATAGTATTTACAGGGACACGCAAAAGATTTTGCATACTATACGGTATAATGTTATAGCAATATCTGAATATTTTTTAAACTTCGTCATAGTACGAACGCATCTCATTTGCTGCGTTTGGTGTGCAATTTATTTGTTTAAATATAAGAGTGTTTTTAATACTTTTTAATTTTATTCGGTAACAAAAATCAATGACTATTTAAAAATCTGTCATTGTACATGTTTTATTTTACAATCAGTCTCATTAAATCAGATGTAATTTATTTCACATGCATTTATGTATCCGTCAATATTTTTATAAAATTTTTATAAGTACAATAATGCAAGTTCAAAGAGAAAATTGCAGAATAATCTACTTTTGAAAAAGATATAGTGATGATGTAAGTGATTGCAGACACGATAATATTTCGCGATGTATCTGATGATAAAAGTAAAAAAAAGGAAATTCTTATATGAAAGAATTACTGTATGTAACATGCACGTTTAAGCTAGTAAAATGATACTCCAGCACTTAAATTCTCCTCATAGTGAACACTAAAACACAATAAAGTGCTCTTGTAAAAAAACTAGTGATCTTTTGCGAATAAGCAAGAATTTAAGAACGTAATTAGCATACTTATTTCCCTCCTTCCTCTTCCTAGAAATAAGTGTTTCCTTCTCTTTCGGAAATTTCTGGAGTTTAAAGGGAATTTGCCTGACACTATTTAAAATCTTTACTAAAAAATAATTTTTGTTTTTTGTGAAGATACAATGTTTCTACAATACCGGCAGAATCTGATGTACTTACTGATCATATTTAAACACACAATTAGGAAGCTGGGTGCTAGGAGTAATCGATGAAAGCTTTTTAGGTGCCTTCGTAATTACATAGATATGTAGCACCTAGAGTCGTCTGTCCGCATATAACAGTGCAAAATCTATACAGGGCAGAAACAGATATGGTTTCGTCACATGAATGGAACCTTAACTAGTAATTTAAATGAACAGGAATTTAATAAATAAAAAAAATCTATTTCACTTCGCATGTTAAAATAGATGGTAAATATGATGCAATAGGATGAAATAAAAACAAATAAGCACGTGACAATTTTTTTCACGTGATTCATTTGATCTCTTAATTTAAGTTACATACACAATAATTTTTATATTTATTGACATTTGCTTGCAACAACTAGAAGAAAAAACAACAACAACAAAAATATGAACTGATGATATAAAAAATATTTTAATTAAAATAATAGTATTTTTCAAAATTTATTATTTGTTGTGTGACAAGAGGTATTCAGTCTAAAAATTAATATCTTAAAAAATGAAAAATGCTGAACCAAAATAAAATTTAGATATTTCTGTTTATTTAAATGTAAAAAAAAATCTACAAATAATATTTTGAGTTATAACGATTTTAAATTACCTTAATTTTTTAATTAAATTTTAAATTTTAAATTAAAAAAATATGAGAAGTGTTATCGTGTAATTTTGTTTATAAATAATATAGTTAATTATCACAAACAAATTCAAAATTTTAACTTAATAAATAGAAAATATTTTGAAATGTGTCCCGGACCCCCTTAAGTGGCACAAAACATTCAAAGAAAAAAAGGAATGGTCAAGAAGAGACAATAAAGTACAACGCGTTGGGCGTCCATTAAGTTCTCGAACTTCAGACAATGTGCCTAAAATATAAGTGCTTTTGGTCTCTGATCGAAATATCTTGCTCAAATTTTAACATTTTGACTATTTATTTTTTGCATGGGATAGCTGAGAACAATCAACAACCGGGCTAGTTTTTACATTTTCGATTTTGGTTACATCTTTTTTATATTATAATTGTTTTAATTTCAGAACCGGTTCAAACCAGTTTAAAAAAATAAAGTAATTAAAAAAATCTGAAACCAAAATTGAAAAAGTAAAAACTAGGCCGATTGTAGATTATCCTCAGCTATCCTATGAAAAAAAAAATAGTAAAGTTTGAGCGATATATTTGAAAAGAACGCCCCCATAGACTTAACATTATCATCCGGGTCTTTTTCAGTGACTGGTGTGGGACCTTAAGGTTCTGGGCACATGCTTGTTTTCGTTCAGTCATAGGAATTCGACAAATTCTTTTGTATTTCTCCATTTTGAGATTTAATCACAATAAAATACTGGAAGATGAACAATGAATCAGGAGATAATTACTCAACCCTACTTGATGGAAATATTCCTATTTTGCAGGTCACCAGTGCTCTTACCGTAAAGGTGCTATTACACCTCACATAAACATTTACCTAACATTACACCTAACATTACACCATAAAGGCGCTATTACACGGAAACATACATATTATCCTTCAAATTATTGACGTCATCATGTTATTCTATGACTCCAGGGGAATCGCTCGGAAAGAAAGCGATTCTCTTGTGTACGAGCGTCTTTGACGTCTGAAACAAACGAGATGCCAGTAACAGCCAATCAAATGCTTGGAAATCTGACGTTAGTAAAGCCTTTTATCGAACAGCCAATGAAATGCTTAGAAAATGCAAAAACGCTGACGATTTTTGTTGCTTGAAAATTTTACGTGTAATAGCCCTTTTAAGAGTTTAAAAAGATCAAAAACACCGTGTCGGCACAGCGAACAAGCATATGGTTGCCAACAGTTTGTATGTGAGTATGTTTGCACTTTAAAAGGTCATTGTCTTGACATGCAGAAAGATGTAATGCGCGTTCTAAACAGCATTCCAGTTGAAGACTTCCAGGAAGCACATAAATGGCTGGTAGAGTTCTTGATAACGGTTTATTAATGCAGGAGACTATTTAGAAGAATAATAAGTGTTTGTAAAATTATCTTCAAATAAAGGAAATTTATACAATCATTATCATTACTTACTGGACAGATCCAGTATACCAAAATAATTGATGGGTTCCAGAGATTGTGCATAAAATATTCAGTTAATAATAAAAAAATATTTTTGGAGAGTTTAATTCTATTTATGAATTCCATAATACAGGTCAAAGAATGATGGAATCAAAGAATTAAATATATATTTTTAAAACAAAATAAATTTTCGCTTTTATAATTTTCGGGAGCAGAAAAGTAAATAAGTAAATTAATATAAAACACATATAATAATAACAATAAAAGATGAATGAATAGAGCTTAATATGTATGCCTATTTTATCTTAAACTCGGAGATTAATAATAATAATAATAATAGCAGTAATAATTATAATAAAATCAAAAAAAAGTTTCATTACTTTTAATTGTTACCAAATCTACCAAATATTATATATTACTATTTATAAGGAAGAATTCAGAATAACGAAAAACAATCTATTTTTTTTTTTTTTTAATGACACCTAATTTTTCAAAAAAAAAAAAAACCATGACGAACACGCTCTTAATATTTATGAACGATAAAGAAAATTCATAAATAAATAAATAAATAATAGTCCAACTGAAAGGAGAAAAACTTCATTCTGAAATTCTGAATTCCGAAAATGCTAGATTCATAAAAATTTGGCAAAGTTTTAACTAGAAATCTTTTTAAACTTATACGATTAATATGCTTCATTATTTTTTCAGGAAACGAGGCAAAAAAGACGAAATTCATTCGTATCTTTCAAATACAATGATTAAATAACTTTTTGTACATCTTTTTCTTTTTTTCTATACATAATATCTGCAAATGTTGAAAAAAAAATATCTAAAAAAGAAAAAATAAATAAAAAGAATAACGTGTGAAACTGAATTATATTTATGAATTGGGTTGCAGATTAATTTGTTTCTAAATAATTCCATACCGCACACAATCGCAATTTAAAATGTTAATTTGATATAGCAATCGTCTTAAAGCAATACCGGCTCATGTAGATGAATTTAATTAATTAAGTTTAATTAAATTTTATTCTAGCTCGTTCATTGACATATAAAATAAAATTTGAATACTTTCTTTTTAGAAAGCATTCGTATTTTAGTCTAGCTTTGAAATATAATTTTTCCCTCAACAGTAAAAGAAAAAAAAAGTAGTTTGTTTTAGATAATTGGAATTTGCCCCCTTTGTTCCCTTTCATGATTTTAGAAGGTTTTAATGGAAATTTTTGCCTAGATAAATACAAACTAGCGTTGCTTATTATAAAATGTTACTAATTTTAAGATACGAAACAAAATGTTAGACCATTAACGTGTAACTTCGTTTATTTTAAATGTAGATAAATTATAATTTAGATAAGTTATACAATTTTTTGTATTGAATCTTTAAAAAAAAACACTAACAACTTTCGACTTTCTTTAATTTAACGTTCAGGTATAATAAAAACTATGTAAAAAATTGCGGCAATGAACAGGGAACATATGAGAACACTAACAATAAAACTAGTGTAAATCTAATCATAAGAATTATAAACTCTCTCATTTCAGACATTCACATAAAAAATGAATGAATAGAGCTTAATTTGTGTGAATATTTTATCTTAAACTCGGAGATTAATAATAATAATAATAATAATAATAATAATAATAATAATAATAATAATAATAATAATAGCAGTAGTAATTATTATAAAATAAAAAAAAAGTTTCATTGCTTTTAATTGTTACCAAATCTACCAAATATTATATATTACTATTTATAAGGAAGAATTCAGAATAACGAAAAACAATCTATTTTTTTTTTTTAATGACACCTAATTTTTCAAAAAAAAAACCATGACGAACACGCTCTTAATATTGATGAACGATAAAGAAAATTCATAAATAAATAAATAAATAATAGTCCAACTGAAAGGAGAAAAACTTCATTCTGAAATTCTGAATTCCGAAAGTGCTAGATTCATAAAAATTTGGCAAAGTTTTAACTAGAAATCTTTTTAAACTTATACAATTAATATGCTTCATTATTTTTTCAGGAAACGAGGCAAAAAAGACGAAATTCATTCGTATCTTTCAAATACAATGATTAAATAACTTTTTGTACATCTTTTTCTTTTTTTGTATACATAATATCTGTAAATGTTGAAAAAAAAAATCTAAAAATTAAAAAATAAATAAAAATTATAACGTGTGAAACTGGATTATATTTATTAATTGGGTAGCAGATTAATTTGTTTCTGAATAGTTCTATCCCGCACACAATCGCAATTTAAAATGTTAATTTGATACAGCAATCGTCTTAAAGCAATACCGGTTCATGTAGATGAATTTAATTAATTAAGTTTAATTAAATTTTATTCTAGCTCGTTCATTGACATATAAAATGAATTTTGAAAGCTTTGAAAATTTTCGTTTTAAGAAGGTATTCGTCTAGCTTTGAAATATAATTTTTTCTTCAGCTATATAAAAAAAAGTGCAGTTTGTTTTAGATAATTACAATTTGTTTCCTTTCTTCCTTTTCATGATTTTAGAAGGTTTTTTTTTTCCCTAGATAAATTAAAACTAGCGTCGCTTATAAAATGTTATTAATTTTAAGATACGAAACAAAATGCTAGACCATTAATGCGTAACTTCGTTTGTTTTAAATACACACTTAAGTTACACACTTTTTCCCATTGAAAAAACAATGAAAAATGCGCCATATATTTTTAATAAAATGAAACTTAATTTATTCAAAATAACATAACGAACACGCTTTTAATGTATTTTAACAGTAAAGAAAATTCATAAAAAACGTCGAACGGAAAGAAAAAAAAACTTCATTCTGAAATTCTCAATTTCAAAAATGCTAGATTAATAAAAATTCGTCAAAATTTTAATTAGAAAACTTTTTAAACCACACGATTAATATGCTTCATTATTTTTTAAGGCCATTTTTCAGCATGGCAGAAAAAGGCGAAATTCATTCGTATCTTTCAAATACAAAATGATTAAATAACTTTTTGTACATCTTTTTCTTTTTTGTAAACATAATATCTGGAAATGATGGGGGAAAATCTAAAGAAGAAGAAAAAATAAATAAAGAAAACGCGTGAAACAAAATTATATATATTAATTGTGTAGCAGATTAATTTGTTTCTAAATATTTCTATTCCGCACACAATCGCAACTTAAAGCGTCAGTTTGATATAGCAATCCTCTTAAAGCAATACTGGTTCATGAAGATGAATTTAATTAATTACGTTTAATTAAATTTTATTCTAGCTCGTTTATTAACATATAAAATAAACTTTGAATACTTTTTGTTTTTAGAAAATTTTCGCCTTTTAGTCTAATTTTGAAACATAATTTTTTCCTAACTTAAAAAAAAAAAAATATGCGCATTTGTTTTAGATAATTAGAATTTGCCCCCTTTCTTCTTTTTCATGATTTCAGAAGATTTTATTTCGAATTTTTTCCTAGATAATTTAAAACTGACGTTTCTTATTATAAAATATTATTCATATTAACATACGAAACAAAATTTTAGAACATTAACGCATAATTTCGTTTATTTTAAATGTATGTAAAACATAATTTAGAGAAGTTACAGTATTTTTCGTACCGAATCTCAAAAAATATACAGCGAAAATTTGCGCCATTCTTTAATGTTCTGATAAAATTAAAATTATTAAGAAAAAGGGCGACAACCTTTGTTTTTTGCAACAATGAACGGAGGGGCGCATGAAAATACAAATAATAAAATTAGTGTAAAGCTAATTATATAAATAATAAACTCTCCCATTTCAAACGAATATGAACTAATGAACGTGCAAAACGAATATGTATTTATAATGAATAAAATGAAAATGAAAATATTCCATGACGATGATGATGGGATTGCAGTCCGAAAATAGGAAATTTAAATTTTTATACGTTAATACATAAATAGTACATATATTTAAAAAGCCTTTGAAAATTTTCGTTTTCGTTCCATACTAGGAAGATTAACCAAAATACGGTTCCTGTCTTAAAAATTTGTTTTGTTCGATCCTTACATGACGATACTGATTCATTCATTCATTTTGTGGGAAAATGAAAATAGATAAGTTGAAAAGCATAAATCGTATTAAAAAGGTAAAGTGAGAGAAAATATGAAAGAATGAAGCTTAATATCTAACTAATTTAAACCTCTTACATGTGGAGAATAATAATAACAATAATAATAAGTTATACAGCTTTTAATTGCTATCATATCTATTAAAAATAATACTAGTTATGAGAAAGAATTGAAAATAAGAAAAACTAATTTATTTTTTTAAACAAAAAAAAAAAAAAAAACCGAGCACACTTTTAATGTTTTTGAACGTCGAAAGAAATTCATAAATAAAAATAAAAGGCCAACGGAAAGTAGAAAAAACTTCTCAAATTCTCAAATACAAAAATGATAAATTTATAAAAATTCGTCAAGTTTTAGTTAGAAAACTTTTTAAACCACACAATTAATATACTTCATTATTTTTAAGACCCTTTTTCAGGAAGCGTGGCATAAAAAGACGAAAATCATCCGTATCTTTCAAATCAATACAAAAAACCCTGAACGGGTTAAAAGCTTGTGACGCAGCACTTTATCTTATATATCTAAGAATTTTAAATTTGGGACTTAAAACTAATGATATCAAAATTTATGTGACGCTATGCTATTAATTAATATATACATATATTAAAATTTATTCATTAAGATTTTATCAATTACATCTTTCATAAATTCAAAATATGAATCTTAAAAGGTATGATATCAAAATTTAAGTGACGCCTTGACGAGGCTTTAAACAATGTTTTAAAATTCCATTTATTTATTTATTGTCTAAATACATTTTCATATCTAAACAATACTTTTCATTTTCCAATACACTGTTAAATACATCACTTTCACTGAATATATATAATGCACTGAAATGTATTTATTTGAATAAATAGATTTATCTTTTGGTCTACGCTATCCAAAATCAAAAATAACATTTAAATAAATAGTTTTTGCGTCATTGTATCCAAAGTAAGTTAAATAGATGCAAATAGATATCAAAAATAACATTTAAATAAATAGTTTTTGCGTCATTGTATCCAAAGTAAGTTAAATAGATGCAAATAGATACAATGACGCAAAAACTATTTATTTAAATGTTATTTTTGATTTTGGATAGCGTAGACCAAAAGATAAATCTATTTATTCAAATAAATACATTTCAGTGCATTATATATATTCAGTGAAAGTGATGTATTTAACAGTGTATTGGAAAATGAAAAGTATTGTTTAGATATGAAAATGTATTTAGACAATAAATAAATAAATGGAATTTTAAAACATTGTTTAAAGCCTCGTCAAGGCGTCACTTAAATTTTGATATCATATCTTTTAAGATTCATATTTTGAATTTATGAAAGATGTAATTGATAAAATCTTAATGAATAAATTTTAATATATGTATATATTAATTAATAGCATAGCGTCACATAAATTTTGATATCATTAGTTTTAAGTCCCAAATTTAAAATTCTTAGATATATAAGATAAAATGCTGCGTCACAAGCTTTTAACCCGTTCAGGGTTTTTTGTATTGATATCAGTGCTTTTTTTAGGTTAATAATAAAAAGATAAAAACAAAAAATTAAAGACTAATGCAAAGAATTCATTTTCATGATTTCTGATCACCTTTAATTACCCCTCCCCCACCCACTTAAAAAAAGATATTTCATATTTTATTATTAATATATGCTGTACTACTTGATTTCGTTAAAAACAACTCTGTAGTAAAGTACGTTAGTATAAGATAAGAAAGTAATGTACATTCAGCAGTGTATTTCTAAGAAAGGATTTCATAATCTATGCTGTATGTATCATTTCTCATTCTAGTTAACTATGTTTATTCTTTACACATGATGATACATATACTGCAGATGGATTAAAATGATCAGGAATACAATATTCAGAATGTGCTGGAAAGTATTTCATAATCTATGCTGCGTGCATGATTCTTGTTAATTATGTTTCAACCTTTGTATAGGTTGGTAATACTGCAGATTGATTAAGACTATATCCATTACAATATTCAGAATATGATGGAAAGTGTTTAATAATCTATGGTGCACACAGGTTTTTCTTTCTTGTTAATTATGATTTGTTCTTTATATAGAGTGGTAAAATTACTGCAAATGGATTAAAATGATAGGTTTACAATAATGAAAATGTGTTGGAAAGTGTTTCATAATCTATACTGTATGTGTAACTTTTCATTCTTGTTAGTTTATTTTTTGCTGTTTGCACAAAACATACATAAACTAACAGGGGGTGGGGGGAGAGATTTGGATGGGAAGATTACTGTACAAAGATGAAACTGATAGGTTTAAAGCATTCAGAATAAAATGGAAAGTAGTATATAAACATGTTAAAGGAAAATTTTTTACTCTCGTTAATTATGCTTTGTTTTTTTGCACAGAATGGTAAAATTATTGTACATGAATGACAATAAGTTTACAATATTCAGAATGAGTCAGAAAATGCATCATAATCGATGCAGTATGCATGACTCTTCGTTCTTGTTAGTTATGTTTTGTGGGGTCATCAAGGCTTCTTGTTAGTTATGTAAGGGAGGGGGAGGAGTTTGTATCGGGTTTAAGATTTTATTAAAATTTCCATGCTCTAGTCTGTACGTATTTACATAATTTTTTTTTCTAAAAATCTTGATTTGGTTAGATAATTGTTTTTGTTTTTTTTCGGGTTTGTATCTCGATTCAGTTTGACTTGAATTGGAATTTTCAGGTTCTTGCCGAGTTGCATTTCAAGTACTAGTTTTCAATTCTGGTCAGTGGATGGGTACAAAAATTACTTTGTCTTTCTTGAACAGATTTTTATTTCCTAATTTTTTTATTTTACTTTTTTTTGGGGGGGGGGGATTAGATTGGGTTTCAGGTTATTCTGATCGGGTTTGAGATAGACTTCTATTGGAATTTCCATGATCTGGTCAATACATATCGACATAAATTGTTCTTTTTTTTTCTAAAATCTCGATTTGATTAAATATTTTTTTTTTTTGGGGGGGGGGGGAGGAATTGAATCTGGTTTCGGATTGACTTCAAATGGAATTTTCAGGTTCTTGTTGAGTTGCATTTCAAGTATATTATTTTGTCGCAGATAAATTGGGTTACAATTGGAATTTTTTTTTTTGGGGGGGGGGGTAGTGTTTGAACTGGGTTTAGGATAGATTTCAATTGAAATTCTTGTCAGTGTATGTGGACAGAAATTATTTGGTCTTTCTTGGACAGACTTGTGTTTCCATTGTTTTTTCCTTTTCGGGTTTGGATTAGGTTTCATGTTAACTTTCAGACTCTTGTCAGTGTGTATCGGCAGAAATAATTTTCTCTTTTCCGGATTAGGTTAAGGTTCGATGGAAATTTTTTTCAGGTTTCAATCAGGTTCAATTCAAATGGAATTTTCAAGTTCTGGTCAGGTTGCGCTTTAATGGAAAATATTTTGTCCTGTATAGATACTGGGCTCCGGTTGTATGGAATTTCCTTTTTCAGGTTCAGATTAGGTTTAAGATAGACTAATTGGAATTTCCAGATTTCTGATCACGCATATCTATGGAAATTAAGTTTTCTTTCCCAAATCGAGATATGGTTGGATAATTTTTTTTTTTTTTTTTTTGGGGGGGGGGGATTTGAATCTGCTTTCGGTTTGACTTCAAATGTAATTTTCAGGTTCTTGTTCAGTTGCATTTCAATGTATTTTATTTTGCAGCAGATAGATTGAGTTACTCTTGGAGGGATTTTTTTCTTTCCGGTTTTGGATTGTATAGGATAGATTTCAATAGGAATTTTTCGATTCTAGTCAATGTATGTCAATGGAAATTATTTTGTCTTTCTTGGACAAATTTATCTTTCCATTAAATTTTTGTTGGTTTAGAATGGGTTTCAGGATAACTTGTAGGTTCTTGTTGGCAGACTTGTATAAAACCAAAAACTTTCTGCAAATTAATTTAATGTTGGGTGTAATTCGTATTTTTTGCGCAATTTATGGTCATCATTCATGTTTTTTATGCGATTTATGAATTTAATTTGCATTTTTGAGCAATTTATGACCATAATTCGCAATTTTTATGCGATTAATGAATGTAATTTACATTTTACATGATTTATGGACGTAATTTGCTATTTTTATGCAATTCATAGACAGAATTTGCGTTTTTTCAGCTTTCTGTAGACGAAATTTGTGTTTTTTAATCGATTTATTGCCGTTATTTATGTTTTTATAGGATTTATGAATGTAATTTGCTTTTTTTACCAATTCTTGGACGTAATTTGCATTTTTTGTAATTTATGAACGTTATTAGTGTTTTTTTGCACGATTCATGGAAGTGATTCGCATTTTTTGAGTGATTTATGAATGTAATTCACGTTTTTATGCGTTTCATAGAAGTAATTTGTGTTTTTTGAGCGATTCATGAATGTAATTTGCGTTTTTTATGCAATTCATGAATGCAAAACACTATCCGCTATTTTTATGCGATTTATAGACGTAATTTGTGTTTCAGCTTTCTGCTGCCAAAATTCGTGTTTTTTGAGCGATTTATGAACATAATTCCCGTTTTACTACACAATTCATAGACATAATTTGTGTTTCTTATACAATTTCTGAACGTAATTCTCACTTTTTTAAACAATTCATGGACGTAATTAACGTTTTGACGATTTGTGGACCGAATTCGCATTTTTAAAAATATTCATGGGCATAATTCGCGATTTTTATGCGAATTATGAATGTAATTTACATTTTACATGATTCATGGATGTAATTTTCTATGTTTATGCAATTCGTAGATATAATTTGCATTTTTTGAGCTTTCTGTCGACAAAATTTGTGTTTTTGATCAATTTATTGACGTTATTTGTGTTTTTATAGGATTTATGAATGTAATTCGCTTTTTTTACCAATTGTTGGACTTAATTCGCATTTTTTGCAATTTATGAATGTTATTAGTATTTTTTTGCATGATTCATGGAAGTGATTCGCAATTTATGAGTGATTTATGAACATAATTTGTGTTTCAGCTTTCTGCTGCCAAAATTCGTGTTTTTGAGCGATTTATGAACATAATTCCTGATTTCCTACACAATTCATAGACATAATTTGTGTTTCTCATACAATTTCTGAACGTAATTCTCACTTTTTAAAAAACAATTCATGGACGTAATTAACGTTTTGACGATTTGTGGACCCAATTCGCGTTTTTTAAACTATTCATGGGCATAATTCGCGATTTTTATGCGATTAATGAATGTAATTTACATTTTACATGATTCATGGATGTAATTTGCTATATTTATGCAATTCGTAGATATAATTTGCATTTTTTGAGCTTTCTGTCGACGAAATTTGTGTTTTTGATCAATTTATTGACGTTATTTGTGTTTTTATAGGATTTATGAATGTAATTCGCTTTTTTAACCAATTCTTGGACGTAATTCGCATTTTTTGCAATTTATGAACGTTATTCATGTTTTTTTGCATATTTTGAGTGATTTATAAACGTAATTCATGTTTTTATGCAATTCATGGATGTAATTTGCGTTTTTTGAGCGATTCATGAACTTAATTCACATTTTTTATGCAATTCATGAATCCAATTCGGTATTTTTATGCGTTTTATAGAGGTAATTTCCGTTTCAGATTTCTGCCGCCAAAATTCGTGTTTTTTGAGCGATTTATGAACATAATTCATGTTTTACTATACGATTCATAGACGTAATTGGCGTTTTTCATACAATTTATGAATATAATTCTCGCTTTTTTACATGATTCATGGACGTAATTCACATTTTAAGCAATTTCTGGACGTAATTCCCATTTTTTATGCAATTTACTTTTTTTTTTTTTAGCGATTCATGGATGTAGTTCACATTTTTTATGTGATTCATGCATGTAATTCACATTTTTATGCGATTCATGCATGGAACTCGTATTTTTTATGCGATTCATGGATTGAATTAATGTTTTTATTGCGGTCTTTGCACGGAATTCACGTTTTTCGCGTGGTATTTTGTCGAAATGTTGGTTTTTTTTACATGATTCTTTGTTGAGATACACTTTTTTTTTTTTTTTTACGCAATTCTTTGTCGAAATAAATAAATAAAAATTGTTTCTTCATAAAATTTTCTGCACATGGCGTGCGTCTATATTATACAACTCTGCTTGTCAGTGTGTATTGTCAGAATTTTTTTTTTTTTTTTTTTTTTTTTTTTCAGATCGAATTAAGGTTTGCTAACCCATAGACTAATTGGAATTTTCAGATTTCTGACCACGCGTATCTATGGAAATTAAGTTTTCTTTCCCAAATCAAGATATGGTTGGATTTTTTTTTTTTTTGGGGGGGGGGGGGTTGAATCTGGTTTCGGTTTGATTTCAAATGTAATTTTCAGGTTCTTGTTCAGTTGCATTTCAATGTATTTTATTTTGCAGCAGATAGATTGAGTTACACTTGGAGGGATTTTTTTCTTTCTGGTTTTGGAGTGTATAGGATAGATTTCAATAGGAAATTTTCGATTCTGGTCAATGTATGTCAATGGAAATTATTTTGTCTTTCTTGGACAAATTTATCTTTCCATTAAATTTTTGTTGATTTAGAATGGGTTTCAGGATAACTTGTAGGTTCTTGTTGGCAGACTTGTATAAAACCAAAAACTTTCTGCAAATTAATTTAATGTTGGGTGTAATTCGCATTTTTTGTGCAATTCATGGTCATCATTAGTGTTTTTTATGCGATTTATGAATGTAATTTGCATTTTTGAGCAATTTATAAACATAATTCGCAATTTTTATGCGATTAATGAATGTAATTTACATTTTACATGATTTATGGACATAATTTGCTATTTTTATGCAATTCATAGACATAATTTACATTTTTTCAGCTTTCTGTCGACGAAATTTGTGTTTTTTGATCAATTTATTGACGTTATTTTTTTTTTTATAGGATTTATGAATGTAATTTGCTTTTTTTACACAACACTTGGACGTAATTCGCATTTTTTGCAATTTATGAATGTTATTCGTGTTTTTTTGCATGATTCATGGAAGTGATTCGCATTTTTTGAGTGATTTATGAACATAATTCATATTTTTATGCAATTCATGGACGTAATTTGCATTTTTTGAGCGATTCATGAATGTAATTTGCGTTTTTTATGCAAATCATGAATGCAAAATGCTATTCCCTATTTTTATGCGATTTATAGACGTAATTTGCATTTTAGCTTTCTGCTGCCAAAATTCGTGTCTTTTGAGCGATTTATGAACATAATTCCCATTTTACTACACTATTCATAGACATAATTTGTGTTTTTCATACAATTTCTGAACGTAATTCTCACTTTTTTAAACAATTCATGGACGTAATTCACGTTTTGAGCGATTTGTGGACCCAATTCATGTTTTTTATGCAATTTGCTTTTTTTGAGCGATTCATGGACATAATTCGCGATTTTTATGCAATTAATGAATGTAATTTACATTTTACATGATTTATGGACATAATTTGTTATACTTAGCGATTCATAGACATAATTTGCATCTTTTGAGCTTTCTATCGACGAAATTTGCGTTTTTTGATCGATTTATTGACGTTATTTGTGTTTTTATAGGATTTATGAATGTAATTTGCTTTTTTTCACAAATTCTTGGACGTAATTCGCATTTTTTGTAATTTATGAACGTCCTTAGTGTTTTTTTGCACGATTCATGGAAGTGATTCGCATTTTTTGAGTGATTTATGAATGTAATTCATGTTTTCATGGACGTAATGTGTTTTTTAAGCGATTCATGAATATAATTCGCGTTTTTTATGCAATTCATGAATGCAAAACACTATTTGCTATTTTTATGCGATTTATAGATGTAATTTGCGTTTCAGCTTTCTGCTGCCAAAATTCGTGTTTTTTGAGCAATTTATGAACATAATTCCCATTTTACTACACGATTCATAGACATAATTTGTGTTTTTCATACAATTTCTGAACGTAATTCTTACTTTTTTAAACAATTCATGGACGTAATTCACCTTTTGAGCGATTTGTGGACCCAATTCATGTTTTTTATGCAATTTGCTTTTTTTGAGCGATTCATGGACATAATTCACAATTTTTATGAGATTAATGAATGTAATTTACATTTTACATGATTTATGGATGTAATTTACTATATTTATGCAATTCGTAGACGTAATTTGCATTTTTTGAGCTTTCTGTCGACGAAATTTGCGTTCTTTGATCGATTTATTGACGTTATTTGTGTTTTTATAGGATTTATGAATGTAATTCGCTTTTTTTACCAATTGCTGGACCTAATTCGCATTTTTTGTAATTTATGAATGTTATTAGTATTTTTTTGCACGATTCATGGAAGTGATTCGTGTTTTTTGAGTGATTTATGAACTTAATTTATGTTTCAGCTTTCTGCTGCCAAAATTCGTGTTTTTTGAGCAATTTATGAACATAATTCCCATTTTACTACACGATTCATAGACATAATTTGTGTTTTTCATACAATTTCTGAACGTAATTCTCACTTTTTTAAACAATTCATGGACGTAATTCACGTTTTGAGCGATTTGTGGACCCAATTCATGTTTTTTATGCAATTTGCTTTTTTTGAGCGATTCATGGACATAATTCGCAATTTTTATGCGATTAATGAATGTAATTTACATTTTACATGATTTATGGACGTAATTGGCTATACTTATGTGATTCATAGGCATAATATGCATCTTTTGAGCTTTTTATCGATGAAATTTGCGTTTTTTGATCGATTTATTGACATTATTTGTGTTTTTATAGGATTTATGAATGTAATTCGCTTTTTTTTACCAATTCTTGGACGTAATTGGCATTTTTTGCAATTTCTGAACGTTATTAGTGTTTTTTTGCACAATTCATGGAAGTGATTCGCATTTTTTGAGTGATTTATGAACGTAATTCACGTTTTTATGCAATTCATGGATGTAATTTGCGTTTTTTGAGTGATTCATGAACGCAATTCACATTTTTTATGCAATTCATGAATGCAAGTCACTATTTTTATGCGTTTTATATAGGTAATTTCCGTTTCAACTTTTTGCTGCCAAAATTCGTGTTTTTTGAGCGATTTATGAACATAATTTATGTTTTACTACACGATTCATAGACGTAATTTGCATTTTTCATACAATTTATGAATATAATTCTCGCTTTTTTACATGATTCATGGACGTAATTCACATTAAGCAATTTGTGGACGTAATTCCCATTTTTTATGCAATTTGCTTTTTTTTTTAGCGATTCATGGATGTAGTTCACAAAAACACCCCCTTGGCTGTGCCACTGACAACAAAATCTTATGTTGGTGCAAGGAGTAATTTACTCATAGACATGAGAAAAAAGTTTTTGACAACAAACCAAAAAAAAGTACAATATAGGATTTTTACCTGGCATTCTCATAAAATTTTGAATATACCCTGCCTCCCCCCTCTAATTCATAAGTTTTCATACATTCTATATTATATTCCATATTAAGAAGGCGCCACTTGTCTAGTTTTTTTTTTTTAATCAGAACGCGTTATTAGCATTTTTCATTCAGGTAGAATTTATTTAGAATAGAATTGATAAAGAAAATGCACAAATTGAAAACCATCGAACAGACATGATAGAATCATTACGTATATTTCATGGTTTTAATAATCCACATGGATGTTTCTTGTTATGCCAATACAATCTTGCAATGTCTTAATATACAATGAATAAAGTCTGCAATAAAGTTAACCAGAGAATCTTGCAATGGATTTTTGCCGTCGCTTATTCAAATTTACTTAAGAGGAATCGAGTTAATGAAATGTTGTATAAATGTTACTTGTTAGCTTTATAGATTACTAGGTACTACTAGGTTATCCCGTCGACCAAAAAATTATCGCCAAACTATAAGATTAAATTCCAATAATGGATGATTGTGAATGTCACATTCAATGACATTAAATACAATTTGTATATTTAAAATGTCATTGATTTTTATTTCGACTTTTTATTAATATTTTACTAATTATTTGTTTTTTCATTATTTAAAATAAAAAAATATGTGATTATGTATAATTTGGCGAAATTGGTCGACGGAATAACAGTAGTAGCGATTACTAAAATATTTCAAATTGAAATAATTTATGAAACTGAAAATGTTTTAGCCAACATTTCACTTAAGTTTAAAACAAGCAATATATAGAAATTGTAAAGTCCATCAAGTGTGTGTAACTTGGAACCAGACATTGCAGAAATATAATGTGCTCATCTTTTGTTTACATTTTTAAAAAGAGTAATTTGAATGTAATAATGTACTAGAAATCATAATGAATGCTTATAATAGAGTATAATACAGTCAACTCTGTGAAATTCACAAAATGTATTATCTGCAAAACATGTTAAAATGTAAACATTGAAAAGTGTTTTAACACTTAAACTCAAAGATAAAAGATATGCAATAATTTTATTTTCATGAAATGACAAATTTTAATAAAATAAACTGGGATTTAAGAAAATTCATGTATTTTGTACCCTGTATTTAAAAACAATACTTTAAGCAAGCCAGTAAGTTTCCGTTTATTAATTATGATTAATGCAAACCTATTCTTTGCTCAAGCAGCGAAAAAATTAAAAAAATAAACAAAATATATATAGAGGTAAAATTGTTTATCAAACAATACACATAAAAAGTTCCTTGGCGAAGGAGAGTAAACTGCATTTCACCCAAAATTACTGACAAAAAACAAAACAAAACAAAATGCAGTCCAGATTTTTAACTGGCATTCTCGTAAAATTTTGAATATATCCTGCCTCCACACTGTAATCCATAAGTCTTCAAAAATACAAGCAAATAACTTTACTGCAAAGTTACACATTCTGTATTAATTAATAATCCATTGCAAGATTCTCCGGTTAACTTAATTGCAGAGCTTATTCGTTGTATATTGACATTGCGAGATTCAATTGGCGTAACAAGAAACAACATGTGGATTATTAAAACCTGAAAATTACTTAATGATTCTATCTTGTCTGGTTTATATTTTTTAATTCGTGCATTTTCTATATCAATTTAATGGACATTATGTAAGAATATTACTACCTGAATGAAAAATGCTCCGTGTAACTTGCCGCGTTCGGGTTCGGATTCAAAACAAAACTAGACAAGTGGCGCCCCTAGGCGTATGAATACATGACTTTCCAACAACAAATAATTTAAAATAATTTTTGTTTGAAAACTTAAAAAAAAAATCATAAGTCGAAAGTATATTGAATATGTATAATTAAAAAATATTTTCCTATTTTAAAAAAGGATTCAAAATATTTTTTCCACAAAATGCAAAAATATCCAATGTAAGAAACGTAATATTTTCTTTTTACGAAAAATAAAGGCAATATAAATAGAAATTTGATTTAGTATATATTTATTGAATGTTTTAAAGCACATGATAAGATGTTTTTGTAGTTTAAAAAACATTTATTGCTTCGATTTGGGTGTTTTAACGGTGACCATAAGTACATAACGTTTTTCACTCCTGCTCCGTCTGCTAACCCATAGAATAACATGTAATCCGCGAGCTAATATAGTCCAATTTTCCAAGACCAATATATAACAAACAAGAGTTTTCCTAGAAACAAGGCAAGTCTTATTACCTCTATCTTAAAGAGATTCATATTATATATAAGTTTTAATAAAATCTCCCAGCCCGTTATCTAGATCTCATTATCAGGAACAAACACCATCAATTTCAGTTTTAAAATGGTTATCGAGATCTAAAAATATACAGCATGTAGAAATGTAAAAATTATAGGGTAGGATTAGACTGGGAATATAAGACTATATTAAAAAAATTGGACCATTCTGACCAATATTTGCTGAGTTATTAGAAGGCGGCTTTTCCGATTTTCTTTGATGTTGAGTTAGCTGTATATATGAAGTTCCGCATCTACCCTTATGACGATGGTAGGTTTTGACGATGGTAGGTTTAAAGCTGCGTCACTTGAAGGCTGCCGCCTTCTATGATACAATGATTAAATAACTTTTTGTACATCTTTTTCTTTTTTGTAAACATAGTATCTAGATATGTTGAAAAAAAATCTAAAGAAAAAAATAAAACGGATGAAACAGAGTTACATTTATTAATTGGTAACAGATTATTTGTTTCTAAATAGTTCTATTCTGCAAACAATCGCAATTTAAAATGCTAATTTGATACAGCAATACCGGCTCATGTAGATGAAATTAATTAATTAATTTTAATTAAATTTTATTCTAATTTTATTTATTCTATTCTATTTTAATTAAATTTTATTCGTTCATTATCACATAAAATGAATTTTGAATACTCTGAAATTTTACTATTTTAGAAAGTATTGTCTTTGAGTATAGCTTTGAAACATAACTTTTTCTCCAGCTTAAAAAAAAAAAAAAAAAAAAAAAAAAAAAAAAAAAAAAAGTAGTTTGTTTTAGATAATTAGAATTTGTCCCCTTTCTTCATTTTCATGATTTTAGAAGTTTTTCTTGGATATTTTTCCTATATAAATTAAAACTAGCGTTGCTTATTATAAAACGGTATTAATTTCAAGATATGAAACAAAATGTTAGATCAAGAAACGTGTAATTTCATTCTTTTTAAATATATATAAATTATAATTTAGAGAAGTTTCACAAGTTTTTGTATCGAATCTTAAAAAATGAACAATTAAAATTTGCGCAATTCTTTAATATAATATTCTGATAAAGTTAAAACTATGCAGAAAAAGGGCGACAACTTTACGCTTAAAACAAAAACAATAAAATTACTGTAAAGGTAATAATAAGAATTAAACGCTCCCATTAAAAACGAACTGACGTATATGAAATGTATAGACCGATAAATAATGAAGATATTCCCTGACAGTAGCTGTGGGGTTGCAGACCGAAAATAGGAAATTTAAATTTTATACTATGAATGTACAAACAATAAAACTAGAATAAATCTAATTGTAAGAATTAAAAATTCTCTTATTTCAATCGAACTGGCGTATTTGAAATGAACAGGACGATAGTGGATGGCAATATATCCTGACTATGAGTGTGGGATTGCAGACTGAAAATAGGAAATTTAAGTTTTTATATGGTCAATACACAAACAATAAAAGTAGTGTTAATCTAAATATGAGTTATAAGTTCTCCCATTTCAAACGAACTGACATACAGTCGACTCTCGTTAATTCGAAATCGGACAATTCGAATTTTCACTTAATTCGAACTAAACATGAAGTCCCGAAATTTTCAATGGCAGAATAACGTTAAAAATTTTCCTTAATTCGAACTAATTTTCGCTTGACTTCGTTTAATTCGAACTGACGAGAATTACGATTTTTCATTTTTCTTTTCTTTTTTACGGATTTCAGATCATTTGAATAACTTTCTTTCTTTGATTTTTGGGAAGATTGTTCCGAACGAGTATGCATAAAATCCAATGAATTTATATCCACTTTCTTAGTGTCTCGTCTGTCCATTAGTGAATAAATTTTTCTTCCATTGCGCTTGTTTCTAATCTTTTAATTAGTTTATGTATTTATCCATTCTAATTTAATATTAAGTCATATTCTAATGATAACAGACGAAATAAATTAAAAAACACTATAACATTAATTCTTTTGTAATAGTACCATATTAAGCATGTTTCCATTTCATATTTTTCAGAATTCGAACTTCGGATAATTCGAACATTTCTTGTGGTCCCGACGAGTTCGAATTAACGAGAGCCGACTGTATATGAAATGAATAGAACGATAATTAATGAAAATATTCCCTTTCGACGGCTGTGGGATTGCAGACTGAAAATAGGAAATTTAAATTTTTATACGGTCCTTCTGTCCTATGAGTGATACTTAGTAAAAAATTACTATTATACTAAAAAAAGAGACAAAAAAAAATCCCATTCATTAAATTCAGAAGAAAAAAAAATTATGCGTCAAGCATAGATTACGAAACACTTTCCAATGCATTCAGGATAATGTAACAAATCCGTTCCGTTTAATAAGTTAAAATGTTATTATATCTAATTAACAATATGGAAACGCATTCTCTGTTACACAGGAAGTAACTTGTTGCAAATCTAAGAAACAGATATCGATTTTATTATGTATTTTATTAGTTTAAAACAATTAAAATATTCTCTTTTCCCTCCTATACTATTATGTAACGGAATTCTTTTGTGTGACCCTGTAAAAGAATAAAAAATATTCTTTATGCGACGTATTTAAACGTAATCGTAGTGAAGTATCGTTCAGTGATTTATATCAGTTTCAATACATTTGCAATTGCATAATGGCATTAAAATACGCTGCAAACGATTTTCCCCCATATACCATAATGTACTGCAATTCTTTTGGGTGACCCTGTAAATGAACTATTAATACCACATACTTCATATACAATACAAAATTTGCCTAGGGGGCTCTATATAAAGTTTACCATTTGCATGGATATTTACGGAAGTTAGAGCGTGAACAGATGACTAGAAGAGTAGACAAACCTAATGTAAACACTTTTCAACTTGATTAGAAACGGTTAAAAATAGAGAAAGTTAAGAATCTTTAAATTACACGATTTATGCAATTTTCTGCATATGAGCACAGTTGAGTTGGGCCATGCTTCGGAGGATTTTTTAATAAAATGTTTAGAGTATTAGAAGGTTTTATTTCTGCAATGCAGCCGAAAAGAATCACTTTGAACAAATTTTAAAATAGCTTTAATTTTTACTAATAAAGTTTTAGATTACATAAACTAATAACATTTTGAAATGTGTATCTTTTTTAAAGAATTACTACTGTTACTTTTCATCATTTCATATAACAAAAATTCTGTAATTTTTTTTACTTATATTTTTTAGTACAAATTCTATATTTTTTTTTAGTATAATGGCACAATGGTGTAATGGTACTATGCCATTTTGATCTGTTAACGGCATTTTGCCAAATTAAATGATTATTTAGGGAATTTTTATAAGGATGAAATTCTTTACTTTCTTAAAAAAGATACATAAAAATGAGGAATGAAAATAGATTTCAAATTTATATTGCAAGTGCAAATTTTACTCTTAATTATTATTATTATTTTAATATTTGACGCTTATTTATTTAAGATATATTTTATTAAATATAACTTTTAAGACCGAGGCACCGTATAAAAAATTAATTTTCTCAATTTTTAAGAAATGTTTTTATTGATCCAAATCTCCTTTAAAATACTTCTTTAACTCATTTAAAACATTTTTCTATTTGGAGTTAGATGTCTGATGACAAAACGATTTAATAATTAGCCATTAGACACCATTGAGAGTGAATAATTTGTATATACAATATTACAACTGCGTAATAATATTAAAATGCATTACAATATAGGATCTTTTACCTACTTTTACAAAATTTGCTTTAATAATGCTTAATGTGTTTCTAAGTTAAGCAATTATGTATAGATATCTTGATATTATTCATAATAATGTAGAAATTAAATGTATCATAGAAAAAACTATAAAGATTGTTCTTCGAATGGCTAAAATATTTGTAATAAATAAATAAATATAAAAATTTTGTTTAATTCTTTAACGTGTAAACAAAATGTGTAAAGTATCATTACACGTATTGGGACCTTGTATAAACACTGCATAAATTTCCAGTTCCTTTTAAAATGCCCGATAAAGGTAACATCTTAAATTTAGTTTAATCGAATTCTCTTTTTCCTCTGGGTTTAGTTGTTCGGAAACTTCTGAAAATGTAAGATCGTCTTTTACACGAGCTTTAAAGCGATGTAAAGAGTTTGTTTTTAATGAAAAAGCTAAGGCAAAAATAAATTATATTGTGCTCTTTCTCCTTGGAGAAATCATGACGTTTTTGACCCTTTATTGGATACTTTTTTGCTTTAAAATTGGAACGAAAAGGGCAACCTCCTATTATTTATTTCTTTTATTTTGTTCATGCGGCAACAAAACTTATAATGCATTTGATATTTTATTATTTCATGCAAAGAACTGTTATGATTGTTTTATTTACAAAATTATAACATTAATTAGGGAATTTTTATACGGATGAAATTTTTTACTCTCTAAAAAATTGATTCATAAAATTGATGAAATACACTAATTTTTAAGGACTTTCTAAACTTTTAATAGCTCTACTATCTAAATATCAATTTAGAAAAACTACACGCATTCATTTTCCGAATAAAATATACTCGGCTTTTACTAATGTTTACGTTATGAATTACTGCGCAACTTAAAATGCAAATAAAACAAGGCACAGTGATACAGACTCCTTTGCAACCTCCTCCATTAAGCGATTACTTCCTTGAACGGTAATTTTTTTCATGGAACGAAGTTTACTCCCATAATGCTCAATACCACTTTTTACCTGTAATCAGAGATCATCTGAGGTTAAACTACCTCAATGAGCGACCAATTTCTTTCAAGAAAATTAAATTTCTTTTTTTCTTGATCGCTTAAAAAAAGTTTTGTTAGAAAAATAACCTTGAAGCGCGTATTTTTCATAAAACTTTTAAACTAAATTTATTTTGAATATATATTTCGGTAACTTATAATTGCTTATACCCCTTTGTGCCCTTTTAGCCAATGAATTTAACTCTGCTGACGAATTAAAAATGACGGTCAAAAACTCCCTTCTTCTATTCTGTCTGAAAACTCTGAAAGAAATTAAAAAAAATTAAAGAAATCATCATTATTAAATCATCATAAAAAATTGCATTTCTTTACAGAACTTCAAGAACACTTGGAAATAAAAGATAAAAACGTAAAATTAAAACAAAATCGATGTATTCATTTTTTAAACTATGCAGTAATTAATCTGAGTAATCAACTTTTATTTTGATATTTTAACTTATATATTTTTTTCAAAATGTGAGAAGAAAAGTTTTATTCAGCTGTAAGTACATAAAATTTGAAGACTCTGACTTACAGAGTTTTTGTGTACGGATGCGGTGACAAACGGACAGACAAAGGCCAGATATGAATAGGTTTTCGTCAAACCCTAACAAATAAAAATAGCTATCATTGATTTACCGTTGTGAAAATGTACGCGAAAACTTGCTCTAAGATTTTGACTTAATAGAAGAGAATTGACCGGTCAGTGATTACTTTGCATGCGTACAACTGTATATAATACAATTTATATAAATTGGTAATTTCAACATTGCAGCAAAACTTTTTTTTAAATTTATATTCGTTGTATATATTCGTATTTTATATTCGTTTTTAAAATAGAACAAAAATCTAATTGCAGAAAATATTACAAATGCCTTATAAACGAAAACCTAATAATATGAATCCTTAAACTGGCAAATGCGGTAAAAAATATTTCACTTTCCAGATCATTGCCAGATTAACCAAACTCTAAAGTGTTATTAATTTCCCAGAAAGACAAATTTAATCATGAATGATGCATCGAATTTTAACATATGAATGTATACAAATTAACACAATGAATTGATTAACAAATGAAGATACAAAATGAGTAGACAACGTTTGTTTGTTCTGTAGATAAGAGTAATTCTGTCTTCTGTAAATATGAGAACATTTTACGAATCGTAAATGTTGAATTTCAAACAGTGTTATTTTATCCAATTGTGGAGCTGTAATAGTACACTGTTAAAACTAATGGTGACACATTGCACCTTTTAAGGGTGAAAGGCTTGTCTCACTGGTGACATCCCTAAAAGAGCCAAAATAGCACCTTTAATTAGGGTGAAAAGATGGCATCCTTAATCCAGAGTGCCCAATGATAAAAAATTAAAAAATATACTAACCGATTTTCAACCCTCGATGGATTCGAACGCAGAACGTCTGATTACAAGCTCAGCGCCCTATCCACTCGGCCATCAAGCTCACCTTCAAAGTCTCCCTGAAATGTTCATATGTCCTGAAATTCAAAGGTTGCTTTATATAAAAAAGCTCGCCAAAAGTTAACCATCCGAAGTTCTAAACAAAATTGGAAGCGGTGATAGTCATCGTAGGAAAAAATTGCGGTGTTGATCCACCAGTGACAGAGAGTTGAAGTGCAAGGATACACGTTACAGAGCATGCGCAAATGACTAAGGGGTGAAAATCTTCCAACGGTATGCATTGCGCGGCACCCTAATTACCGTGAAACACCTAATGGCAAACACATTTTCAAGCCCACTGGTGCCAAGTGATTTAACCTTTTCACCCTTGGACGTCAAATGCAACCGGTTCGTCACCTTTATTTTTAACAGTGTACTGTCTAAAATGTCAATCTTTTAAACCACGAAATCACCAAATTATAATGGTTATGTAGACATTCAAATTATGGTACCCATATTGACATGCTGCGCTATAGTCAATCCGTTTAAACATTGTACGGTTAAATGCAATGAAGTCTTAGAAAAGCATTTCAGATACAACAATTGATACGAATTAAAATATTAAAGGAGAAGGGTCCAAAAGGGCATGATTTTTGTACAAAATAGTATGGTGTAAAATCGCTCTCAGGAAATGTTAACACATTCGAACCTCGTTAACATGAACATCAAGAGGAATAAAAATTTTTTTTATGTTAACAGTAATTCATGTTATCAGTATCATATGTTTGTATTCCACTTTATAGGGAACTGTGAACACATTTCATGTTAAAAGTAATTCAAGTCAAGCGTGTTCATGTTAACGATGTTTGACTGTATTATACTCAATATAAAATAAAAATTTTACTTTCGAGCGAAAGAGTGGTATTTTATATTTAATATTCAGACATCTGGTTCATATCGGTGATATTCATATGTGAAACTGCGTTTTGGAACAAAAATATTTTAAAAACCACTAATGTTATTCACATTCATTTTAAAAGACACTACAGAAATTTCAATACTTCGAAATGGACCCCATTTATGGAACTAAACGAAAGAAAATTATTTTCTTTTTCTTTTTAATTTACTCTGAGCAATGAATTGTCAATAGTGGTAACACTTTTCCCTTAGTTACTTAAATATTAGTCCAAATAACCAGTGTTCATTTGTAGAAATAGATTTTTAAAAAATCATGCTTGAAAATTATTTAAAAAGTTATGAAATTGATTCATTGTTACCAAATAAATTCTATTTGAAAGTAGTTTTCTCATTATTATTAGATAATTCAAAAATTCAAAAATTACAATATTTAGAATCTGATTAATGAATTTTTTTAACCGTTTAGTGAAAGAATTGCGATTCAGTGTCAATCAAAAAAAATTGCAATTGAAAACAGCAATAAATACTAAATAAACATAATAAATATTATGGTGTTCTTTTGTTATTAATACATATAAATAAAAGAAAATAAGTTGAAACTGGTGTGAATCAATACGAACAGAACAAAACTTCTTTAGGGTGTTCTTAAATCAAAAAGGGCAACTTTGTGACATAAGTTTTAATTTATTTTTGTTCGGAAATGCATGGAACTAGCAAGTGTTGTTATTCAGAAATTATCTAATCGCACTCAGTTTTCTATTTTTTTACAAACGTAATAGATCTTTCATAACAAGCCTTCAAAATTGACGTTTTTGTGCACATTTCTCGACGAAAGCAGAAAACCCGTTCGAAAAGAGGAAAAAAACGGGCGACCACGTGATCGAAATAGCTCAGAACTTGGTAGGTAATTTAATTATCATAAAACGGAAAACTAAGTTTGATTCTAAATCGCTTCCATAATCAGACCTTCCAATTATATATTTTTTTGTTAAAAAATGATATTTATAAATGTGTCATAACTTTTTGCGCTTGTTTAGCAGAGCAGTTGAGAACAACCTTAAATACACAATAAAAAATTCTTAAATTAACTAAGCCTTTCGTAAGATCTTAGTCTTTTTTCACGACGACGCCAGCCGACGGCCGTGCTGCTGCTTTCATAGTAGATGCACATCTTCTTTGCACCTGACGAAGAAAGTCTCAGACCTTTCGAAAGGTCTAGCAAAGTTAAGGAATTTTTATGGTGTTTTTAAAATGAGTTTTTTGTTTATGTATAAAAAAACTTTGAAAGTTTTTATTTATATATTTTTTACTCCTATTTAAATTTTTAATTCAAATATTTTATGCAAGGTAACTTTAAATCCAACGATCTTACTTTAAGTTTAATTTTGAATTACTTTAAATTCATACAAAATTCAACGATCAAAGTTTGATGGAATTGAGTTTAAAGTGAAATCTACGCCATAATAATAATGATAATAATAATAATAATAATAATAAAACTGTAATATTTTCAACATAGAAGAGCGAAAGATCTAAATAAAATTAGAGAATGATTAGTCAAAGAAACGAAAAGATATATTATTTTTTCAATGAAATTACTACTGTTACTAGAAACTAAGGAAATGCCTGTTTTTTAATAGTTTACGCTTTTGGAAAGGCTCCTTTTTCTTTTTTATAATTTAATTTCTTATAAAATTTAATACGCAAAAAAAACAACAACAAAAAAAATAGAAATCGTGTAAAAAAAGAGTAGCCAAATGCAGTGCACGATATAAAAGTAAATATTTGCTTTGATATATTTAATTTCTAAAACTTTCCTAAGATATCTTTCCTAAGTATGGTTAAAAATTATTTACATTATTTACAGTTGTATATTTAGTTGTATTATTTTTTTTTTCAATGTCGATTGTTATTTTTTTTTTCACTCGTTTGTAATTAAAACTTTAAAAAAATTTAGTCTTAAGCGAAATTTGAAAACATAAGACTCAAAATTGCTAGTGAAATAGTAGAGAAATCGAGAAATATCTTAAGAATTTAGATATAATTTTTTTCTGAACTTGATTCAATGAATTTAGCAACTAAGCACTGACATGAAACAAAATATAAATTGTTTTTTTCCTCTCTTTTCAATTTTCGCACACCTTTATAATGTAAACTAGTTGGATATAAATACATAAACTAGAACTAGAGATGATCAAACTGTGCAAATATTTTAATCAAATAAGCTGAATCGATGAAATGACCTAGCATTTCTAGTTTTTTGTTTTCTAGATTACGAAACGATATTGAATCGTTTCAGTAACAGGAAATTATTGCTTGATTTCGGGAAGGGTTTTGTAAAGAAGAGTTACAGTTACTAAATCAAACCTCTTGTATTCGCATCTATTTGCAGAGATTTTTAAATGAGTTTGACAGCGAGAATATAGGAAAATACTCTTGAATTCTAGTAGGAGACACTAGAACTCTAAAGCAAATGAAACTAGGATTTATAAGGATGACATGGAATTATTTTTTCTACAGCCCACAATTTAGATTCTAAATGCTGGAACTATATTTCACTGTATTTATTAAAATCAGTAGTTTTTCGACATTCTTTTGTACATCAGCTGAATAGCCGGTTTAATATTACGCAAATTGCCGTCGTTACACGAGCCACCGATGGACAATAGAACTACGAAAAATCAAGAAAATTAGATCAATATCAATATCACGGCGCTCTTCTCTGGCGGAATATTTCCAAATTTAAGAAGAACCCGTTGGCTACAGCCAAAAGACACATAAAAAATTTGGTTCATTTCTATACCTAACTTCATACACTTTTTGATGAAAAGACAATTAAAGTAGCACAGATATAGCTATTACAGGGCCTCTTTCTCTATTTCCAAATTGAAGGAGCACCTGCTGGCTATAAACAAAATTACACACTAAAAACATTGGTTCAGTTCTATGCATAACTTCTTACAGTTTTTGACGGTAAAATGGCGACACACTAACAAAAAATTTCGATCACGTTACTTTTTTCTAAGGTATCCTGGGGTAATAACGCCACTTTAAGGTTCTACCAATTTTCACGGCTCAGTTTTACATTGTATTTTTCAAACAAATATATGATTTGATACAGCAACTCATTGACTATCTATCTAAAAAAAATAATTTAATAGATATGTATTCATAAAAGGTGATGGCGGGATTTCTTGACCAATGCTATTTGGAGTTATTACCCACCTATATGGGTAATAACCCCGTAAGACATGGTGACGTCACAGTGACGTCGTTGTGAAGTCACACTGTGACTTTGTGACCGTCGATGTGAAGTCACAGTGACTAAAATGTGAAGTCGTTATGGCCGTTTTAGAGCTTGTTTGTGACGTCACATTGTGACCACTTTGTGACGTCACAATGTGACCAATTTGTGAAAAGTGTGTCATTTGTGACGATTTTGTCATTAACATTGTGACGAAACTGTGACGAAAGTGACAATGCTTTCAAGTCACATTGTGACCAAATTGTGAAATACAGGGTGAATCCAAAATCATGGAACAAACTTTGAGGGGGCGGTAGGACTCACTATAACAAATAATGATGGCACAGAAATATATGACCGGAAGTGACTCGTCAAGACGGTATACTAGTCACTAAAAAAGACCCGGATGATAATGTTAAGTCTATGGGGGGGGGGGGCGTTGTTTTCAAATATCTTGCTCAAATTTAAATATTTTGCAAGACATTTTTTCCATAGGATAGCTGAGGACGATCCACAACCGGGCTAATTTTTACTTTTTCGATTTTGGTTATATTTTTTTATATTAAGATAGTTTCACTTTTAGAACCGGTTTAAACTGGTTCTGAAAGTTAAATTATTTTTCTTTGAATCTGTAGCCAAAATCAAAAGAGTAAAAACCAGCCCAGTTGCAGATCGTCCTCAGCTATCCTATGGAAAAAAATTATGCGAAAATATTAAAATTTTAGCGAGATAGTTGAAAATAGCCCTCCATACACTTAACATTATAATCCGTGTCTTTTGCAGTGACTAGTGCTGCGTTTCAACGCGTCACTTCCAGTCATACATTTCTATGCCATAATTATTTATCATAGTGAGCTCTACCACCTCCCTTAAAGTTTGTCCCATTATTTTAGACTCACGTTGCAGATCATTTGTGACAAAATTTTCGTTAACACTGTGATAATTCTGTGACGATTTAACTTTTCTTAACGATTCTCTAACAATTTAAAAGAAACAGGATCTGCTGAAACTATAACTCCATCCCATGTTCCTGTTAAAATAGGGTTTGGGTCCTAAAATCATATATTGACAATTTATGAACAAATACTGTATAATATATAAAAATAGTTACCTGAAGTAAGGAGACTTTCTTCTAAATTAAAGTTAAAAATTCGATTCACCTCACATGTCTTACAACTCTGGTGTTGTTTTCAAAATTTGAAAAATATTACCTTTCAAAAATATTTATATATTTTCCCGCCACATGCTGAAAATTGCATAGCTTCAATTTTATTTATAACTGACACACATTTAATCGTATGTTGTTCAAACTGTTTAATCTTTTTGGTCTTTTTTTAAACTTTTACTTGCTTTGATATCCACAAATCTCAGCACATATCTAAAACTGTACAGCTTGCCAATATTTCTGACCAATAATCCTGATGTCTATAAATATATATATCTTTTAATTATCTTTTGTTGTAATTTTTCAACTGATTGAAAAAGTGTCCAGGTCAGGATTCGAACTAAGCAGTCTTTCGCGCAAATTGTCAAGACTTTGTCGACTGAACTATCCTGGAAGAATCTGACGCACACAATTCACACAGTGAATACGAACGCATACTTATCATTATTATATGTAACCCTATGTAATAATACTTTAATTTTTTTTTCAAACTACCTGTATGATAAATGCATACTATTCATATGAGTATATAATGATATTTCTCCGGGTGAATTGTGCGTGCTAAGTTGCTCTCTTGGAAGAGCATTGGCAGCATACATCGAGGGTCTCTAGTTCGAATCCTAACCTAAACACTTTTTTACTCATTTTGGAAAATTAATATTCGTTTGATTAATCTACCAATTAAAATCATTCTGTTAAATATAATATAGAATTATCTTTTGATAAAACTACGTGAAGTTTATGCGCAATATTTGTAATATACAGATTTTATTTGAAAATCGAGTACAAATGAAGATGAGGCAATTAGTTCTAGTATTACGCTTAGTTATTTCCTTACTATAGTGGCCTGTGCGCATGTATGATTACACCAAGGTTTAAATTCGTAGTTAAACTCATATATATATATTGTATTTGTCATATAATGTAGATGTGCCATTAAAGGACATCCTTATGGAATTTATTTTTTAAAAGTTTCCTTATTAATAGTTATAATTATTAGATTTCATTTTTTTTTTCGTATTAGATTAATCTATTAATAATATTTAAGTATTCTTAGTCTCACTTCCCAATATTAGACAAAATTTTATTGAAAATAATAGAAATACATCAAACACTAAAAATTTCAGTAATGTACATCCCACAAAAAAGTACATGTAATTGTTTTTATGACTATTTAGAACCAGGATTTAATGAACACATACAGATGAAACAAAATTGTTATTTTAGCACCATTTAACAATTAAGATATCAAAAATTAATAAAATAATGCGATAATTACTCATTTTTTAAAATCAATAATTGTTATTATCACAAAATTAATATCTTAATTATTTTAGATACATGGTTTAAAATAATAAATGTCATGGAATTACAGTTATCAAATTTTTGGGATTATGAGAAATTCAGAAAGGTGATAAAAAAGTTAAAAAAAATTTTTTTTGCAATATTAGTGCATAAATTAGCATATTTATCACTATTTTCAACAGTTAAACAACGCCAAACTCCTTTATATATTAATTATAACGTTAATTTTTGATTATGTATACATTTTTTAATTTATTAATATGTGATTTTAACCATGTAATTAAAAAAATGTGATTAAAGTGCATTTTAAAAATAATAATTAATTAACTATTTTCAAATCGTTGATATGCTGTTCCGTATTTCAACAAAATAAATGTTAAATTTATTGAATTTACTAAGGTAAGTGAATTAATTCAAAAAAGTTAAATTAATATGATACTTATTCCTTTTATAACATGTTTTTTTACGAAATTAACAGAAATCATTATACAAAAAGCAGGAAAAATAAAATTTCCTTACCTCTTTCTTATCAACATTATAATTCCAGTGTGATAATCCAAATAGAAAAGATAATTTCGAAGTCGAAATGTCCGAATGAAGTACAATGACATTGGCGCGCTCATATTAACTAAACGCCACTGACATTGTATTTTTTCGGACCGACATTTTATATAAAATGTCACCTGATCACATATCTGCATAACTTTTTAAAAAATTTCAACTTACGTACTAAATATACACACATAACATCATAACAAAGCTACTAAAGCAGCTGCCTAATATTCTAAAGAATAAATACACTAGTGTCAACTATTCTGGTCGTTGCCAAACGATATTTTTTAAGCAGGTGATTTTTTGTTATTATTGGTTGTTTGAGCTTCGAAGATTTGTAAGTTGAATGCGCATGCGCATTAGTTTTATGAGAGTAATCCCTAATTAAAATTTTGAGTTTAAATTTTTTTTCACGCATTTCTATTTTACTTTCAATTAGTTTCGAAATAGAGTGGAACTTTCATTTAACGAACCCATATTTAATGAAATTATCTACATTTTTAATTTTCTGTTGAACCTTCATTTAGAACGCAATTAAAACTTAAATTAATATTCATATTAAAAAAAATTCTACTTAGCAAAATTTGTTGCGATTCCGTGCGTGCACAATATTCAAAAGGATAGATTGCTGTTAAGATTGATTGGTGAATATATTTCAGCGGATTGTATGAATTGAAATTATGTATTTATTTTATCTTTTAAATAAAAAGGAAAAAATGCGAAAATTTTTCGATATGCCAAGAAAGGGATTCTAGTTCCACGAAAATATTATAGGTCCATTCTCTGAATACTTAAAAAATATGCGAAAGTTTTTATGGGTGTATCTTTCATAAGAGATCACCACAAAGTAATATTCCGATTTTTTTAAATTTTTCGATTTGAAATACAAGAGAAAACGAGAAATAGAACGCTGCGATTCAGTTTTTGTTTCCCTTCCTTTATTACGTGGTTTTTTAGATATTATACTAATGAATTTTTTCTTATGTGGTTATATTGCATAACAAAAATTACTATCCAAATTAAAACACAGTTTTATAATATTTCCATTTTTATTTGTAGTTTACTATACAAATTTCATGAATTTTCGTGGATTTCTATTCAACGATATTTTTTTCATATCGAAGCATTTAAGTGTATCGAGAAATTTCCTTAAATGGAAGTTTCACTGATAGGTTCATTGCTGGGTGCTTAGTTTCATATGATGGGAGGTTTATTTCACATATGTGATATGACGTACACGTTACATGCAGTGCATGTAACGTGTGACATAACAGCGATTGCGCAATATTCTTCTGCAATGCCAGAAAACACGTTTTTTTACCAGTAAATAACATGGTTTGAAGAATTTTTGTAATTTTCTAAAGTTTTCTAAGAAAGTCGCATCTGAGTCACAATGTGACGTCACTGAGGGGTGGCATTTTGGTCACAGATGTGACCTCACATTTCAGTCACAATGTGACGTCACTGAGGGGTGGCATTTTGGTCGCAGATGTGACGTCACATTTCAGTCACAATGTGACGTCATTGAGGGGTGGCATTTTGGTGACAGATGTGACGTGACCACAGTGACTCACAGTGACGTCACTGTGACCAAGCATGCTATGTGGGACGCCATGCAAACAAAACTATGAAATAAGATGGAATAATTCCATGTAGATTGCCTAATTCTAATAATACAAATTCTACAAACTTAGAAATTGACAAATTGCATTCTAAGCTATTGAAAATGTTCAATTTTTTTGTGAAAGTGTAAGAAAAATAAAAGTGTGGTGTGGGGGGGAGGATGAGGCAAAAGAATATCAGACCGTGAGCTTCTTTTTGCTTAAAAAGGACAGTTTAAATAGAATCATTAGAAACATTGCACAGTTTTAAATGTGTTTATTTGAATCAGTATTTAGAATGTAGCTCGGCCACTGTAGGGAACCAACCGGGGTATTAATGCCAAGGATTGGCGTTATTACCCCGTTATAGTTATTGCGCTGTACATTTTAAATTACAAATTATCTCGAGAAGATATCCAAAATCTTCAACAACATTTTGAAAGTCCATGAAATGTACTACAAATTTATGTAATTAACAACGTATTTCCGGATAAAAAAAATAGTCTTCACATCACAAAACGTATCTCGCAAATTTTAGATCAAGCATTAATTTTAATTGCTTGTGAAAACAATAAGACCTAAAAATAAAACAAATTAACTTGAAGCTGTTTTTTGCGATTTATATGACTCAAACCCCTTCTGCGCAGAGCACATGGGTGTCATTTACCAGATTATTTCATAATTATGCATAATATTAGCACTTGACGTTATTACCCCGCCTGGCGTTATTACACCAGACCACCTTATTATTGATAGAAGAAAGTAAAAATGTTTAATCTTGCAATTTTTCCATAAAATAAATATAACAAGCATTTTACACAACTTATCGAAAAATGTAAGAAAACGTTGCAAGACATGAATGATAACTTAATGTGTATTACCTTAAATTCTCTCGATTCTAAAAAAGAAAAAAAAGAGGTATTAAACGATGTCACCACCGTAAAGAGAGTTTTATTATTGGAGGTCTTTCATGGCTAACATTAAACGAACAACTGAATATAATTTTTTTAAAATTTTATAATGAAATATTCAATAAACAAACAGAAGCAAAAAGTGTTTAAGCCATTAATTTGTTTTAAGAACTATTTAATGTTGAAATCGGTCACAATACTACCGTAAAAAAAAAAAGAAAAACTATGTACGATTTAACCAACCTTTGCAGAAGCATTTTTAATGAGCTCGATGCCTGAAATCATTTTTCAAATTTGACTAATTTTTTGATTTTTTTTAAAAAACATTTTATTAAAAATTTTACCTTTTAAACAGAGTTTTATATCATATTCCAAAAAGGCGTTTTTTTATATTGTTGCCCAGCTGTAAATCAATGTAAATATTAATATTTCCGTTCAATTAAAAATGTATTGACATGTAATTATTAAAGCAAAAAGAGAATTTCAAAATAATAATTAAATGATTGCGTGCTAAACGCAGTAAATTGGGAAAATTACACCATAAAAATTGTATTCATACATAAATATTAAAAAAAGAACGAAAACTTTCAACTATTAATTAGATTATTTCACGTTAAAAAAAGAAAATGGGAAAAAATACGCCCAATTTATAATATTTAAATAATAATATTTCCAAACAGATCCAGTTAGAATAAAGAAATAAATATATACATAAGAGATTTATTTTAGATTTCGACAAGTATTTTTACCTATTGTTAAAATTGTTGCCAATTTTAAAACAACACAAATGATGGTGCTTTCTTTCAACTAAACAATGTATTTTCACATGAATATATATATATATATATACATATGTATATATAGCTTTGGTGAAAATTACGTCATATTTGAAGTGTTACATTTAAAAAGTCTTAATTAAAACCCTTTTTTATGGTGTCGTTATAAAATTCAAACGTAATTTGATTCGACAAAATAGCGGATTATGATTACGCAAAAATATTAATGCTGATTTTGGCTTAGTGATTTTAACAATTACGTATTCTTTTAAGTTCTAGGGGGAGTATGTAACCCCCTTCCCCACCCTTCTTTCATCTTCTTTCATTGTGCCAGTGTGTTTTTGGATAGAGTTGACTTGTAATAACTATTTGAAAGTGATTTTTTGTTTAAATAACATCGGTTCAACAGTAAAGTTACGATTCTAAATTTATTAATATTTGTATGTATATTTATATTTACAATTCTTCCTTTAATTACAAATATTTTATACAAAGGCATTAATTTTAATCAAAAACCGAAATATGAATGTTTAACCATTAATTTGTAATTAAAGCTTAAACTAACATTAGTCTTTTAAATAAGATATAAAAAAAAACATTCAATAGCATTTAAATAAATTTTAAAAAAATGTTAAATTCGGATAACAAAAGGTATATTTTCTTAACAAAATTCCCCACGCGATTGAAAATTCAGAAATTATCAATTACATGTGCATTTTATGTATGTATTTAGATTATACATGTTTATATTTACAAATCTTCCTTTAATTCTAGATATTTATACAAAGACCTTAATTTCAGTTCAAGACCATAGCACGAATATTCAACCATTAATTTGTAACTAAAACTTATACTAACATTAGTTTTTTAAATAATAAAAAAGGGACACTGTTTAGCATTCAAATAAAATTAAAAAATGTCAAACTCAGGTAGCAAAAGCTATATTTTCTTAACAAAATTGCACACACGATTGAAAATTTAAAAAATATCAATTAAATGTTTCACTTAAATGTTTAAAATATTTTTCTTTTTAAAATGAATTTCTTTTTCTTATTAAATAATACCATTTCTTTCGCAATTTAATATACAAAAGGAAAATTAGAAATCACGTAAAGGGAAATATAGTCAAATGCAGAGTACAGAACATTCCGAATTTAATCTTTTTTCAAAATTGTTTCGTATGTAAAACTTTTCTAAGTTATCCGTATAGGTAACATTTATTTACAAAATTAGCCAGCAGTATTTCGTTGTAATATTTTATTTTCAATTTCTGAAACTTTTTTTTTCGTTCATTCCTAATTAAATCTAACTGAATTAAAAAACATTTAAAGTGAAATTGAAAAAATTAATAAGCATCAAAACTGTCAGTGAAGCAGTAATTAAGCCGAAACAGTATCTTAAGAGTTTTGATACTAAGTTTTTTTCTGAACTTGATTCAATTAACTTAGCAATTAAGTTTGTGTAAAACGAAAGTATGACTTATTTTTTCTTCTCAATTTTTTCATACTTTTAAAGTTTAAACTATGCATTACGTTGGAACTTTTCATTAAATAAATAGAATAAGCATTTCATGCAGTTTAATAAAAAATAAATATTAAAACACTTCAAGGCGTTACTTTTAGTAAGTAAATAATATGTATTACAAACATTATCCCAGAGGGGAATTAATTTACAAGAATATAAATTAAAGACAAACTGCTTTATTGTGTTCAGTATTTATTAAGTTTATTAATCCTTTTTAAAGAATATTTTGGACAATAAAAAAAAATATTTTGCTTTAGATCTATATTCACAGATAATGAGTTTTATAGAAAAAAATGTTTTAGATGCGATAGATGCAAAAGTAAAATTACTTTTAGATAAAAAAATTTAAGTGTTCGTCTTTTTTTTTTCAATTTATTTCTGTATGGTAAAAAATTCATTGATCTAGTATATTTTGGGGTTTAACTTAGCTCTTCTTTGACTTTTGTAAAGGTTTTGTCCGAAATATACTAGGCTTAAAGAAAAAAGTGTTGAACAAAATTTTTGATTGACAAAAGTAAATGTTCTAGACTGGTGTAGAAATTTGCCAGGTCTCCCATCAAAAACCTTTCCAAACAGATAAAATGAGAAATTTCAAAAGAATTTCTGACCAAAAAGCTCCAATTAATAGCGCATTTTATTGATATATGATTCAGAAATCAGTCATTAATTTGTACTAAATGCATAAAAATCATAATCCAAGCAATCACAGTAGAAATATCTGCAACAATCTGCTAAGCATCGTGAATTTTTAACTTTGACATAATTTTTTATTAGTTATAAAACTTTATGTTTTATTTTAAAAAATATGTTAATAGTTGATAAGTTTCAATAAAATCAATTTTATGTAAAACTTTTGACTGTATAATTGTATTTGAACTCGAAAACCTTTCAGTAAAGCTCAGGTTATATTAAACTTTACAGTTTATAATAGTTAAATAACAGTTTTTCTTAAGAAAAATAAAATTTTTAGCCGAATTTTAACTATTAGATTTTTTTAAGTCAAGATATTTTAAAGAAGAAAATATATTTAAATCAACGACTGATTGTTTAAGAATAAATTTTTAACCGATACTTAAAAAAAAAAAAAAAACCTAAACTAATAAAAGTTTAATATTTTAAATAATAAAAGAATAACACAGCTTAGAATCTAAATAAAATTAGAAATGGCTAAATAAAAAAAAAAAATAAAAAAAAAAAAAAAACATTTTACTAAGAAAGACAAATTTTCAAAAGAAAAATGCTTTTACCGGGAAAATTGCCACCGATAATGAAAATTAACAATATATTCATTATTTAAGAGTTTTGCATTTACAAATGATTTTCTTTTTCTTTTTAACAATTCAAATTTTTAGAACAGTTTAATTTGCGAAGGAATAAAAAACAGAATAATAGTTACCAACGGCATAAAAAACAACAAAAAAAAATAAAAATAAATTTGTGTAAAGTTAAAAAAAAGTCGAATTTAATCTTTTTCAAAAAAGTTTTACTCAAAAAAAGTTTCACTCGTGAAATTGCATACATGCAAAAATAAATAAGTAAAGGCAAACTACTATAGTCTCTACTACTTCTATAGTTTTCATAATTACTAAGGATATTAAATCTTTTTTATTAAAAAATACAAGAAAGAAAGAAAGACTATTTTCAAGACCCTTACATTTCTTGGAATTTCTAAGGATGACACTATTTCTGATTAGAAATTTTCTATTTAATTTTTAAATCATAGTGTTCATAAATGCTTTGTGTAATAGAAGGTTTTTTTTTAAAAAAATAAATAAGGTGAAAAATTCTATGAGAAAATGGTAGCAAAATATTATACAACCTGTACTTTGTACTTGTCCTAAATTTTAAATAAAAACATAAAAATTGATAAAACGTATTTTTGTGAGACATATATAAAAATTACCGAATGATAATAGATACACAAAAATACAATTTTGAAAATCTGATAGGTAATAAAAAAAGAAGGCATTGAGAAGTACTATGTAACTATAAAAATACTATGTACATATTTAACATATATAATTCAACATAATATGTAACACATTATATTTTAGATTGCTGTCGATATTCTTTTATCCTAGTTATTGACTAATAACACATTTGTGGGTGGAAAAATAAATATATAATTTGAAAAATACATAAAAAAATCCAAAGTTTTATTTAATTGAAAAAGCGCTCACTAGAAGTAAAAAAAAAATCTTATCCAGAATAAGATAAAATATTTCTGCATCTGATATGTAACTAAAAATAAAAGTTTGACTTGTTTAATGAACATTGTGTGAGGGAGTGACCTTTGTGATAAAGGCACTCTAGTATTTTTGTGAGATCGTGACGTCAATGATTTAACATGTGTAGCGTGGAAGCGACATCTATCCTCTCTTTCACTTTAACTTTCTAGAGCGTGTGTGTCTTCCTCGGTTCTACAAATTATGTCGCGGTTAGAAGCAATATGCAAATTTATAG
The DNA here is from genome assembly GCA_964019185.1 of Maratus speculifer. Lineage (NCBI taxonomy): Eukaryota > Metazoa > Arthropoda > Arachnida > Araneae > Salticidae > Maratus > Maratus speculifer. The sequence continues at coordinate 353,296,712 of OZ025294.1, forward strand.
TATCTCAGTTTGCAGCACATACAAGCTTTGAGTGTGAAGAGAGCAGAGTGTGTGTCGCGGCGCATGCCAGCTAGGTGTTTGTGAGAAGCGGCGAATTGAATTGTATCGAGTTATAGCGAGTTGTTATTAGCCTCAGTGAATTAGCGAGGATTTTCTAAGTGAGATAGCTAGCAGCATTTGCTGACTGAGTTCATTAAGAGCGGAGCCATTCGAGAAGTTTGCTGTTGGTAAGATGTAATTTAGTTACGTTGAGTATTTTTAGACAATAAAGAGTGTTTTACAGCCACGGGCTGTCTAATAAAGATTTTATCCAGCAGTTTAGCTGAAGTACAGGTGAGGAGTTGGTTGAAGTGCCCCGACTGAGTCTAGTGCCGGAACTGTGAGTATATTTATGAGTTTAATCTTTTAGTATTGTGACTAGTTATCGAAATTAACGAACTGAAAGCTCCACTTCCCCTGAGCCCTAACAGTTTAAATAAACTGTGGTTTAACTTATATCTCGAGTTATGCCTGCATTCAACCACCAGAACACCCCCAACGTGCACCCCTCCGTTACAATTGAATAAGATGAATATAAATCAATGAGAGAATTTAATTTATTAACCAGTATAATTTCGAGTTACCTTGGTTGATTCACTAGGAATTTTGTTATCAAGTAATTTCTTACAAAAATTTGCGTCTATAAATCAACTAATCCTTAAAGTTACCTAAGCTAACATAATGCTTACAACTTTATAACTTGCTACCAATCTTTTAATGTTTTCTAGTCTCCGCAAGCTTTTATTTTTAGGCTTTTTTCATATGCAGAAACCTTTTTTATATTATGGCTGATTTATAAAATATTTCGTTTTAAATTTTTAATGTACTTTAAATGATATAAGACGCTATGTTTTAAATTTAGATATTTACTTTTTAGCTTTTGCACAATACAAAAAAAAAAAAAAAAAAAAAAAAAAAAAAAAAAAAAAATCTATTAAATTTACGGCAAAAACTGCTGGCAGCAATGTTGCTAGCAGTTTTTGTCGTAAAAGTTACAGAAAATTTAGATGTAATAAAGAAATTTGCATCTAATTTTACGGCAATTTTACCGCAAAAATTGTTGCCAGCAGTTTTTCCGTAAATTTAATAGATTTTGTTTTCAATGTGATTTTATTTGATAATGATGTATAATTTTTCTTTCAGTAAAAATAAATAAATAAAGAAATGTTAGAAGCTTTTACTCAGGATATTTAGCAAGAAATATAAAAATCTTATTTAGAATTCTTATAAAAATAAAAATTATAGGCAAATGAAAATTATTCCGGCTAGAGATAAAAAACTTTCCGGTCTGAACCGAAAGGAATTCCATATTTATTTGTTTTAAGATTTTAACTAATTTTACTCGAAAGCACAAAGCTAATCTGCGATGAATTTGATTATAAAAGATTAATTCTTAGTTTTCGTCAATATTAAATTTGAATAAGAATTTCGCCTAATTAGTCAGTTATAGCCATGTTAGCTTCATTAATGGCGATTTTTCGTCGTCAATTTTAATGATATTTTAAATGTCGGAAACTTAGAGGAAATTTGACGTTATCGAATATTAATAGATAGTTTTAAGTGCATGAGAGTTACAGCAATTGTTAAAAGAGACTTACTTTAGAAGTGAAACTTTTAAAAGCTAACCTGTATTATAAGGCATAAATTTGTGTGTCACGTAATGTTGATAACATAATCAGATGTCAATAATATAGTTAAAATTCTTTAGAGTTGAACAATTTTTAAAATTAGAATTAATAAATTGTAATTTTAGGAAAATGCAAATTTTGGAATGTTTCAATGCGCCGAATAAGTTAATTGTTTCAATTGTATTGTCAAGCAGGATTTATAAGCGTGTCAAATTCCAAGTCAGTATGTTAATTGGAAGTGTTAAATTAAAGTTGTAAGATTCTAATCATGCACACATACACACAAAGGGAATTAAATAACACTTTATAAAAAGAAGGCCTATGTACATTTATGTGCCCTCTCCAGCTATTTGTTCACATCTATTAAACTTTATATTTATTCCACCTTATACCATTTTTTTACCAAATATTAAAACAAATACAGTAATCCCTTAACATTCGAGAGAATCAGATTCCCGAAAACATCTACAAATGGTGAGACAATCTTTCAGTGCATAAAAAAGGGGGTTAGGTTTTTATTTTTTTAAAAAGTATTATTTATTTTAATGGAAAAGGTCGATTGAAGTTCAAAAAATATATTAAGCATTAAAAGTACATGTTTTAAATAATTCGTATAATCATAATAATATTGTTTAATATTTATTTGCTAGTGTATGGTAGAAAAAATTTAGTGATCAATTGTTTTACAGAACAGATCTTTTGTTTATGAGTTTATATGTAAAAAAATGTTGCGGCCCGCTATTTCTATTTGAAATTTAAAACTCCTGAGAAGTTAAGAATCGCATTTTATTTCTTTTTCAATAAACTGTTGTTCGTGGTTTAAAATTTCTGCAACAATTTTTGCAGAAATGTTTTACCTGTAATAAATATTGGAAATAGAAAATTTAGAAAATTGAAAATACAAAAACTGCATACAAAATGAAGGTATATCGTATTTACTCGTGTATAATGCGCACTTTTTTCAATAAATTAGGGCAAAACTCTTAGGTGCGCGTTATACTCGGAATAAGTTTTTGCAGCTGGATGTAATCATACGATATATACATGAATCAAAATACATATTCAAAGAAGACATTAAAACTCGGGAAATCTTATTAATTGAAGTATTATTGCATCTTTATTTCACTTCTTGCACTTTTTTATACAACAGAACTAGTAACATTATTTAAACGCTAATTAGCAATTTTCATTGCCGTCACTCATTCATTCCCCCCCCGTCATTCAATCCCTATATGAAGTCTAAAACTGTATTTTTGCCTTATTTTCTGGCCTGATGTAATGTTTGTTTCGGATTCTTTATGAAATTCATGTGGCCATTCATTCACTTGCATATCAAATTTACGGTGCGCGTTATATACGAGATTTAAATAAAACGCCATTTTTTTTCTTGTAAAGTAGGGGTGCTCGTTATACATGCGTGTGCGGTATACACGAGTAAATACGATAATCTACATTTCCTCTCAACACAAGAATTGAAGTTCTCGCAGCTTAGGCATACATTAATATAGCAGGGTATACAGTAGATAAGTGTCTAGTGTCATGTAGTTCGTAGAATGGGCAAAAGAAAGTGAGTTTATACTTTGTAAAAAAATATTTTTTATAAAACAAAATCCGTGAAAAACCAAGTTTAATGATCGTGAATGTTGAAATGTTCCACATTTTTTATTTTGCGAATAATCAAACCTCGCGAATGTTAAGGGATTATTGTATAATCAAATATAAAAATAAATAAAATAGTAATGACTTTATCTGCCAACTAACGAAATTTTTTTGAAGGTTTTATTCTACTACATTTATTTATTTAATTAAATAGAAATATTTTGTACAAGGAAATTACTTTAAATCAAATATAAAAATTTAAATTTTTAAGAAAATAATTAGTACTCTCATAAAAAATTATAATCATTTAAATAAAAAAGATATTATTTCAAGATCCAAATAAAATTAGAAAATGTCAAAATAAGGGATCAAATAATATATTTTAAGAGAAAAAATCACAAGAGCTACGGAAAGTTAAGAAAATATCTGTTATTTGATCGTTTCTCTTTGAATAATTTAAGTTGTTACGCAATTTAATACACAAAAGGAAAATTAGAAATTGTACAAATAAACGTGTAGTCAAATGCAAAGCAAGGGAGAAAGATCATTTTACTTTTTCAGCGTTTGTAAACACAGCTCTTCTAAACTAACTGCATAGTTAAAAATTATTTACAAATTAGCTTGCAATCTTTTGTTGTGATACTTCATTATAAATTTTTTGCTGCTCTTTTTACATTCATTTCTAATTAAATCTAACTATACTATGAAAAAACGGACTTTTAAGTAAAAGAAAAAAAACGCATCAAAACTTTTAGTGAAATGGTAATTAAACCAAGAGTCCAATGCAGAGGTTTTTTTTTTAATTCAATTAGCTTAACAATTAAGCTTGTGTGTGCGAAACAAAGTATAATTTACTATTTTTTTTCTAATTTCAATTTGCGGATAACTTTTATAATTTAAAATAAGTATTACCTTGAAGTTTTTCATAAAATAAATAGAAGAAACATTTTGCGCAAGCAAATTGAAAATTTTTTAAACTTAATGAAAATTGTATGAAAACATTAAAAAAAGTTACTTCTAATTTGAGAATATACATTATAAGGCATAAATGTGTGTGTCACGTAATGTTGATAACATGATCAGATGTCAATAATATAGTTAAAATTCATTAGAGTTGAACAATTTTTAAAATTAGAATTAATCACTTGTAATTTTAGGAAAATGCAAATTTTGGGATGTTTCAATGCGCCGAATAAGTTAATTGTTTCAATTGTATTGTCAAGCAGGATTTATAAGCGTGTCAAATTCCAGGTCAGTATGTTAATTGGAAGTGTTAAATTAAAGTTGTAAGATTCTTATCATGCGCACATACACACAAAGGGAATTAAATAACACTTTATATAAAGAAGGCCTATGTACATTTATGTGCCCTTTCCAGCTATTTGTTCAGATCTATTAAACTTATATTTATTCCACCTTATACCATTTTTTACCAAATATTAAAACAAATACAGTAATCCCTTAACGTTCGCGAGAATTAGATTCCCGAAAACATCTACGAATGGTGAAACAATCTTTCGGTGCATAAAAAAGGGGTTACTCTCTTAAAAAGTCAGCCACAAAACAGCTCAAGTTGAGCTGAAATCCACTCATCTCAATATTGAAAGGCAGCTTCTCAAAAAAGAGTTGAAATAACTCGAGTTTTAACCTATTTAAATGAAGTTGAGCTATTTAAATAACCAAGTTAGATCAAAAAGATTTAATCGTTTGAAAAACAACTCTTTTATGAACGAAAAAAATTACAGCTCATTCATGAGAAGCCAAATCAGCTCTTTCGTTTTAAGAGTGATAGGCTTTTAATTTTTTAAAAAAGTTTTATTTATTTTTAATGGAAAAGGTCGATTGAAGTTATTAAGCATTAAAAGTACATGTTTTAAATAATTCGTATAATGATAATAATATGTTTAGTATTTATTTGCTAGTGTATGGTAGAAAATTTTTTGTGATCAATTGTTTTACAGAACAGATGTTTTGTTTATGAGTTTATATGTAAGAAAATGTTGCGGCCCGCTATTTCTATTTGAAATTTAAAACTCCTGAGAAGTTAAGAATCGCATTCTATTTCTTTTTCAATAAATTGTTGTTCGTGGTTTAAAATTTCTGCAACAATTTTTGCAGAAATGTTTTACCTGTAATAAATATTGGAAATAGAAAATTTAGAAAATTGAAAATACAAAAACTGCATACAAAATAAAGACTAGTCGTTGGGGGCCACCGTAATACTTACCCATCATGGATATGTATATGAAAATAAAACAAGTGAAAACTATTTATACAATGCATTGCAATTCATAAACAAAATTTAAATATTGTTAATATACATAGTAATGCTATATTAAAGAACTGCTGATGTACCAATTTCAACAAATTATATAAAACGCCAAACTACTCAAGTAGTACCAAACTCCGTAAAAGAAACATCCTTATAACTCCAAAAATAATAATTCTATTAACTAACGATTAACTGCTTCGGATTAAACGTCTCATTTTCAATTCAAATATACCTCTGAATTGAAATTTGAAGGAAATACAGGGTCAAGAAAAAAGGAATAATGTGGAAAACAGGATTACAAATATCTCGGCAACTAATAATCTGATTGACTTCGTTCTATATGCAAAATGTGTGTTATTTTATTGCCTTTTACGTTCATTCCTTAGAACAAAAAAATTCGAAAATTTTTATGTACTTTTCATCAGAACGAATTTTTCGAGAGTCCGAAAAAAATAGTTCCGGATAATCGAGGTAGCTGATATTAAATAGGCTTCATCCCATTCTTACATACTAACTACATACAAAATTTCAAGTCTCTATCTCAGTTTGTTCGGGAGACAGACAGACGGACGGACGGCAATTTTTTTTTTCTAAAAATATGTTTTTCGGAATCTCCACTATCTAAAACGTGTAAATCCGTCAAAAAAATTTTCGATTTTCAAAACGAATGCAAGACTTACCCTACACTACGTATGATGGGTAAGTAATATATCGTATTTACTCGTGTATAACGCGCACTTTTTTTCAATAAATTAGGGCAAAACTCCTAGGTGCGCGTTATACTCGGAATAAGTTTTTGCAGCTGGATGTAATCATACGATATAGATATGGATCAAAATATATATTCAAAGAAAACATTAAAATTCGGAAAATCTTATTTAATTGAAGTATTACTGCATCTTTATTTCACTTCTTGAACTTTTTTATACAACAGAACTAGTAACATTATTTAAACGCTAATTAGCAATTTTCATTGCCGTCACTCATTCATTCCCCCCCGTCATTCAATCCCTATATGAAGTCTAAAACTGTATTTTTGCCTTATTTTCTGGCCTGATGTAATGTTTGTTTCGACTTTCGTTATGAAATTCATGCGGTCATTCATTCACTTGCATATCCAATTTACGGTGCGCGTTATATACGAGATTTAAATAAAACGCCATTTTTTTTCTTGTAAGTAGGGGTGCTCGTTATACATGCGTGTGCGGTATACACGAGTAAATACGATAATCTACATTTACTCTCAACACAAGAATTGAAGTTCTCGCACCTTAGGCCATACATTAATGCAGTAGGCTATACAGTAGATAAGTGTCTAGTGTCATGTAGTTCATAGAATGGGCAAAACAAAGTGAGTTTATACATTGAAAAATAATATTTTTTATGAAACAAAATCAGCGAATAATCAAGTTTAATGTTCGTGAATGTTGAAATATTCCACATTTTTAAGCTATTGCATAGCTTTTATCGCGGGCTTTGAGCGCGGTGACCGAATCCAAAAATACCGTAACGCGAAAAATCCTAACACATCGGTAACGAAAAAACCTAACACTCGGCTAACGTCGTTTCCGTTCGGAAAACTTCGGGACGGTATTCTTCGGTAGAATCCGGCAGACATTGACGCGGTATCTTTCAGATATTAGGATATCAAGTCTCAAACTTATGCTTCTTATGATCTAATTTTCATAGCGTGGCCAAATTTTGTTTGGTAATTTATTATGAGACAGTGTTTATTGTGGTGGTCTTATTTATTTTGGTGTCAGGAGACCCCCCCACCGTGAGGGTCGAAAAATTTAAAATGCTTATAACTCGCGATCTAACTTTCGTAGCGCGGCCAAACTTTGTTTAGTAATTTATTATGAGACATAGTTAATTTCTGGTGACAGGAGACACCCCACGGTGAGGGTAGAAAATTTTAAAATGCTTATAACTCGCATACTAATTTTCGTAGCGGGGCCAAACTTGTTTGGTAATTTATTATGAGACAGTGTTACTTTTTGGTGACAGGAGACCCCACACGGTGAGGATCGAAAAATTTAAAATGCTTATAACTCACGATCTAATTTTCGCAGCGCGGCCAAATTTTGTTTGGTAATTTAATGTGAGGCTGTTCATTTTTGGTGACAGGAGACCCTCTACGGTGAGGGTCGAAAAATTTAAAATGCTTATAACTCGCGATCTAATTTTCGTAGCGCGGCAAAATTTGTTTAGTAATTTATTATGAGACAGAGTTAATTTTTAAGGACATTAGACCCCCCCACGGTGAGGGTCGAAAATTTTAAAATGCTTATGACTCACGATCTAATTTTCGTAGCGCGGCCAAATTTTGTCTGGTAATTTAATATGAGATTGTTAATTTTTGGTGACAGGAGCCCCCCGGGGTGAGGGTCAAAAAATTTAAAATGCTTATAACTCGCGATCTAATTTTCGTAGTGCGGCCAAATTTTGTTTGGTAATTTATTATGAGACAGTGTTAATTTTTGGTGACAGGAGACCCCCACGGTGAGGGTAGAAAAAATTAAATGCTTATAACTCGCGATCTAATTTTCATAGAGTGGCCAAATTTTGTTTGGTAATTTATTATGAGTCAGTGTTAATTTTTGGTGACAGGACACCCCCCCCACGGTGAGGGTCGAAGAATTTAAAATGCTTATAACTCGCGATCTAATTTTCGTAGTGCGGCCAAATTTTGTTTGGTAATTTATTATGAGTCAGTGTTAATTTTTGGTGACAGGAGACCCCCCCCCCACACACGGTGAGGGTCGAAGAATTTAAAATGCTTATAACTCGCGATCTAATTTTCGTAGTGCGGCCAAATTTTGTTTGGTAATTTATTATGAGGCAGTGTTAATTTTTGGGGACATTAGATCCCCACGGTGAGGGTCGAAAAATTTAAAATGCTTATAAGTCACGATCTAATTTTCGTAGCGTGGCCAAATTTTGTTTGGAAATTTAATATGAGACTGTTAATTTTTGGTGACAGGAGACCCCACACGGTGAGGGTCGAAAAATTTAAAATGCTTATAACTCACGATCTAATTTTCGTAGCGCGGGCAAATTTTGTTTGGTAATTTAATATCAGACAGTGTTAATTTTTGGGGCCATTAGACCCCCTACGGTGAGGGTCGAAAAATTTAAAATGCTTATAACTCGCGATCTAATTTTCGTACCGCGGCCAAATTTTGTTTAGTTATTTATTATGAGACAGAGTTAATTTTTGGGGACATTAGACCCCCCACGGTGAGGGTCGAAAAATTTAAAATGCTTATAACTCACGATCTAATTTTCGTAGCGCGGCCAAATTTTGTCTGGTAATTTAATATGAGACTGTTAATTTTTGGTGACAGGAGCCCCCCGGGGTGAGGGTTGAAAAATTTAAAATGCTTATAACTCGCGATCTAATTTTCGTAGCGCGGCCAAATTTTGTTTGGTAATTTATAATGAGACAGTGTTAATTTTTGGTGACAGGAGACAACCCACGGTGAGGGTAGAAAAATTAAATGCTTATAACTCGCGATCTAATTTTCGTAGCGTGGCCAAATTTTGTTTGGTAATTTATTATGAGGCAGTGTTAATTTTTGGGGACATTAGACCCCACCCCCCCACGGTGACGGTCGAAAAATTTAAAATGCTTAAAACTCGCGATCTAATTTTCGTAGCACGGCCAAATTTTGTTTGGTTATTTATTATGAGACAGTGTTAATTGTTGGTGACATAAGACACCCCACGGTGAAGGTCGAAAAATTAAAAATGTTTATAACTCATGATCTAATTTTCGTAGCGCGGCCAAATTTTGTTTGGTAATTTATTATGAGGCAGTGTTAATTTTTGGGGACATTAGATCCCCACGGTGAGGGTCGAAAAATTTAAAATGCTTATAAGTCACGATCTAATTTTCGTAGCGCGGCAAAATTTGTTTAGTAATTTATTATGAGACAGAGTTAATTTTTAAGGACATTAGACCCCCCCACGGTGAGGGTCGAAAATTTTAAAATGCTTATGACTCACGATCTAATTTTCGTAGCGCGGCCAAATTTTGTCTGGTAATTTAATATGAGATTGTTAATTTTTGGTGACAGGAGCCCCCCGGGGTGAGGGTCAAAAAATTTAAAATGCTTATAACTCGCGATCTAATTTTCGTAGTGCGGCCAAATTTTGTTTGGTAATTTATTATGAGACAGTGTTAATTTTTGGTGACAGGAGACCCCCACGGTGAGGGTAGAAAAAATTAAATGCTTATAACTCGCGATCTAATTTTCATAGAGTGGCCAAATTTTGTTTGGTAATTTATTATGAGTCAGTGTTAATTTTTGGTGACAGGACACCCCCCCCACGGTGAGGGTCGAAGAATTTAAAATGCTTATAACTCGCGATCTAATTTTCGTAGTGCGGCCAAATTTTGTTTGGTAATTTATTATGAGTCAGTGTTAATTTTTGGTGACAGGAGACCCCCCCCCCCCACACACGGTGAGGGTCGAAGAATTTAAAATGCTTATAACTCGCGATCTAATTTTCGTAGTGCGGCCAAATTTTGTTTGGTAATTTATTATGAGGCAGTGTTAATTTTTGGGGACATTAGATCCCCACGGTGAGGGTCGAAAAATTTAAAATGCTTATAAGTCACGATCTAATTTTCGTAGCGTGGCCAAATTTTGTTTGGAAATTTAATATGAGACTGTTAATTTTTGGTGACAGGAGACCCCACACGGTGAGGGTCGAAAAATTTAAAATGCTTATAACTCACGATCTAATTTTCGTAGCGCGGGCAAATTTTGTTTGGTAATTTAATATCAGACAGTGTTAATTTTTGGGGCCATTAGACCCCCTACGGTGAGGGTCGAAAAATTTAAAATGCTTATAACTCGCGATCTAATTTTCGTACCGCGGCCAAATTTTGTTTAGTTATTTATTATGAGACAGAGTTAATTTTTGGGGACATTAGACCCCCCACGGTGAGGGTCGAAAAATTTAAAATGCTTATAACTCACGATCTAATTTTCGTAGCGCGGCCAAATTTTGTCTGGTAATTTAATATGAGACTGTTAATTTTTGGTGACAGGAGCCCCCCGGGGTGAGGGTTGAAAAATTTAAAATGCTTATAACTCGCGATCTAATTTTCGTAGCGCGGCCAAATTTTGTTTGGTAATTTATAATGAGACAGTGTTAATTTTTGGTGACAGGAGACAACCCACGGTGAGGGTAGAAAAATTAAATGCTTATAACTCGCGATCTAATTTTCGTAGCGTGGCCAAATTTTGTTTGGTAATTTATTATGAGGCAGTGTTAATTTTTGGGGACATTAGACCCCACCCCCCCACGGTGACGGTCGAAAAATTTAAAATGCTTAAAACTCGCGATCTAATTTTCGTAGCACGGCCAAATTTTGTTTGGTTATTTATTATGAGACAGTGTTAATTGTTGGTGACATAAGACACCCCACGGTGAAGGTCGAAAAATTAAAAATGTTTATAACTCATGATCTAATTTTCGTAGCGCGGCCAAATTTTGTTTGGTAATTTATTATGAGGCAGTGTTAATTTTTGGGGACATTAGATCCCCACGGTGAGGGTCGAAAAATTTAAAATGCTTATAAGTCACGATCTAATTTTCGTAGCGTGGCCAAATTTTGTTTGGAAATTTAATATGAGACTGTTAATTTTTGGTGACAGGAGACCCCACACGGTGAGAGTCGAAAAATTTAAAATGCTTATAACTCACGATCTAATTTTCGTAGCGCGGGAAAATTTTGTTTCGTAATTTAATATGAGACAGTGTTAATTTTTGGGGCCATTAGACCCCCCACGGTGAGGGTCGAAAAATTTAAAATGCTTATAACTCACGATCTAATTTTCGTAGCGCGGCCAAATTTTGTTTGGTAATTTAATATGAGACTGTTAATTTTTGGTGACAGGAGACCCCCCACGGTGAGGGTTGAAAAATTTAAAATGCTTATAACTCGCGATCTAATTTTCGTAGCGCGGCCAAATTTTGTTTGGTAATTTATAATGAGACAGTGTTAATTTTTGGTGACAGGAGACAACCCACGGTGAGGGTAGAAAAATTAAATGCTTATAACTCGCGATCTAATTTTCGTAGCGTGGCCAAATTTTGTTTGGTAATTTATTATGAGGCAGTGTTAATTTTTGGGGACATTAGACCCCACCCCCCCACGGTGACGGTCGAAAAATTTAAAATGCTTAAAACTCGCGATCTAATTTTCGTAGCACGGCCAAATTTTGTTTTGTAATTTATTATGAGACAGTGTTAATTGTTGGTGACATAAGACACCCCACGGTGAAGGTCGAAAAATTAAAAATGTTTATAACTCATGATCTAATTTTCGTAGCGCGGCCAAATTTTGTTTGGTAATTTATTATGAGGCAGTGTTAATTTTTGGGGACATTAGATCCCCACGGTGAGGGTCGAAAAATTTAAAATGCTTATAAGTCACGATCTAATTTTCGTAGCGTGGCCAAATTTTGTTTGGAAATTTAATATGAGACTGTTAATTTTTGGTGACAGGAGACCCCACACGGTGAGAGTCGAAAAATTTAAAATGCTTATAACTCACGATCTAATTTTCGTAGCGCGGGAAAATTTTGTTTCGTAATTTAATATGAGACAGTGTTAATTTTTGGGGCCATTAGACCCCCCACGGTGAGGGTCGAAAAATTTAAAATGCTTATAACTCACGATCTAATTTTCGTAGCGCGGCCAAATTTTGTTTGGTAATTTAATATGAGACTGTTAATTTTTGGTGACAGGAGACCCCCCACGGTGAGGGTTGGAAAATTTAAAAGGCTTATAACTCGCGGTCTAATTTTCGTACCCCGGCCAAATTTTGTTTGGTAATTTATTATGAGACAGTGTTAAGGGCTTTGAGCGCGGCGACCGAATCTAGGAATTCCGTGACGAGAAAAAATCCTATCAGTCCGGCTAACGACGTTTCAGTTTGGCAGACTTCGGCACGGTATCCTTCGATAGACTTTTTCGATAGACTTTCTTAACCTTCCATTGACGCGGTATTTTTGCATAAGTTGATGAAAAATGCTATGCAATAGCTTTACCGCAGCAGTCCCCAAGTGCCACACATATTTTTTTATTTTGCGAATAATCAAAACTCGCGAATGTTAAGGGATTATTGTATAACCAAATATAAAAATAAATAAAATAGTAATGCCGTTTTCTACCAACTAAAGAATTTTTTTTTTTTTGAAAGTTTTATTCTACTATTATTTATTTATTTATTTAAATAGAAATATTTTGTGCAAGGAAATTATTTTAAATCAAAGATCACAATTTAGATTTTTAAGAGCTAATTAGTACTCATATAAAAAATTATAATCATTTAAATAAAAAAGATATTATTTCAAGATCTAAATAAAATTAGAAAATGTCAAAATAAGGGATCAAATAATATATTTTATGAGAAAAATCACAAAAGCTACAGAAAATTAAGAAAATATCTGTTATTTGATCGTTTCTCTTTGAATAATTTAAGTTGTTACGCAATTTAATACACAAAAGGAAAATTAGAAATTGTACAAAAAAACGTGTAATCAAATGCAAAGCAAGGGAGAAAGATCATTTTACATTTTCAGCGTTTGTAAACACAACTCTTCTAAACTAACTGCATAGTTAAAAATTATTTACAAATTAGCTTGCAATGTTTTGTTGTGATACTTCATTAACAATTTTTTGGTGCTCTTTTTACATTCATTTCTAATTAAATCTAACTATACTATGAAAAAACGGAATTTTAAGTAAAAGAAAAAAACGCATCAAAACTTTTAGTGAAACTCTAACTAAGCCGAAACAAGAGTCCGATGCAGAGGCTTTTTTTCTTAATTCAATTAGCTTAACAATTAAGCTTGTGTGTGCGAAACAAAGTATAATTTACTATTTTTTTTATAATTTCAATTTGCGGATAACTTTTATAATTTAAAATATGTATTACCTTGAAGTTTTTCATTAAATAAATAGAAGAAACATTTTGCGCAACCAAATTGAAAAATTCTGAAACTTCATGAAAATTGTATGAAGACATTAAAAAAAGTTACTTCTAACTTGAGAATATACATTAATAGACGGTATCCTGAGGCGAATTAACTTTAAAAATTAAAAACGAAATAAAGGAATTTGTCGTTTTTTGTAATTACTAAGAATGCTAAATAATTACTTCAAAGGTTCTAAAACAGGAGCTTTAATATTTTTCTTGAAAATCTAAATTCTTAGATAACTAGTTTTATAGTAAAAACGTTAATGAAACGCGTAGAAATATTCAGTTATTTTTAAAAATAGATTCACAGGGATTAAAATTGTTTAATTGAAATGTCACCTATGTTACATTCTTTTAGAGTTCAAAAATTAGAGATGGTTCCAGAAACAGTTGAAAAGGGTGAAACTAGGGTACATTCAGAAGAAAAAAATGATAAATTTAACAGGAATATTATAAACATCAGATGAGCGTAAATTAAACGTTGACCAATCTCCATAGTATATTATGTTTGTTATCATCATTGTCATAATGCAACATTAACAATTTTTTACTTAGAGATTTATGAATACAAGTTTTGAAACCAATATAAAAACATATTGAAACTTCAGAGTCAAAAAGGATAAAAGAGATCAGGCAGTCAAACAAATATTCTTTTCAGGGAGGACAGACGTACATTCTCTTTCAGGACAAATATATCTAAATGTTAAAGTTACTCTAACGACTTGTATTTTTCTTTATATTAGATTTTATATTGCATTTTTCATACAACAACTTCAACAATCTGTAAACAATATTTGAAGTCAACCCGAAACCCGAAAATCTATACATATAATAAAACAGTAGGACCCGGTGTGTCTGTACATTGAAGATAATTGACAAAAATGGAGTCAGGGCGATAAAAGAAAACCAATGAAACACAAAAAAAATTTTTTTGAATTTTTTGTCTGTCTGTCTGTCTCTCTGTCTGTCTGTTTGTTCGAGGTTATCTTCGTAACTACTGAATGGATTTTTATGCGGTTTTCACTAATGAAGAATGCACACTCCCGGGCAGTGTATAGGCTTTGTTTCATCAAAATCGGACAACAGACAAAAAAGTAACAAAAAGAAACAAAAGAAACTATTAGGTGCGCTGCTCACGTTTTTTAGTACATAACGTTTTTTAGTACATATAAAATCCAATAGATGTCACTGTGCGATTTTAAAACGCGCTATCGTTATGTTTTCGCCAGTCTACTTAAGTATGAGAAAGTTTCAAGCTGGCTGTCGTTCCATGTGGTTTAGTCGGTAGAACGTCAGTGCGCCATACTGATGGCCCGGGTTCGATTCCCAGCATGGAATTTTTTTTTCACTATGTTGGCATTAACGCCTATAAGCAATTAAAAGAATTTGAAATATTGTATTCAAGGCGAATTTTCTCTCTGGGAAAATTTCCTTGCATTAATATGTCAGTGTAATTTTTTTTTCGATTTAATTTTTTTTTTCGAAACTTTGTTTTTCTTAAAAAATTACAGTAAATATTTGATATTTCCCAACGTTTTTTGAATGATCGACTTTCTTTTTTTTTTTTTTAATGTATGTCTGAACCTTATCTAACTACTTCTTCAAGATTTCTTTAGATAAACCGACCAGCGTAGCGGGCGAAGGCCGCTAGTAAATAAATAAATAAATAAATAAAAATAATAATCATTGACCCGAAGCATCACTATAGTTTGATGCACTTCAACTCGAAACAGATCTCAAATGAAAGAAAATTAATCCATGCTTTAATGTAAGTAAAAACTGATCTACATAATCTTTTATACTTTGTAATCTAGAATTTTTATGTAGAAAACTGGACACACGTATAGTCATTTATAATCAAATATGTAGTTCATGTTTCTGAAACAATATTGTGGACTTTCTTTTGAAAACAAACTTACACACAGAAATCAAACGCGACACGCGAGAGTCAAATTCAACACAAACTGATCCAAACTCAAAATAATTAAAGTAAACCACATACTAGTACTATTCGTAGGGTCATTCGTGAAATCAACCAATTTAAAGAAAACTTGTTGCATCATAGTCACAGATTTTTTTTAAATTTTTATCATAGACAGACACAGTAGTGAAACCCTCAAATCTGAAATTTAAAAGTAATATTCGCAATATTGGCTGAGATATAGACATTTGAAAACTGACCATTTTTACTAAATGGCGGCCATCTTGGAATTTCATCAGTGTCTAAAAAGTGCCTATAACTTGACAACTAATGACTCAAATTTAATATATCTGGTACCAATTTGAAGCTATTTGTACAAAGAATGCATATTTTACATCAAAACAATAGTAAATTTTCATTTATTTACTTTTTATTATGTGCAAATTGAAAATATCACCCAAAAAAAGGGCCGATTGTAATTGCCCATAAAAAAAAATGAATAATCATGAATTTTTTTGAAACTTGGTAAAAACATTGCTCTATGTGTGTGCTTTAAATAATAAAAAAATTGGAGAGGTAAAATCTGTTGTTTAAAAATAAATGATTTTTTACACTTAAAGTGTCACTAACCAAATAATGATCATTTTAGAATTTGTAAGTATTTCTAATTTAACAAATAATTATTAAAATAAAATTTTCTAACATTTAAATTAATATATTGTGAGTATTTTATATAATTCAATAAAGGAATATCAATTTGCAGCTATTTATGCTAAATATTCATATATTAAAATACAAGTAAATTTTCATTTCTACAATATTTTTTATTTCATTTAAAATATGAGAATATAATTCTCAAAACATATTTACATAAATATTAAATACCTTACTATAATGAACTACATTTAAAAAAAAAAAAAAAAAAAAAAAAAAAAAAAAAAAAGGCCACATAATATTTTCCCCTGAAATATTGGAGAAATACTAGCTCTAAATCACAGTTGAATTCATTCACTTATGTAATTTAAATGAAATAAAATAAAAATATATATATAAATTTGACCACATATATTTCATTTTTTAAGTGAAAAAAATGTTTTAAATAGGCTCTATGTATAGGGGAGAGTGGGGAGAAATGGTATACTTTTTACAAAAATTTGAAAATCATTTTTGTTTGACACAAAAACAAATAATATTGAATACATAATAAAACACTTTTTAATGTTCTTGAGCAATATAGCTAAACAATTTTATAATTAAAGAAATTGTAAATTTCAAAATGTGTCCCATACCTCCCCACTAACAGGCAGGAATGAGACAACTATAAAACAATATAGGGTAACATCCCCAGTAATTGGCACATTAAGAATTTGTCTTTAAACTTACTTCAATTTTCATTACAAAGGAATAAGATATTTACTTTGAAATATTTTTAAATCAAAGAATGCATATTTGTGCATATATTTTGCCCACTAAAGGCAAAAAAATTTGAAAAGTATTTTTATAAAAATGTATTTATAAAAAGTTGCTAAAATCACCAGTAATTGGCACCTAGAGCACCAATGTATGACATCTTGTGATCCAGTAATTGGCATATGTTTATATTTAAAAAAAAAAATACATTTTGCATTGGGTTTAATCGCTTAAAATGAAATTACTGTAGATGAAGGTGCTATATTTCAGGTTTTTTGAGAGTAAGAAATCAGCATATTAGTCTTAAATGTGAACACTTTAAAACAATACAATATACTTATATTAATACCCAGTAATTGTCATGCTGTCTCCAATAATTGTCATATGAAGATTTAATGGATTCCAATTACTGATAATATGTCATATTTTCAAATAAAAACAAATGATAAACAAAATTAGTCTATAACTTTAAAAGTACTTCCAAAATAAGTGGTTTAATCTCAAATTCCTTGCGAATTCCTTGTAATTGGAGTAGGTGCCAATTACTTGGAACTAGCAAAATTGGAGCACCGTTAATTGGCATCTATCATTAATTCAGAAATCCAAATATTTGTGTCGAAAATACTTTTACACAATTAAAGTAACCCTTTTTAACTAAACAAAACTGTTGTCAATTAAAATTTAAAATATGTTATAAATCAGATAATAATAAATTGAAAAACATGCCTTCCTTAAGTCAAAAAAGAAGCATTTGCAACAAAAGTGGCTAATTTCATACAAGCCATAATTGTTTCTCTTTCCTAGGCGCTATAGTCATCTAGTAGTATAAATCAAAGTTATAATCTTTAACGTAAATAACATATAACTGGTATATGGTTTTGCATTTTTAAAAGAGTGAATATAAATCATATTTTAGGACATGTTTGTAGGATGTGTCAATCACTGGTGCATGCCAGTTACTGGGGGGTGTTACCCTATTATACGAAACAAATTATTCTAGAGTTGGCTGTATTTACAATCTAACAAAGATTATAGGTTGATAAAGTCTGTGCTACAACATCAAATTCCAGTATCTTCATCAAAGGAAGGATAATTCAGGATTGTTAGAGATTATAATCACTCGTTCAATTTATTTATATTTTGAAGTAAATTAATATATTTTCAATGCTATAATTAATATGCTACTCTTTAAAAGTATTTGCATATTAGCAATTTATACTCATCTTATTAAAAAGTAAGAATTAGACATGTTCCATTCCCCCCCCCCCCCTTTCCTGGCATGTCCCATTATTCTCTACCTTCTTTTATTATAAACAGAAATACTGCTTTTAGGCATAATTTAAATTATAGTTAATATACAATATAATGTTCTATAAATAGGAGAACTATTACATTTATGCATAAACAAATCATTAATATACAGAAAGCAGAAAAAGTTTATGAAGTAAATTTACTTTTGATTCTTGAAATAATCTTTTCTTTATACATCTGCAAGCTTACGTCAACCAGCTACTTTTTTCAACTGAAATTTGCGATACTATTGCTTCTTGTAATGTGTGATTGATGAAATTTTCAGAATTATACATAAAGAGAAAAACCTACTGTCCCATTCCACCCCACTCTCCTCTATATGTAACGTAATTCCTCATTTATATGTATTGCATTTACAAGTATTTTATAATTATACATTACATTCCTTAATTATTTCCTTATATTTTTCAGTGTAAAAGTTTTTCCAATAGTATACATTTTTTGAGAAGGAGGGTGAGGTTGAGGGAGAATTCCTACAAAATTAGTGCAAAAGAATTTTTGAATATACATTTACATTAATTTAGATTTTAGAAAATTTTATTTTAACCATTATTTTTTAAATTAGGAATACTTACAGATTCTAAAATGATCATTATTTGGTTAATGACACCTTAAGTGTAAAAAATCATTTATTTTTAAACAACAGATTTTACCTCTCCAATTTTTTTATTATTTAAAGCACACACATAGAGCAATGTTTTTACCAAGTTTCAAAAAAATTCATGATGATTCATTTTTTTTATGGGCAATTACAATCGGCCCTTTTTTTGGGTGATATTTTCAGTTTGCACATAATAAAAGTAAATAAATGAAATTTACTATTGTTTTGATGTAAAATATACATTCTTTGTACAAATAGCTTCAAATTGGTACCAGATATATAAAATTTGAGCCATTAGTTGTCAAGTTATAGGCACTTTTAGACACTGATGAAATTCCAAGATGGCCGCCATTTAGTAAAAATGGTCAGTTTTCAAATGTCTATATCTCAGCCAATATTGCGAACATTACTTTTAAATTTCAGATTTGAGGGTTTCATTGCTATGTCTGTCTATGATAAAATATTAAAAAAAAATCTGTGACTATGATGCAACACCCATTGGTTGAATTCATGTGCAATCACCCCGTAACGAAAAATAAAAAGAAAGAAAAAAATCGAATGCAATTTAATTTTAACCGTTGTGCTTTGAAATCATATTGCATAAAATTTGCTTTTATTCACGTTCAAATACCAATATATCAAATAACTTCCCATTTTTTTCTATAAATGTAAATTATCTTTCAAAAAATGTTGCCAAACGTGGCGTTTTAAATCTATTTTCGAGACTTGATGATTTGAGAGGTTTTGAAAGAAATTTGAAAACTCTATTAGATTCTTTAGTAGTTATACCAACAAATGGTATGCATTTATGTGAAAAAATGAACTCATGGCTTTCGTGAACTATCAGCTATAGAAGTAGAATATAAATTGTAGATAAATCTTTTTTATTTTATTGATATATAAAATACTTATGTAATTAAATAATATTTATGTGAATAAAATTTAGTTAATCCAATCTTGAAATACAGGAGTTAGCCTTGCATTTTTCCTGACAGTATCTCGATTTGTATAAAGTAAATAATGAATAAAAACTAAAAATGTAATTATAACTACAATACATTTTATTTATGAGAGAAAATTTTAAAAACCGAATGAGGAAAATATTTTTAGTGCGATTAGAAATATCGCCTAAAATCATATTAAGATCACATTTTTAACACTTTCCAACAAAGTTGAAAAGTGTTTATGCATTCGGTTTGTCTGGCCGTATGTCCGGATGGCCGTCTGGCCGTCTGTCCACGCTCTAACTCCCGTAAATATTCTCGGATTGCTATGAAATTTTTATATGTTATTGATGTTTACTCTAGCACGAACCCTATTGAAAATGAAGTTTCTACTATGATTAGTTTATTTACAGGGATAGTCAAAAGTTTTCCGATACATTACGGCCAATGGGAAAAAATCGTTTAAAGTGAATTTTAAAGTTGTTACACCCTGTCAAACTTATTCAAATTTACATGCATTCGAAAAGTGCACTAAAATACGCATTATTTAAAGTATGCTGTCAAAATAATAGTTATCATTCATTTACAGTTCACTCAAAAGAATTAGATTACACAATAATAAAGGGGTGAATTGTTTGCGACATATTTTAATAACTTTAAACGATTTCAAGTATCATTAAATTGATATACGCCGTTGAGACTTATTATTTAACGCATAATATGAAGTGCATGGCATTTACAGGGCCACACAAAATATTTCAAATCTTATATTTTTCATCCGAAGTAGTGTATATTATCGATGTCAGCTGATGGATGGTTGAAATGCATTTTTTCAATTATGATATGCGCTTTTAAATTTTACTAAATTTTCTGTATATTATATGGTATATTATATGGTATTATATGGTATATATATTCTTTATATTACATAAATGTTATAATTGATATACATGGTTACACAAAAGAGCTCATAGGGGTTACTGAATATGAGAGTAATTAACTTAAAGGTGGTTTTTAAGTAAGTTATGAATTTTTACGTTCAATTGCTTTCAGTTTACAAAGAAATGTTTGTAGAATATAGATTAAATGATATACAGGGTCACGCAAAGAATTAGCTACATGGTTACCCATAGATGATAAATTCTGGAAATATGATTTAAGTAGTTTTAAGAGTGTGTTTGTTTGAACTAAATTTTAACAAAATAATGGCGTGTAATAAAGGTACTAGGTAAGTTACAGGGCTGAACAAAAGTATTGAAGTGTTTTCCTTCTATTAGAATAAAGTGCTGAAAGAGAAATTTCAATCAGTTAGGCATTTTCTCGCTAAGCTAAATTTTCCCATCATATTATATATATATATATCAACCGACGGATCAAATACAGGGCTGTTCAAAAGTATTGGAATACATATTTGGCTATGGACATTAGCATCTTATTTCCCTAAATAACAAAGTTTTGTTAAATATTTGAGGAAGTGTTTCATAATCTATGCTTAACGCATGATTTTTCTTACTTGCTTATAGAGTTAAACTTGTTTTTTTTTTCTTCTTTTAATGTATAAATATGTCCCAAATATTTAAAAAAAATGTCTTGTCATGCAGGTGCCATGGATATAAAAATATATTAAGTAACTAAAATAATAATTTTGAAAAGTTTTAAAATATATACAAATTTTAAAATATATACAAATAACTACTTAAAAGTCATTTCATATACTTAATGATATTTTTTATTTATTATATCCCTGAGGTCTTTCAGAAGCACACGCATCCATTTTCAAAGGGGGAAAAGATACATTAAATAAATAACAAATAATATATTAAATAAATAATATTTTTATATTTTGTAATGTCTTTTAAGTATTTATTTCTATATTTTAAAGTTTATATTAATAACAAGGTGTAAAATCCCCCAAGATACTGGTATTTAAATATTGCGCCGTAAAAAAAAAAAAATAAATAAATAAATAAATAAATAAACTTTAAAATTACGGCAAAATTGCTGGAAGCAATGTTGCCGGCAGTTTTTGCCGTAAAAATTGCAGTAAAATTAGATGTAATTTTTTTTATTACATCTAATTTTAATGCAATTTTTACGGCAAAAACTGCATTACATCCAGAAACATTGCTTCCAGCAGTTTTTGCCGTAAATTTAACGGATTTTTTTACAGTGTGCGATTTGACTCATTGAAGTTTTATTATTTCTTCTAGGGTTTTGAGAAAGAATCGCTCTGAGAAATGAATTGAAATTGACTCTTTTTATAGATTCTGTATTTGAATGCGAAATGAACTCATCAGAAGGTGAATTTGATTGTAAATTAATTCCTGCTTTTTGTGAGTTTGCACAACGCTTTAATTAATTCCACTTTTTTGCGTGTTTTCACAATGCTAATAAATAGTTTATAAGAGAAATAAGCTTACATATGTCCTTGATCTACATACATGAATTATCCAAACTTCAAATAAGATGTTATATCAACCAGATGCTACTTACCTGCAAAGAGAAAACAATACTTTAAAAATACAAGGGTATAACATACGATAAATCACATTAAATGATAAACAAGTGATTAAAAATAATAATAAAAACGTTTTAAAGTGATTGACATTAATTAATTAATTTATTTACTTTTTGCCCGTTAGTTGGTGTATTTTAAGGAGAATGATTTTGTAGAAAATAATGATTTGTGGCAATCAATTTATCGTTAGTCACAGGCATGTTAATCCACATTGTTGCCAGTGAGCCTCCGTGGATGAGTGGTTAAGACACCACGCATCTAATCGCCTGAGAGTATACGAGGTTTGACTCCCACTGGTTCCCTTGCATCCTCCTTGTGGAGATCTCTGTTGTAATTCTTCAGTGCTGTAATTTTCTTGTGTTATCTGGTCTTTGTATATTGACAATGTCTTATAAACGGGCTTTCATGTCAAGCACACAACTCTGATGTATGTGTTCAATAAATAAATTGTTGCCAGTATTACCCATGACCCGTTAATTCCCAAATTGGCTCAACTGAGCTTAGCAATCTGATTGGCTAAAACTGGAGGAAATGACGTAGATTCGAATCGATGAAAAAAAAAAAAAATAAGAACACCCGGACACGATGCAGCAATCTTTTCAATGAGGTTTATGTTGTTCAGGGGTTTTACTATATTTAAATATCAAAGAATACAGATTTGTCCATTTTCTATATAATACATAAAAGTTTGGACTGAGCCAATTTGGGACTTAACGGCTTGTCTATTTATCCATGTTCATATACATTAAATTTTTTGTCGCGTTCCTGTAAGAGATAAAAAACGCTAGGGTTTTGAAGTAACTGTAACCCCTAAAAAATGATATCTTATTCTTTTTTTTTTTTTTTTTTTTTTTTTTTTTTTTTTTTTGTAATACCATTATTGCAGAGTTTTAAATCCATTTAATCTACCTTTATGTCTTAAAATATAGATTAAAAAGTTGACAAGATTAATATTTTGTTGACAAAATTTTGAAAAATTATGCTTTTTATTACTAAAAAGATTTTTTTTATATATAAATATGGACAGTTACTCACATTTCATGGACGTTCAGCAATAAGTTGGCAAGCATGACATATAGTTTTAAAATTTGATCATTAATTCTCGTAAATGTACTCGAGTTTCGGTGTAATTTTGATGTTATTGAGGTTTACTATATAATGAAAATGAAATGTGTAGCATTTATACTTTGTTTACAAAAACAGTCAAAAGTTAACTGTTACATTGCGGTCAATGGGAAAACAAGTTTCGAATGCATTTTAACGACGTAGAACGTTTCAAACATAATGAAATTTATATGCATTTATGAAGTGCATTAAAACATGTATTCTGTGTAATATGCATTGCAAAGCATTTATTTACAGGGTGATGCAAAAAAATTCTGCTACATAATAGTCTACAAGAGAAAACTGTTCTTATTTTAATATTTCAAATAGAGTACTGTATTCAAAATACTGTCTATAAACAGTACTTGTACTTCTTAATTAATGATATGCATTTTTAAGTTTAACTAAATTTTCGTATGCTAAGTTTTGTATATAAGTGCTATAGATCATATACAAGGCTACAAAAAATTGCAAGCATTATTGGGTATGATTGTCAATCACCTTAATGTAGTTTTTGATTAAGTTATGCCTTTCTATCTGATGTGAGTATTATTTAGTGTGTAGGCGATACTTGTAGAATAAATATATAAATATATACAGGGCCAAACAAATTACTGGATACATGCCGAACATTGCAATACCATGAAATTGGAAGCAATAGCAAAGTTTTGTTAAAATATTCTGAAAATGTTCAAAAGTGTTCCATAATTTATGGTGCCGCATGATTTTTCTTTCTTGCTATTATTGATAAAAGTTAAAACACTCTTCAAAGAAATATCCTGTCCCTTTTACTAGTTATGATCGACGTTGTTCTACATTATGACTGACATTACATTTCTTCAAACTTTCAGTTATTCCAAACAAACCTTTCAATTATTTTAAAACACAGCTTAAAAGTTATAAAAACCATTTCAAAATGTTTATCTTTAAAATAAACAAGTTGTAAATTATTAAATAAAAAAAGTGTCTGGCTATCATCAGAACAACATTTTCAATAGAAAGGATAACTGACATTAATCTATCTTGTTAAATTCTTCTTTACTTACATCAAACAAGTTAAGTGCTTTCAAAGCTGAAAATACTTCACTGCAAGTGCTTTCAGAATGAAGAAAAAACTTATAAAACAACCGACATAAAAATCGATGTGCTTTAAGTATTAAAGCAGATGGTTCCAGAATTTAAGGCCATGCTTTAACTTTTTGATACAAATTATAAGTGGATTATTACTTTCTAAAAAAATTATCTCTTTAAAACTTAGTAAATGAAATTTAAAATAAGCGTTTAAATCGAAAATTCGACACTAAATAACGAAGAATTATTTTACTCGCCAAGATGTTTCAATTCTGCAGAAAAAAAAAATTATGTTTAGAAAACGAGTAAGCTGTAATCTTCTTATGAAATAAAAAAATGAAAAAGCAAAATAATAATGGTTAAAGAAGTATATGTAAGAAAAATAAAAATAATTATACTGATTATAAGCAGCTGTTACACTTGAAATATTAATTAAAAATGTATTTTTGTTGGAATAAATTTTTGTGGGTTTTATTCTTTGAAATATTATTTTTATTTTAATATTAATTAAACTGTTTTTAAAATCTATTGTTCCCGTAGCCTAGCATACGTGTTTAAAAATACCATTTCTAATGTTTTCACATTTCATTAGCAAGTTTAATGTTTGATTAAAAAAAAGTTTAAATTCGATGATTGGGGGTGAGTGAGCTTTAATAAATATGAATACATACATTTTTGTATATTGGGAGACCTAGAATAGAAAATTTTATGCAAGAAAATTTTAGATAAGTCTTAGAACATATTAAATTATAAGTTTTAACAGCAATGCAAGGGTGTTAGCAAAATATAAGATGAGAATACAACACTGTTTAAAACTTAAGACGAATTATTTACACAATCAGATGTTACTCAAATTCAACCATAATTATCCTTATATCTATGAAAAAAGGCCATCGTATACACTGTAAATTCTCTAACTCAACAATAAACACGTTTTAGAACACCTTTTGTCATCAAATTTACAACGCTTTAATGTGTTGTGAATCAGAAAACTTCACAAACAAAACTTTTTTTGTGTCGTGATTGTGTTCTCAATGTATTGCAAAAGTGTTGCTATGAAGAAATGTGTTGTAGAAATAAAATGGTGTTAATTGGGTTGAAATAGTGTTGAAAGTAGTGTTGATAAAAATATTTTATTACAAAAGTGTTGTGCAGCATTTTTGTCATCAATTTAACAACACATTGTAAACAATACACAATTTAAAATACTATAAAACAACACATGCAAAACACATTTTGCATGGTGCCTTTACAATTACACAGTTTTAAAAAGGGAATAAAAGACTGTTTGCTTAAAAAATATTATTAACGATATGAATTGTAATTTTCTAACTGGGCAAGCAATGTCCGGGCCGGGATAAAAATGTATTTATTTATTTATTTTTTACATTTTTTGGTTAGCAAGAAAATTTCTTAACTACAATTATATACAACTAATATATAACTACTTCAAATCAAGCACACGAGTCTACAGATGTCAGCGTCTAAAAAAGTGGAAAAATTTATAGTAAAAATAAGAAAAAATCGATAATAAATCTTCTAAAAATCAAAATCTTTATTTTTATTTTTTACTTTTTTACACAAATTAGATTATTGATTATTAAATATTATTTGATAACACATATTCTAAACATAACCACAGCATTATTAAATTCATTCTTCATTTTCATCGCTAGCTTACATATTGATTTCTCAAACCTTCTTAACGCTGAAGTTTTCTAAATATACAGTTACTGATAGGTACGGTGGATCAACGGTCCATGTCACACATTTTCTTTTTTTTAAGTCAATCAACTGTCGTACGAGAGTGCGGTTTGGAGGAATTTGGACATTTAGACGTTTCTCACGAAAAAAAATTTGTTTAAGTATTTAAAAATAGTAGTTCTAAAAGTTGCTCATAGATGGTGCTAGAGCTTCAAAACTTGAAGGGGAAAACAGACCTCATAAACACAAACAAGTAGTTACAAACTCGTATTTATTTTTTATAATCTACAACCCATATTTCAATGTTACATTCAAATCTAAACACATCCAAATGATAGCCAATTTTATTAGAAATGCTAAAACAAGATATAGTAATGGTAGTAATAACTAAGAATTTTTTTTAAAGTAAATATTTTAACTGCGATTAAACATAATTTTTGACCACGGAAAACATTTTCGTCCAAATCGCACTGTGAAAGTTGATATTTTATTGAATTTAAAATGTGTCAACGATTACTCGCCGATTATGCATGTTAACATTTTACGAATATTTGTTATCATCTAGTATAATTTAGTATGGATTTTAGACACTAATGAATGGGCTTTTATACCTAACCTCTTCACTATACTTAATTCAATTGGATATCCGAGGAGAAAAGCCTCCATTTGTATCTTTTTCAAGATACCTATAGTTTTATTCAATTGGTTATCGCATGCACCATCAAAATAATAATGTCTAAATGGTTGAACAATTCCGCTTTTCTTTCTAACACAAAAGACAATCATCCGAAGATCTTCCGAAGACCATCACTAGAAACGCTTGGAAAAATTGACTTTTTTGTTTTCATTTAGGAATTTAGTTTACAAGCATGCATTCAAGATCAGTCTCAAGTATTTCTTTTATAACTTCCATAATACGCCTGTTCTGTACAATTCTTTAAATATTGAAGTCCGAGGAAGTGAATATATGCATATTTTTTGCTATTCTAACTTTCTGAATTAAAGACTGTTTATAATAAAGATCTCTGATCGTGTAAGTATGGATTTTTTTATCATTTAACAAAACCAACCAATCAATAAAAATGAAAATGAAAATGTTCCGCGAACATTTCGTTAAAAAATAGTAAAGGCGAAAAGAATCAGAATTGATGAGCAAAACACTCAAAAGACTTGAAACAGCATGTCTCAAAAACTACTGTTTTTTGTAATTAAAAAAATTAAAAGAAATAAAGCAGGCAATGTCATGAAAAGTACGATTTTTTTAAAGTGTAATTTTATAACTTAACTGTTTAAAACTATTTTTTAAAAGAATTTTTTACTGTCTTAATTTTTTAAAGTATAGAAAAAGATTCGATTTTCAATATATTTAATTAAATTAACTTAGAATGCAATCAATTTTAAATCTGTTATCATCTATAAAACTAAGGTATGTGATAAAGTAGCCATTTTAAATAAGAAGCACGCTACTGTATATTTTTAAAAGTACCGTAAATTCCGGCGTATAATACGCGGATCAAACAATCTTTTTTCGACCCAGAAAATGTTTTAAAAGAAATGTAACGTATAAGATCTCCGTACATATTTGTCTTCAATCACTAATTAAGATTTTTGGGTAAAAAATGAATTGTTTGATTCGTGGATTACACGCCGGAAATTACGATAACTAAATATTTCGTTGTTATTATTATTATTTTTTTTTAATACTGAAAGACAAAATGACAATATCAAAAACTGAATTCGCAAATTTTTTTAAAACGTATTTAAAATGTAGCTAGAATTTGAAAGAGAACATGGGTAATTGCGTTTCAAATGCAACAATTTCTAGAATGTAATATATTAGTACGTTAAAATTCTGTTATTTGCAAAAATATATCTTGTAAAGACTCATTTACATATTTGCATCGTTGTGGTTTTAAAATGGCTGCCATTTCAAAACAAGATGGCGTATGCAGTTGGACAATCTACAACGACCTTTTTATGAAGCAAATATGCTCAGTCGCATCCACTTTGATTCATAAATCCTAGTGCTATCACACTACAAAAAATCGAATTATGGTCGGAGGTTGGTAATGGAACAGCAGGAGTCAAGGTTGATGAAAATATGCCGAAATTTGCCGGGATTGCTTCCGCCAGTACGGATGCTAACTATTTATTTTTTCTAAATTACCTAAAAAAAGGGGGATTTTTTTCATTCGCAAGTTATTAAGAAAACTAAATTTTCTTCACGGTACATGTCGACAGGCCTTTTATACATTTTTTCATCACAATTTCGTCTAAATAAACTCACTGCATGAAAAATATTATTCTATGTCCTTTTTGCTTTTGTGTAAGAAGTTTTGAAATTTCACCCTAGTCGCAAAAGCAACTGCATAGATCAGTAAAAAAACTAATGTTTCAATTTTTTATCTATATCACAGTCATGTTATTCCTGTTCCTCATTTTTTCGGTTTCAACAATCTGATAGACGAACTATAAAAGATATATTTCTTCAAGGAGAATGAAGATGAAACATAAAAAGTTTTTGTGAATCTACAAATTTTTACTTGCAATATCAGAGGTTTTTTGAAAATAACTATAAATTTGTTATAAAGTATTTTTATATTAGACAAACATTCGATCATTAACTATTGAACTAATTTCTGCGCTGTGACACTCTTTTAAGGATCTTGGCCTACAGGTTCCAACTTGCTTTCTTGACCATGGGCCTTAAGGTGCTATATTGCATATGTGCCGGTCAGATGGTCGATCTCAAGTGGGAAATCTCAGTTCTTAAATAAGCTTGGTATATATTATATTGCCCGATAAGAGTTTAAAAGGAGAGTATACCTAACTCATACCCGGAGTCGATCTCTGTACCTGTAGTGTAACAGCGCAACACCTAGACCACTTAGTTAACTGTTTTCCATTTGATCATTGATTCATTCTTAAAATAAAAGTTTTTTTTTTTTACATTTAAGCTCTTTGAAACTGAGTTCAATTGCACTCCAATTAAAAAAAATAATTAGAATTTTTTTAAAGAATATGTATTTTGCGTAAACTTCTCTTTTTAAATCAGAAAATCTAATGCATGTGCATTTGATAATATAAAATGAGAAATTAAAAAATATATACGCAGAAAAAAAGACTTTTTATCGTAAAGCAAAAGAAAAAAATCAATTCTTTTTTATTTGTCTAGTTAGCAATATGTGGGCCGTTTAACGGCAGACTGATACAAGTCACATTTTCTTAAATGCTTAAAAATAAGGATTTTCTGCACGGGCTTCAATAATTCCTTATTGGGGAAAAATACCCTCGGGTTCTATATACAGGCAAATTTTCTGGAACTATACTCTACATTGTTATTTAAATTCATACATTTAGATGTCTATGTACTTTCTAAATATTTAGCGAAGTTTTTTTAATATTAATGACTTACATCATTGTGTATGTAACAACCCCATTTCTTTGAACACGGTATTTTTTGAAAGATTTTTCTGCATTATGACTATTTAATCTCATGATTCCATGAAAAAGAGAAGTGTTCCGAAAGGCGCGAAAGATCAAAGACCACTGTCTTAATGTATTATAGTATTACATGCATTTATCTTGTTCTCTACATTTTATCCATGCTCTTATCATTTATTATTTTTCTCATGCTGTTATTTCTATTTTATTTATTGTTATACATTAATGAAATTTTTTAACTTCAGTATTTAACTAAATGAGAATTAACAGTTTTACTTTAATACTGGTCATTTGAAAGGTATAAATATATACAGGGTTTGCAAAAAATAAGTTACTCTAATCAAGGATAAAAGGTATTGCATTCTATTGCTCTGACTAAGGAGAAATTAATGCTAAAAATAATAAAAAAGATGTATATAGCTGGTAAGTAAATATTTTTTAGACAGAAACTTTTTGAAAGGTTGTATTTACTCCTAAAATAAAAGTTCATTACGCTTATATGTGTTGATTCTTAATATGTCTCACATGAATGTTTAATATGCTGCACTAAATACTCAATATGCTCTTTCCATTCACAACAACATGCTATAAGCGGATATTCTTGTACCTATAATAATTCTCAATGAAAGAATTTGTCGCTATGTTTGAAATATTCTGCTATATTTGCTGCACTCACAATAAAATGTAGTTTTGTGATTATAGTAGTTTGTCGATATAATGAAAAGCACATTTTGAGCGTTTTGTGGTGCAGCAAACATTTCTCTGAAGCGATAAAAGATAGTAAAATGTATAAAATCACTTAAAATTTATTTAGGTACAACAGTGCCACATTTCGGAAAATTTTTGTAACTAATTTTTATTTATGTAATTAACTAGTACATCTGTATATCAAACTATTAAAAATACCTGTTATTTTAAAATATATTAAACTGTATTTTGAACAAAATATCTCCATTTCATATAAAATATAAATCAATCTCACTATTTGAAAGTTAGCTTCTTGTTAAAGAGTTGAAACAACTCCAAGTGAACTAGCTGTTTTTAAGCAATTTAAATCAAGATGAGTATTTTAAATAAGCAATTTAAATCAAGATGAGTAAAAGGTTTAAAAACCAACTCATTTTTTATTTAATAAATTACGGCTCTTTTCTGAGAATCTAAATCCACTCTTTCGGTTTAAGAGAGTACACTGTAAAAAATGTCAGATGTTTCTGAATATATAAAAATATACTGTAATCAAAAACGAAAATATACAGTAACCTCTTCTAACTCACCCAAGGTTTCGGAAACCGTTCCTTTGCCTTTAAAAATCCCAGAAAACTATTTGTTTTAGAAATTTAAAGAAGAATTTATAAAAATTAATTTTTTTTTTAGCTGCCCGTCCTTTTTGGAAACGTTTCTAAGTAGCTTTTACAATATAATAATCACTTTTCTCAAATGAAAATATCACTTTTTCGGATGCTACCAATTCATACGAAAATATTTTGATATTCAGAGAACATGTTTAACAGACAAACCTATACATTTTAAACAGAATTCACATTAATATGAAAATTAACATTATTTTGCTACAATTCCATGCCCAAAATCAGTTATGCAACTGAAAATGTTTACTTGAGAATTGATAGAATCCGAAAAAGTGATATTTTGACTTGAGAAAAGTGATTATTGTACTGTAAAAGCTACTTAGAAACGTTTCCGAAAAAGACAGGCAGCTAATAAAAATTAACTTTTATAAATTCTTCTTTAAATTTCAAAAACAAATAGTTTTCTGGGATTTTTAAAGGTAAAGGAACGGTTTTCGAAACCTTAGGTGAGTTAGAAGAGGTTACTGTATATTTTCGTTTTTGATTACAGTACATTTTTATACATTCAGAAACATCTGACATTTTTTACAGTTTAGTTCTTGTTGCTTTTGTTGTTAATTTGCGCATAATAACGCAATTTTTGCAAATATTTTAGAACTTTTTGCTCTACGTAGTATTATTTCAAACATATAAAATTTCTCATACGTATTGCAATTTATTACATTTTCATCGGAACATTTAAGAATTGATAAATAATTCAACATTTACTAAGATATATATCATTTTTTAGATGTTAATACGTCTAAAATATATAAATTCTTTAAAACAAAAAAATTCAAATTAAAGGCCTCATTAAAAAATATGTTTCTGTCTTATTCATATGTTAAATATATTTTTCACAATTATAATGAAATGCATTATTTCAAATATCCTGTAAAAAGCAATTTTTTAACTTTTTCAAACAACTTACCTATTTGGTTTCATTCTTTGCATTAAAAAATGATTAGAGATGCTAAAAAATATGAATCCGGAAAATATCCTTCGGTAATCTAAAAAAGTAAAAAGTAATACAAGAGACATGGGAAATGTGCGAAATCGAGATTAGTATCAAAATTTTTTTCCCTCTTTCTTCCTCACAATTCTAAACGATTTGCCAAAGAGCTTTTCATAATAAAAAATAAGGCAGGCTCCTCAGTTAAAAGAAAATAGAAAAAAATTAATTAGCAGATGAAGAGCGAGTTGGATATGTCTTAAGTCCCAGATATCTTGGCTGAAAAACGGCATAATTGTTTTCGCGGCGTATATAGAAATAATTAGAAATACCAAAAGAAAAAAAAAAGACGATTTTTTATGTGCTTTTTCTTTTGTGTCACGTCGACATTAGTTGCTAATTGTGACGTTCCAATTATTGTTTCAAATGAGAGCTAATTTCGAGTGCCATTTTAAAAATTTTTGAATGAATTGTCAGTATTGATTTCAGAGACAAAAAAGGTTAGTCGCTACTTATGTTCCTCAAATAACAGTGCTTCATTTAATAAGTATTTTTTTATTAATTAGTAAGCAACGTGTGTCACTTTTTTTTAATTCAAGTTGATAATGAGATGAAAAATATTCTTCTTCGATAAATGGTGGTACTAAGAGCTAAAAGGAAAATATTAGTTATGTATTGATTTTTTTTTTTTTTTTTTTTTTTTTTTTTTTTTTTTTTTTTTTGTATGTTAAATAAAATTTCACTTTTCAAGAATTTAATTAATTATTACGATGATATTTGTCGCAAAATAATATAAATTTTAACATAACGTTAAAACGTCAAAATATGCAAACTTCAAGCAGATTAGCTTGGGTACCCTTTAGTCTACTCTTCTCGGTGCAAATAATAACGGAAACTTGCTCAATTATATAGGAAAGAAACAGATTCAAGTGAGAAGTTCATTAACTAATAGGAAAACAGAAAAAGTGGGTACCAGTTAATATGAGAAAAGTATAGGTAATGCAACCAAAAGTGCGAAAAATACAGGAAACCACCAATAAATATTCAATTGCTAAACAGTACTGGGAGATGAAACCCACTTTTGATATCATTTTATCTAAAATAATCTTTAAATCCACTACTATACATGAACTGAACTTTCTTGAAGCATTTCATATCTGAAACAATATGGAAATATTGTTTATTATGAATTCGCTACTCTCCCTGTGTCTAACTGTTGGAAATATTTCATAAAATCCATTTTTTCTTAATTTATAGCAGCATTTTTCACACTTTTGGTTGCACTACCGATACCATTCTCTTGCTGACTGGTGCCCGTATTTTCAGGTTTTCCTGTTGATCATGAATTTTTTTATTTGAATCCGCTTTTTTTCTATAATTGAGCAAGTTTCCGTTATTCTTTGCAATGAGGTTTGGTTTATTTTTGTCGTCCGATTATCTACACTACCGATCTAGGACCATGGGGGGAGTGCCCTTCGTGGGGATCTTTCTAAGGGACCCTAACCCGTATTTACGCAAGGTTCGAAGAAAACCACGAAAACTCTGAACGGTTAGGCCGACAGCCGCGATTGGGTTCGAACCCAGCACCTGCCGTCTACCATTTGAGAGGTCAGAACCTCTTGGCCACTGGTGGGGCCTTTGCACTGAGGAAGATAAGCTAAAGGCTACTGAAACTTGTCTGCTCAAACTTTGCATATTCTCACGTTTTTATCGGTTCTTTTAAGCTTATACGATTCCTCATTACTGAAAATTAGTGAAACTAATGTATATTAGAAAAAAACAGCAACAAATAATAACTACCCCATGGTGTATAACTAAGAAGGTAGAATGAAATAATTATATGCTTCATTAGGCACTTAGAAATCCCATTTAATTAACATAAACTGAGAGTATGAAGTTATTTGTTACTGTAAGAAGCACAATATTTACTCATTAAAATGAACTTTGCAATTTTAAAAACGATCATTCAGTATTAGTGAAATAAAATTCGAATGCATGCTTAAATTTGATAGGAATAAGACAGATATTAATGAAATAACACTTAGACCGGGAGGCGGCAGCACAGACAATCACCTCACCGAGTTCACGGGTAAAAATTTAGAATAAATTAAACCTGGATTCACAGGTCAATCACAAACAAACAATAAAACACAATCGGTTTCCCAAGTCATATCTTGGTGGAAAACATCACCTAAAAAATCCAATTTTAAAGTCTGGCCCTTAGGTTTACCATTGTGCTTTCCTGCACCCAAAAGTATGAAAACATGGAGAATCGGGAGCAGGAAAACATAATGGCAAACTATGAGTAAACCACTAAAATGTATTTTTAGATATTTTCCACCAAGATATGACTTGGCAGACCGATTGCGTTTTAATTTGCGAATCGAGATTTAACTAAGACTAAATTTACCCCGTGAACTCGATGAGGTGATTGTCTGTGCTGCTGCTTCCAGGTCTAAAACTGGGTTAGCAAGAAGTAAGTAGCTCTTTGCAGAGGGCTCTTGAAAATTCCACAGCTCTGACTAAAATGAAATTTGAGCCAAAAAAAAAAAAAAAACTGTACATTTTATAGAAAAATCTTCCCAGAAATAGTACATGTTTCCCCTTGCAATTTATAACGAACTTGCTTTTCAGTCAAAAGTGTTGAATCTTTTAAAATATAAAATCTTCCGCTACAAGGTGGAAACCATGCCTACACTAACTGACAGTTCACGTTTCACTAAAATTTTATTCAGCCGAACTTTTACAAAAAGAAAACTATCCTTAATTAAACTCACCTGATTATAAAAATTTTCCTCTTAATTTCTGTACTTAGAAGAATAACGAAGAATTATGTACAAACACTAAAAAAATTATCTGACTAACAATGACTACAAGTCTCGTCAAAATCCGTCCAGTAAAACTTTTTAAAAAGGCTAATATTTCATAAATGACTTCACACGATTATAGAACTTTCCCTCATAATTCTGTCACTAAGCATTGTAATAACAACATTGTAATAAGAACATTGTAATAACGACATTGTAATAACAGCAAGCAACGTTTTAAAACCTTCACTGGAAAATGATCTAATTAACAGTGCAAACATTAATTAGACCAATTAATAATAGTAATTAGTTCATTTATGTATGTGGGCGTTTAATTTTTTTTATCTGCACCTTTCTTAAAGTAGACTCTCGATTTACCGGGGTGATCAGGAAATAACTCGTCCGGATAAACGAATATCTCGGATAATCAAATTTGTGCAAATTTTACAAAAAAGGGCAGAAAATGCAAAATTAATTTGCAATCCAGCATTTATAATTTAATTAATAGAAAAAAGGGAAATAAAGATAAATTTTAGTGTTATTTAGATTTGCAATTAGTATCGTAAAAAAAAAAAAAAAAAAAAAAAAAAAAAAAAAAATGTAGTTTATGTCACTGTTTTGTTAAGAATTAAATGATAAAGGTCTGTTTTCATTTTTCCTTTATTTTTTTACTCATTTTAGTATTCAAATTTTTCAACATCATTAGCAGGTGTGCTTTTATCTTTTTGTCCAAGTAATTAAATAATGCTTCAGTGTTTACTAATGCGCCCCCGTTTCTTAATTTTGGATGGGTTACAAGATTTTCTTCACCAATTTCAGGGCTTTTTTCTAAATATTTTGTTTCGTCTCAACCAGAAGCGATACGCGACACAATATCATCGTCAGTTAAAACTTCGTAAAATTCCAAACTTCGTTAATCTGCTCTTACGCTCCTTCCTCGTCCACATTTTTAACCGACTTCAAAGAGGAGGTTATGATTTCGACCTGTATGTATTTGTTGTTCACGCATAACTTTTGCAAATATAAACCGATTTTGATAATTCTTTTTTTGTTTGAAAGCGTATGAGGCCCATGTGGTCCCATTCGAATTTCATAAAAATCTGATAATTAGAACTTTTTAAAAAATAAAAACTTTAAATTTCAAATTCATTTTGAAGCAATCGGCCAATTAGAAGTGTTCATTTTGCATGCTTTTATGTTACACTTACATAGACACACGATCTTTTCACTGTTAAAAGTTTGAAGTTTTTGCTGCATCGTCACTCCACCGCTTTTATGGAATATCTCTATTTTCACCAATGAGAATTCACCATAATACAATGAAGTAATCATTTTCTATAAAAGTGATGGATTGACGATAAAGTAAATTTTTAACGTCAAGTTTTAAGTGAAGTTTAAAGTCAAATTTTTAACAGTGTTCAAAGTGCAAAATCCTAACTGGATGAGGGCCAGGATTCACATAAATTTTGCGCTGTTTGCGAAACGAGATTTATAAACAAGAAAATTTAT
Source organism: Maratus speculifer (assembly GCA_964019185.1). Lineage (NCBI taxonomy): Eukaryota > Metazoa > Arthropoda > Arachnida > Araneae > Salticidae > Maratus > Maratus speculifer. Next base: position 353,332,891 of record OZ025294.1, read on the forward strand.
TTAAAACATTGAAAAATTTGCTAAAATTCAGGCTTCTGATTCGTTAATCTGGTTTCGCTAACAGCGCAAATTCTACCTGGATTCCGGACAAGTTCTCTTACGCAAGAAACCGGAAATATAGCATCTAGGGGATATAATGTGGAAATCGCATATTCACAGTATCCGCAAAGAAACTCTTCGAGAGGGTTCAATTCTGATAGAGATTGGCCGACGCGTTTTCACGTAACTTGGCGATAATTATACTTGGCGAGCGATAGATGCTTCCGTCGAGGAGTTTGATTTCCTTCCGAACCGAGTACAAAGTAACTTTTCTCTTGCAGCATTGCATTGGATGGAACGTATCTTACTGAAAGCTGTACTCTTTAAAAGTTTTTAAGTACAAATTTTTACTGTGTACTCGGTATACTTTGTACTCGGCTCCGAAGGAAATCAAACTCGACGGAAGCGTCCATCGCTACGCCAAGTATAATTATCGCCAAGTTACGTGAAAACGCGTCGGCCAATCCCTATCAGATTTCAATCCTCCCAAAGAGTTTCTTTGCGGATACTGTGAATATGCGTGGAAATCGGCTATCTCAGGGCGTGTTCAGAGCAACTTACAAAAGTAACCAATGTTACCGACCGATTGTAGAGCACTACGAAAACAAATTGTGGCATGAATGAAAACTATTCTGTTGAATTGTAGCTGACGTCACACTTTGCTTTGATTTTCATTTCGTACTTGTCTACAATCGGTAAGTGGTCGGTAAGTAACCGGTAAGTTGTGCTGAACACGCCCTCTGTAACACTTAAAAAAAGTGCTAAAATGTTCTATTCTTTAAATGTCCAACAATGCTGATGAAATTTAAAGACAGAAGCGACATCTGCAGGACATTTTCTAAAAATGCAAGAATTATTGCTAGTCTAGATAATGTATCACGAAAATGCCGACGATGTCGCTGTGATCGACACTTTGGAATTTAGTAGCATCATTGCACATTTAAAGGATACAAATTTTTAGCACTGCTTGCATTGTTAAAAATTGAACCCTTTTGCTGCATCGTCACTCCATCGCTTTTATAAGAAACGATTACTTCGCTCTATTATGGAGCATTCTTATTGGTCAAAACAAAGAAATTCTATAAAAGCGATGGAGTAAAGATGCAGCAAAAGGGTCAAATTTTTTACAGTGTCGATAGCAGATTTTCACTCCATGTATTCCAGACTCTCTCCTTCGAACAATGAAAAGTTCTCAAAAATGAAGGCTTATGATTGGTCAATCTTGTTTTCCTTAACAACGAATAATCCTTTTGGATCCTAACCACTGTGTAGAGATGCTAGTTTTTTTTCCAAAGTACGAAATCTTAGCTGGAACAATTTTCATATCCACCAACGTAAAAGATCCACATCGATCCAGACATGAGAATTCGATATCGAAAAGCTGAAAATTCATCTCTAAAGAGCCTTACACGTTAAAGCAAGAGTGTCTGTGTATCAGGGTGCTTGTTATGCCGGATTCACAAACTGATTAAAGTACATTGCTATGTGCTAGATTTACATTTGGCCAAATATAAATGACGAAAAATTTTGATAAGCTTACCATTAAAGTTAAGCTAATTAACTTCTTTCACCCATAAAACAAACTCGTTCAGGCGACTACCGCCAAGTTCTGGAATAAAAATTCTTAAATTTTCTGTACTTTGGAAAACCGCGTTTATCAAAGAACATTCTTAACTTCAAATATTACTACTTTCATATAGACGCATGTTGAATCATGGTGTGATTTTGATAAAATCTTCCTTTTTAGTTTTTATGACTGAAAAGAGTATTTTAATACATACGAACATTTAGAATTACTTTGCTATGCATTGAATCATAGAAGCAACTTGACGCGCTCTGATTGTGCACGCGTACTTTAAATTGTAAAAAATCTGACCCTTTTGCTGCATTGTCACTACCCCGCTTTTATAGAATATCTCACTTTTGATCCATGAGAATGCTCCATAATAGGCTGAAGTAATCGTTTTCTATATTAGCGGTGGAGGGACGATGCAGCAAAAGGGTCAAATTTTTAACAGTGTACCCTGTTTAAAATATCTTGAAAAATTACCTCTGTTTTTAAAGACTATCTATTTTCTGACCAATGAAAACGCTCCATAGACGTTTTTAGATCGCTCTCATTAGTCAGAAAATAGATACCTTTAAAAACAAAGGTAATTTTTCACAATAATTTTAACGTGTACTGATGGATTGTCAGCTTTTCAATGCCCAATTACGAAGTCTGTAGATTTCAATGTGGACTTTAAGGCACTACACTAGTCACAGAAAAAAACCCTGATGTTAGTGTAAAGACTTTGGAGGCATTCTTTTCAAATATCTCGCCCAAATTTTAATATATTTACATGATTTTTTTTGCATAGGATAGCCGAGGAGGATGTACAACCGGCCTAGTTTTTACTTCTTCGATTTTGCTTATGTATGTTTTATATAATGATAGTTTCAATTTCAGAACCGTTTAAACCGGTTTTGAAATTTAAAATATATATATATTTTTTTAATCTGAAACCAAAATTGAAAAAGTAAAAACTAGGCCGGTTGTGGAATATCCTCAGCTATCCTATGCAAAAAAAATCACGTAAAAAATTTTAAAATTTGAGCGAGATATTTGAAAAGAACACCCGCATAGACTTCACATTATCATCCGGGTCTTTTTCTTCATCCGGCCTTAAAGTTTGCTGGAGCGATAAATTTCCGAAATGTTAAAGCTTAAATGGACAAGTTCTCGCATCCACTAAAGCGGAAATAGACATCGATACCAATCGACATCCTTAAGTTGTTGAAATGATGAAAATCCTTTAGTATATATTTTGCTCCGGAGGAAAGAATTATCTCTACATATCAATGCAAAATAAAGTGCATAGATATGTGTAACAAAATTATCTTTAGATAGATTTGGTTACCGGATTAGACATCAGAATGATTTCAGATTTTATTCATGTAGGATTCCTCGATGTGAATATGACGACACATGGAGCACAGTATACGATTGATTGAAAAGATTCTGGACAAAAATGAGTCATCAAGGGGGTCCTTGTGGCCGAGTGGTTAAGACCCCACACTGCTAATCTCTTGAGAGCGTAGGAGATTGTGGGTTCGAATCCCACTGGCTTCGTTGCACACACTTTTTATGTGTAGCTCCCGGTTGTACTTTTCTTGTGTCGTAATATTTCCTTGTGCTATTTTGTCCTTGTATGTCCACGAATTTGTAAAATAATATGGATTATGCATTTATGTCTGCGTAGAAATAAAGGATCATTTGGCGTACAATCGAATTCTATCAGGAAATCATCATCAATTTTTATAATAGAAAATGCCTAGCATTGCGGTACATTGTTAAAAATTTAACTTTTGCTGCATCATCACTCCATCCCTTTTATGGAATATCTCATACATACACTGTAAAAAAAATTTACCCTTTTGTTGCATCGTTACTCCCCCGCTTTTATAAAATATTTGTCTTTTGACCCATGAGAATGCTCCATGATAGGCTGAAATAATCGTTTTCCATAAAAGCGGTGGAGTGACGATGCAGCAAAAGGGTGAAATTTTTAACAGTTTAGTTGAGACAAAAGCGTCCGTGAAAAAAGTATTTGGGCATCGAATGCTGTCACTCTCTTATAGATGCAGCCAAGTACAGGTTATGATTTTCGGATTCCTCGTCGAATCATCACCGCTCATTTCCGATGCCTTTACTGCATTTATAGGAATTAGATTGTTGTTGTTTATCTATTGAATCATAGAGCGATTTTTGTTAAAATCTTTCTTTTTGCTTTTTCTGACTGAAGGGGGAGTACTTTTGACTACACTAGAAAAGCATTTTACTATTCATTGATACATGGAGTCATTTTGCTGTTTACTCATATATGGAAGCTCTTTGCCGCGCGCTTATGTGTAAGGACACTTTACTTGAGGCATTGTCACCTTTCGATAACCACTTCCAATGTCCGTACGATTAGATGTTGACTTTAAGATTTCATGAATGCGGTAGCTTTTCGTCGTGCCAGATCTGAAGAAGTTACCACATCCAGAAAACCTAAAGATTCACAAACGATACTAACCGATATTGTAAGTGTCTTTTGAAAAGTTGACAATGAAACAGTGACAAGTAAAGCGAATACATCAAAACTCAGCAAAGTGCGTTCATTAGTAATGCGTTGCAAAGAGCCATCATATGTCAGTACACATAATTATGTATTACGGTATAAATAACTAAAAAGTAGGAAATAAATTTAACTTTTTCAAAAAAATGTATAACCGACTCCAAAGAAAAGCGCTAAATAGAATTAAATAATTCTATAAAATTCTCTAATGAAAAATCGTTATCCAATAACCACACATTGACTATCATGTACCGGTATAATACGGTTAAATTTAATATATAGAATTTAATATCCACCAAACATAGATTTTCCAGAGAATATTTTTTACAAGAGATTAATTTACATATTTTTGATTTAATTTTTGAATATATACATATAAAAAGTAATGAATTACTTTTTGAAGTTGGTGCCAAACTATCTTAAGTATAGTAAGAATTGTGGATATATTATGTCTAGTACCATAAATAAAATGGGGAAATCATTATCGATTATGATTGTTTGGCACCAACTTCAAAAAGTAATTCATTACTTTTTATATGTATATATTCAAAAATTAAATCAAAAATATGTAAATTAATCTCTTGTAAAAAATATTCTCTGGAAAATCTATGTTTGGTGGATATTAAATTCTATATATTAAATTTAACCGTATTATACCGGTACATGATAGTCAATGTGTGGTTATTGGATAACGATTTGTCATTAGAGAATTTTATAGAATTATTTAATTCTATTTAGCGCTTTTCTTTGGAGTCGGTTATACATTTTTTTGAAAAAGTTAAATTTATCAGAAAGTTTAATTTTCTCAAATCTTCTATCATCATAATAAATTGCATGCAAAACTGAGATTTTTACTCGTGGTTAATCAGCAACTCGGATAGTTCAATCGCGGTTAATTGAGAATCTATTGCATATTTACTGTTCTGCATTTTGCATTAAATTAATTTAATATTTCTATTTGTAAATCTCTTCTCGGAAAAAAATACATACAAATAATTGTGGTGTTTGTAAACACCAAAGAACTAATGATACAAAAAAATCTCGTTAATTAATTACAGAAAAGGCTAAATATTTATTTTATTATGTTGCCGATAAAATGTTTATTAAACTCCACAAATTACTAACAAAAAATAAATCATTTTCAACGCTTGGACTGATACAATTAATATTATGAAGAAAATAAACAAGTATATTAACCAAAAGGCAATGTTCGAATGAGAGAAAATTATGAATAATTAATTTGTTAAATTGCATTAATTAATTTTGCGACTCATAAAAGAAGGTTACATCCTGTAAGTTGGCCTTAAAAATATTCATCTAGTATGTTTACATTCAAAGAATTATTGTGATGCCTCGAATATTTGAAGTCTGGTATAGAAACGAGATTGTACACGAATCATTATCAGTAAATTAAACATTTTAACAGGTGCAATGGAAATGCAACCTAATGAAATAATTAGAAGTAAAGTTTGTATAACGAAGTTTGTATATAAAGTTTGTATAAACAACATGCGTTGTAAAAAAAGACAAAATTTTCTTGAGGTATACTTTTAAAACGTCCATTTTGATTACAATTTCAATTCAAACTCTTATTCTGTTACAGATAAGAAAGTCTCTAAGCTTTATGTTCCTGCAGTTTTTTAAACATTTATAAAATCCTTATATAACAATTATAACGATCTTATAAAAAATATGTTTTAAATATCAAAAAAGGGTTAGTCAAAAGAATTAGAGTAATTTTCTGCTAATTAGTTGAAAAGTTTATGAGTTACACTGTTTTAATTTACGAAATATTAAAAGTTTTTCAGAAATTTTGAGCATTGTTTGTCTTCTTATATACCGGTAACTTTTAAAATGTTCATGTTATTGTCATAAAAGATCCAGAACATATTTATATTTATGATAGAATGTAAAAAATATTTATTTATGTCTAGTACTTTTAAATTTAAATCGTTTTAAGAAAATAGCAATATTTCGAATAATTTTATATAATTTTTTAATTATATCTTTGTTATTTATTGATTAGCATGTTTATGTCACATTCGTTAGACTTTTTCATACTAATTAGCAATTTTAAACTCAAAATTTGTGAAAATTAAAAAAAACAAGGCATAAAGGTGCATTAATCTAGGAAAATATAATATATATGCAAAGGAAAATATATAATTTCCTCTTTAGAGTTACCCATGATTCCGAAAAGCATTATTTAGAAATTTCAGAAAACAACATACTTTAGAGACTGAAAGAAGCAATTATAAACACAAAGCTTTTTATTATGCCACTGATTTTCGAAAATATTTTAGGTGAGTTTGTATAGTGTATCAAGCTGATTTTTTCAATCCACATTATAAGTTTTTCAAATGCTATCCATTCTCATATAAACATTTTTAAGTTCAACTGACATGTTATACCTATGAACATCTTAAATTAACCGAATTAATATTAATATTAAAATTATTGTTAATTTGTTACTCTTACATACTAAATTAGATCACGCAGCTAAAATATTTTATTAATAATTAAATTTAAACAATAAAGTAGTTATTTTTTGTACGCAATTTTATAACATAATACATGCAAACCGTGTTTATAATTTTAGCTCAGTTATTTAATTCATCGCCAAAAAAGGTTCAGTATATTTTATTTTAGAAATATTAGGTTCAGTGAAGTTAACACATTAGATTTTATTTTTTATTTTAAAATTCAATTGTTTTTTATTTATTTTTTAAATAATAGCTGTAAAGATTGTTCAGAGTGCAGAATATAAACATTTTATTCAGCCTCAAAGCATGGAATATAACATCAAAGATCGCCAAACAGTATTATAAATAAATAAATTTGCATACATATCATTGTATCGCCAATCAACATAAAACACCAAATAAGGAAATTCTTATTATTTTACTACGGACGAATTATTATAAGCAGGTAAACCCACTTAAAAAGAGCCTATTAAACGATTATTTTGTTCCGACCCAGTCTTCTTCACCGCAAGGGCAAATTTCTGCTCGCCTATGGCGATCTGGCGACCAAAAGTTTCGTGCCTTGTTGCATGATTCATGTATAAACCTTATTCTGTCCGTGACTGCATGTGTGCTTTCATATTTTCAACGCTTTTAAATTATTTTCTCGGTAGTGAAAAAATATTTTGCCTGCGGTATTTTTTAAAGAAAGATATGATTTCGTCCTGTCCCCCTCCCCCTACCATACACACAAGAAATAAGATATTGCAGAATAATTTCAAAAATATATTTTCAACTTTATTTTTAGGAAATTTTGAGGCATTTTTTTTCAGGTGCAAAACATTTGTAGAGCTATTTTTTATGATTCTTTGAATGTGTACTTTTTTCTTTTCCTTCTTGTTACAATCTATTGCAACCAGATGAATATACGCTCGAGATTTCTTTTCACTCGAAAATTGATTTAAAACATAACTTTGAAAGAGTTTTATAAAAAAAAAAATAGTTTAAAAAAATCGTCCATTTTGTCGTCCAGTTTAAAAAACATTTTCCAAAATTACCAGAATATTATAATAAAACTTCACCATTTAATAAGGTAAAAAAATATCTAAATAAACAATTCTGAAAATATTTAACATATTTGAACACATAATTTTAGCAAATAATGGCTACTGTGTTTTAAATATTCGAATTATTTTGCGAAATCGTATATATGATCTCTGTTACACTCCACATAATTCATTAAAATTTAATTTAGCGCTAAAATGCAAATCACATTTAAAAATTTTCTACATTTACATCTTTTCTATCGTGTCTTTTGAAATACTTTGTGTAACTCTGTACATGATGTACATATTTTTATACGCACCATATAATAAGCTAAAACTTAATTCGAACAGAAACACGCACAACACAGTTCAAATCTCACTTGCAGCAATTATAGCATATATGATAACATATTCAGTTTTTTGCGCAGTATTGTAAATGGTTTCCTTTATATAATACTAAAATATACTTAATTTTAAAAATGCAAAACAAAATTAAAAACACCTCTACGCATTTAATGCCATTAGACAGATACCCGCACGAATTATATTGCGCATCTATGTATATGAGCTATAGCATTTGTACACACCCCATCAAGCACTAAAATTTTGTTAAATTTTTGAGTGCATATCACATCTGAAAATGCTCTTCTATAAATTATCGCACATAGACAGTACTGTACCATAATTCTTTTTTGTGCTCCTGCAAATGAAAAATTATATCGTAAATTCCATATTGTACAGAAAGTATCTTTTAGTACACTTCAAAAATGTAGATAAATTTAGATAAATTTTATTATGTTTTAAATAATGTAGCAACTTAAGGGTGTTCTTAAATCAAAAAGGGCAACTTTGTGACATATGCTTTAATTTATTTTTGTTCGGAAATGCATGAAAATAGCAGGTGTTGTCATTCAGAAACTGCCTAATTGCACTCAATTTTCTGTTTTTTTTTTTTTTTTAAACACAATAAATTTTTCATAACGAGCCTTCAAAGTCGAAGTTTTTGATCATATTTCCCGACGAAAGCAGAAAAACCGGTCGAAAATCAGGAGGAAAACGGGTGATCAGATGATCGAAATAGCTTAGAACTAGATAAGTAATTTAATTATCATAAAATGGAAAATTAAGTTCAATTTGAAATTGCCTCCATAGTCAGGTATTCCAATTTCGTATCTTTCTGTTAAAAAGTAAATTTGTAAATGTGTCAAAACATTTTGCGCGTGTTGAGCGGAGCATTTAAGAACACCCTTAAAAATACATTGATAATGATAATATCATGAGACAAAACGCAATATTTTCCCTTGATTTTACCATAAAATATATTATATGAGCTTTAAAAGGTTCACTGTTTTAATTAAAAGGTAACTAAAATAATAAAAGACTTATTTGACTCAAATAACTTGCAACATCTCTTTTATTATTTTAGTCACTTTTTAAGTGAAACAGCGAACTTTTAAAAATTTATACAATAAATTTTAGCAATGACAGTGTTTTTTCCCAGTAGACAATAATGCAAGATAATATTTTGTGTGTCGGTTTAAGTCAATGGTAAATGCTATGCACTTCGTATGCGACAGAAATAAAATTGTATTGCACCTAAATAATATAAATTTCAGTGCGTTTGAAATAGCGCAATATTATTAAAATACGTGGCAAAAAATTACGTTGCACTAAAATTCATTGCTTTAAATTATGCTATAAACGACTTTTCTTACACACCATGATGTAGCTGAATTCCTTGTGTAACCCTGTAAATGAACTACAAATGCTATGATTTCATTTCAACCGAAAATATCTTATGGTAAAACTCAATAGCATATGCGAAGTTCATGCTAATCCAAATATATTTGCGTGAGTGAAAATGCGGACATAAACGATTAAACAGACAGGCGGAACTTCAGACAAACAAAGTCATATATAAAAGGTATATACAAATATTTTGGAGGCATACATGCAATAAATACAATAAGCCCAACTGGATTGAAAAAATAGCCAGAGCGGGGAGTCGAACCCAGGACCACAGTGTACTAGTCTGTTGCTTTATCACAGAGCCACTCCAGTTGACACTTGGGTGACTCAGTGGTACAGCAACTACCTAGTTTGCTGTAGTCCCGAATTCGATTTCTGGCTTTGGCTAATTTTTCACTCCAGTTGGGCTTATTGTATGTTTGTCTATAGAGTATTTATATGCACTTTTAATTGTTGACTGTAGGCGTTATACACCGAGAGGCGACAGCAGAAACATCATTTCATGGAGTTCGCGGATAAAAAGCTAGGATTAGTTAAATCACAATTCGCGTATTAAAACGCAATCGGTCTGCCGAGTCCTATGTTGGTGAAACGCACTTAAAAACCCGATTTGAACGGTTGACTTGTAGGTTTATCATTGTGCTTTCCTTCACCCAAAAGTACGGAAACATAGAAAATTGGGAGCAAGGAAACACAATGGTAATCCTATGAGTCAACCACTAAAAGCGGGTATTTAGGTGTTTTCCACCAAGATAGAACTTGGCAGACCGATTGCGTTTTAATATGCGTATCGAGATTTAATACTAATCCTATATTTTCATCCGTGAACTCGATGAGGTGATTGTTTGTGTTGCCACCTCCCGGTCCGTTATTTATGTGTGTTTTAAAGTCATAAATAATTTCAAATATGTCCAAAACTATTAATAATATACGTTCTCTGATTCTGGATAATCTCAATAATGAATACCTGAAAATATTATGCATGTGCTCCAAAATATATTTTTCAATCAATATCTATATACGAATGCATCTATGTAATTTGCCTCGAAAATTACAATATGATTATTCTAAAGCATTATTACAGATCATAATGAATATAAATGCAAAAATATCCACTAAATTCGTAAAACATCGAAATATTTTTAATTTTGTGTGTTTTACATTACAATGAGATTCTCATAATTTCCCGTTTATAAATCACATCTTGAAAGAAAGAAAAACAAAATGTATATACATATACATACATATATTTATGATTTCAGTAAACATTATTAAAGTAACAATACAAAATAATTTTTAAAAAATCTCCCTAATTAATTAGAGAAAAGGCAAACTACTTAATTATTGTGTCACAAACAAATTACCGGAAGGAAAAAAGTAATCATTTTCTCTGCTTTGATGGGAGTAATTAGAATATTAAGAAGAAAATACTGAAAGGTAAGGATCGAATGACAGAAAATTGTGAGTAATTAATTTGTTAAATTGCGTTAATTATTTTAGCGAATTACAGAGAAGGCTGCATTTAGTGGGTGTTGATTTTTAAAGTATTTATCTAATATTTCTACTTTTAAAAAAATTTCTGAGATATGTCGAATTTCGGAAACCGCTTACAGAAACAAGATCGTGCATTATGAATAAATTAAACTTTTTAGCAGATGGCATTAGCTACACAACTTAATAATAAAATTAGAAGATCGAAGAAAATACGGACATGACAAAGAAAGTAACACGAAGATGCAAAATGGATGTTTATAACATTGTTTTACTGATAAATAAATATGGTATAGGAATAGATAAGTTTTTTTAAATTAGAAAATCGTTGTAATCTCATTATTATCTGTGCTAAAAAGGATAAAATCATAGAGTATTTATTAATGCGAAGAAATGTGTTTTGAATTATCTTTTGTCTAAAGCAGATATTAACTCTGTTTTCCCTTTTGTATTGATAAGTGTTTTATTATTTTTCCAAAATTGTCCTTTTAAGGAATGATTTTCTCATGTCAAATTGTTATTAAAGGTATTAACTAATTTTCCATTTTTCCTGTTTGTCAACGTTTCGGCGTTTTAGAAATAATTATAAAACTATTTACATCTCTATTTACATGATAATTTTTAATGTTTACTCATTCAGGTGTTAGAAAATTGAAAAATAGTTTTTATTTTTCTATGAGAACGTGATAAATATTTTTTTCTTGTTATAATATGGGTTTTTTTTTATCTTAGGGTGAAATGTATTCATCAGATGTAATGAAAGATGTTTTTGGTAATACTTTTCCAGAAAGGAAATCTCGATATGCTTCTGAAATTATTTTGTTGTCTGTAAATAATATGCCTAGTTGAAAAAATCTACACAGCCATCCCAAAACATGCAAAATCGTGCTGAACTTATTATACAACGATTATATGAACAATTATAGAAGATTCCTTCTGGGTAATTTATACTTTGTAGAATAATTGTTAGGATTTTAGATAGATTTCCTAAAAAATATTACCTATTAAATTCTTTCCATTCTATCTCTCTATCTATCTATATTTATAATGAATGAGGAAGATTTGAGCAGTTAAAACAAAGCTATATATAAATTAAGCAAAGGATAACCTTTACTTGATGTAGAGTACTATTGGAAGTTCCAGAATATAAAGAGTAATATAGAAAAATATACAAAATATGCGCATCAGCAGTAATGTTATTCGAGTGCTAAAATAATAAAATTAAAATACCTAAATATAGTAAATTTCAGTGATTTTGAAATAGTGCAATTTTATTAATATAAGCTGCGAAAAATTACATTGCATTAATTATGCTATAAATGACTTTTCCATATAGACCATAATATAAATGAATTTTTTGTGTGTCCCTGTAAATGAACTACAAATGCAATAATAAAATATCCTATAGTAAAACGCAATAGCATATGTAAAGTTAATGGTAATCGAAATGTATTTGCGTGAATTAAAGCGCCGACATAGACGACTAGAAAGACAGACGGAACTTCAGACAAACGAAGATATATATAGTTTCAAACGTATTCAAAACTGTTAATAATAAACGTTTTCTGATTCTAGGGAACCTGCATGAAGAATACCTGAAATTTTTATGCATGTTCTGGTTCGTATGTTTTTTTAAAATCAGTATCTATTTACGAATGCATCGGTATAATTTGTCTTAAAAAATGCAATATAATCATTTTAAAGAATTATTACGGATCACAATGTAATTAAATGCAAAAGTATTCACTAAATTTGTAAAACATTGAAATATTTTCACTTTTGTGTATTTTACAATACAATGAGTATTCTCACAATTTCTCATTTATAAATCACATCTTTAAAGAAAGAAAAGCAAAATGTTTATACACATACATACGCGTATTTATGATTACGATTTCAGTAAACATTATTAAAGTAACAATACAAAATAATTTTTAAAAAATCTCCCTAATTGTTGGGACTTTTGCTACAACTTTTTAGTAAATATACTTTGAAATTTTATTCATAAATCCACTTCTGAATAATTAACTGGAGTATCTATTAAATAATAATCATCTACAAGTATTATGGATTCAACAGATAAGTCATTTCTTCTATTACACTACTAAATCAATTGAGATCTGAATTAAGTTTCCACCTACCTGAATCTTGTTGCTATAAAATAATTAAATTTAAGTTAAACCTCATAATTATTTTGAAAAGGGAAAAGGGAATTAGAAAAGTAACTTACAGTTACACGACCAAATTAGCTAATTTGTTAATTAATGAAAACATCCCAAATTTTTGAATACATAAAAATATCTAAGAGACCACTTGACATAAATGCAACAAAATTCTCAACTTATTCAGATCTCTAACTCACTGTAAGTTAGTAGCAATGATCCCAACTTTACCATTACTGTTTTGTAGGATGAAAAATACATATCAATGCTTAAGAAAGAATCACAATTACAGATTAGTTAACTTTTAGAAAGAGAGTAAGAAGGGTAGAAATCTCTCAGATATTCAGAGAGCAAAGAAAGACATAATTTTCTTAAAACAGATTAATATATCAATATTAGAACAATCATCCTATAACACAAGTAATGGTATATGACCTTGATATGATAGTAATAGTACATTTATATTTCCTTTTTATTATTCTTATTATTGCGTTGTGAATCATCAACTCATTTTATTTCCTTTGAAATCCTTAAAATGCATTAGTATGAGAATTAAATACAAAACTCTAGGGTGTTGTTATAATAATTATTAACTTCTGGGGAAAATCAATTAAGTATTTTCATTTTTAATTAGAATTAAGAAAAGAATTTTGTAAAGTGAACATAAAGTAAGTTTATCTAAACTCATTAAAAAATTTCTAAGAAGGTTAAGGAGTTATATCATTTAAGTATTAAATTTCAATTACATTATTGGAATAAAATTACTTCATTTTTCATCTTAGAATAAGTTAGAGTTATATCTAGGTAAATTCTACTCACTAACCAAAATAAGAAAAATTTCTTCGTCTGAGCTGAAGTTAATTAAACTTCCTTATTATTTGGATGAAGAAAGATTAGAGTAAAACTTCAGTAAATACATATACATTTTATTTACACACTTAATTTATTATATATATAATGAAAGCAACCAATGACATCTCCTCCATTAACATTCAAATAAGAAATAAACCAATCTATAATATTCCTTGACTTGTAATAAACTATTTATACATATAAAAAGGAATCATACTTTTACAGACCAACCTTAACATTCAAATAAGAAATAAACCCATTTATAATATTCCTTTTTTTTTTTTTTTTTTTTTTTTTTTTTTTGACTTATGGTAAACTATTTAGTTATATAAAAAATACACATAATTTCATAGATCAAGAATAATAATAAAATAAGCTTACCATTGGATGACATGGAATATTACTATTTTACAACAACTCGAACCTTTGTAAACTATGAGGATAGAATCAATGAAATTTTCTAGCTAGACTTCTACTTTCTCGCCATTTCTCCAAAGTCATTTTAGCTGGAAAGGCGGACATCAGCGAAGACTATTTTCTCGACATCATTCAAGAGTCACACTTGTCGGAAAGGAGGACATGACTGTCCTATCTAGTCAACGGGAGTAGTATTTCAGAGTTTCTGTCACTTCAACCCTTGCTTCTCAAACTTTTTTCAGCAAACACAAGTCTACATGGGCAACCATCCCCTTTTCTTTTCAGCGAAGACTATTTTCTCGACATTATTCAAGAGTCACACTTGTCGGGAAGGAGGACATGACTGTCCTATCTAGTCAACGGGGGTAGTATTTCAGAGTCTCCGTCACTTCAGCCCTCGCTTTTCAAACTTTTTTCAGCAAACACAAGTCTACAGGGGCAACCATACCCCTTTCTTTTTCTTTTAACTAGAGGTATTCTAGGTACATCTGATTCCGACAACTGAACAAATGTTGCTGTTGTATTGGTTAAAATACTGGTCCGATGAGCAGCTTTACATTCCTATATAACTGTCTTGCTCCGCTATGAACAAAATGTTACTGGAACACAGATGTTTGGAGAAAGCGGCAGGCGAGGTCTTGGCTCTCTTCACAACTGAAAGACCAGATAAAATGATCTCTAAAATAAGGTTTTTCTAACTACCTAATTTCATAACTTTGTGGACATAATAAATAAAGAAACACGAAAATGTAAAATAAATGGATATATCATTGTTTTACTGATAGATAAATATGTTATAGAAATGGATAAGTTTTTTAAATTAAAAATCGTTGTAATCTTATCATTATCTTTACTAAGAAGGATAAAAACGTAGGATATTTAATAATGCGAAGAAATGTGTTTTGAATATATTATTGCCTAAAGCAGTTATTAACATTATTCTGCCTCATGTACTGACAAATGTTTTATAATTTTTCCAAAATTCTCCAGTTTTTTTTTTTTTTTTTTTTTTTTTTTTTTTTTTTTTAAATGAATGATTTTCTCATGTCGTATTGTATTAAAGACATTGCCTAATTTTTAATTTTCCCTGTTAATCAAAGCGTCGGTGTTGCAGAAACAATTAAAAAACTATTATTCACATCGTTATTTACATGAAAATATTTCATCTTTTCTTATTCAAGTGTTGGGAGACAAAAAAAATATTTTTCTTTTATGATTCTATGAATGTGAAAGTATTTTGTTTCTTGTTAAAGTGTAATAATTTCTTATCTTGGAAAAAAAAATGCATTCACCAAATATAATGAAAAATGTTTCTGGTAATAAATTTTCAGGAAAAAAAAGTTTGATGTACTTCAGAAATCATTTTGTTGTTTAAAAATAATATGCTTCTGCTTACACTGTAAAAAGGACACATGTTTCGTAAACAACAAAAATTTAATATAATCATGAACGATAATATTCGATAACGCCTTCCAAGTCATACAATATTCAGAAAAGATTTCTTTTATTCTTAGTAAACTCAGAAAACAAGCTTTTTTTGAATTTAAAGAAGAATTTATAAAAATAAATGGTACTATTTAGTTATCCCATCAACCAATTTCGCCAAAATGTACAACTAATAGCAAAATTACACATATTGACGTAATTTTTATTTTAAACAATGAAAAAACAAATAATTAGTAGAATAATAATAAAAATACAAATAAAAAGTCGAAATTTTTTTTTTCATAAGATAGCGGAGGACAATCTACGACCGGCCTAGTTTTTACTTTTTCGATTTTGCTTACATATTTTTTATATTATGATAGTTTCAATTGCAGAACCGTTTTAAACCGGTTTTGAAATTTAAAGTATTTTTTTATTTATTTATTTTTTTTAATCTGAAACCAAAATTGAAAAAGTAAAAACTAAGCCGGTTGTGTATCGTCCTCAGCTATCCTATGCAAAAAAAAAAAAAAAAAAAAAAAAAAAAAAAAAAAAAGGGTAAAAATATTAAAATTTGAGCGAGATATTTGAAAAGAACGCTCCCACAGATTTTACATTATCATCCGGGTTTTCTTTTCTGTGACTAGTGATCCGCCTTAAAGTACTATAAAATTACTTGAAAACATTTCCGAAAACTATGAAGAGATATACAAATTTATTTTTAAAAAAATCTTACTGAAATTTCGAAAATAAATATTTTTGTGAGGTTTCTAAAGGTAAAAAAACTCTTTTTGAAATCTTTGGTGACTTGAAAGAGTTTATTGTATATTATCTTTCATGATTGTAGTTTTTTTCTCGTAAATTAAGAAGCATCTTTATTTTCTTTTACAATGTAGTAAAAATCCGCAAAGCCATCCCGTTGCAGGCAAAAACACTCCAAACTTTCCCCTTACTCCTATGTGGGGTCGATGTTTAGATAATACTGCTTTTTTCAGGTCCAAAAGCTTGTGATTGATAATAGAAATCTTTCTGTTCTTAAAAAATTAACATTTCGTGTGATGTAACATTCGATGTAATGTTTTTTATGCATAAAGAACAGCTCGAATAGTACAAGAAATATACATATCATGTACGATTTCAAAAAGGGATTTCTTTTCCAGAAGATCTGTACATGCCACTGTTCCTCCTTTCCTGTCAAACATAAAAGATATTCTTCTAAGTAATTTATATTTTGTGTAGTAATTGTTATTATTTTTGTAGATTTTGTAGGAAATACTACCTATTAAATTCTTCTCATTCTCTCTTCTTTATATATCAATAAATTTTTTATGGTCATGATCAGGGTTCTCGCTTCCGCACGTCATTGCGCGAAATTGCGGCAAAAATTTTCATTCGAAGAGTAAACGAACAATTATACTCGCCATGCAAGTGCTCAATTCGCTTGTCAATCTTTTGTGTGTGTGTGCATCTGTGTGTATCAGAAAAAATCGAGATTCTTACCCGCGTTACTGCCAGTTGATGTTATTTATGATGTTCAACATTACTCTATTTATACAGATACTGTCTCAACACCAATTTAGTATAGATACAGCCAAAGACACAAAAATGATTATGCGATGAGTATTTCAGTTGTGCGATAGTTATGGTCTACGCATTTGTAGAGCACCGGTAATAACACAAACAAAATTTCTCGCATCAAGCGCAAAACAGAGAAAAAATTTGCTGGTTTGTGGATTGAAATTAGCCATTTACCGTGCTTTTCATTAGTTATATCTAAAGTTTTACTCGCCAATCAATTTTATCTATCGGTGAGACTCGAAATCTGATAACAAATATTAATGTATATTTTCACAACTTTAAATCAAAGATCGCTGTTTTGAATTTTTATTTAGACAGCTAAAAGAATGTCTGCACCATTTACGCATTTAAGAGACATATTAGAATGTGCGATTTTTAATAGTTATTTTAGCGAATAGTCGAATTTCTGTTTTATAATCAATTACAACAAAAAGGTTATTTTGAAAATAGAGAAAAAATGGTTAAAGACACATTTTTCATTTTCTTACGCCGAATTTATTTTGCTAATATTTTTTTTTCTTTTGGCTACTGTTTTTTTGTTTCAAATTCGCCAAATCTCTAATGTTGGCCAAAAACCAGCGAGAACTCTAGTCACGATAACTTCCATAATTCCACACAAAAATCTTCCAAACTGATACATAAAATCAAGGGAGAGAAAAACTTGATCGAGTTCATTAAAGTTCGTTAATGTCGGATCAAAAATGTGGGAATGGGTTTTGTAAAAACGGAAAAAAATTCACAATTTCTTATTCCCAACACGTATCAAATCAGTTTCATGTTATTATTACTTTTAGGAAAAGAGCCAAAAAAGTTATGTATGTTTGATATTATTAAAAATAGATCAGTTTCAACTGATGTTACACCCTTGCAATCAACTTGACAATCATTGTTTTCCCTACTTTGATTGGCTAAACGATAATATTGGTTAAAAAAAATCGGTGATTTTGATTCGCTAGTGAAACATTCGAGGGCAAATAGTCACGTGGTTGAAAGTGATCTATTGGCTCAAGGGACGAAGAAAAAAAAACTTTTAGCTCACAAGATACGAAATCCAACTTATTATAAATCTTCTTCGTCTTATCTAGAACTTCCATATTGGCTAGTTTTTGATAGGATCCAGTCTTATAGCGATAAATAAATAAATAAATAAGTAATAAAGCAAGAATAAATAAATACTAAAATGGTTATAAAAAAAATAGGGATTAAAAAAATACTGCATTAACATGATTCTCATAAAACTATCCATTACAGATAAATGAAATTAAAAGCGCGTCAATACCGTCGGATAAAATTGTTAAACTGGTTATATCTCTGCTTTGGATTTTGTTCTTGTTGGTAAAATTAGTACTTAACTTCGAAATCTACATGTACATATATGCCTGGTGGGTAGGGATTTTTAAAAATATATTATGTTCTTCTTTTACAAGTTTCTTTAAAAGTAAGACTGAAAAACATAAAAAATTACTCTGTTCTGTTTGAGATAAATAAAGTTTTCTTTTTCAAATTATCTTTCAAGTTTCGGAATTACTATGCATAATTTTCGGCATGAAAAAGCAATATTTTCTAAATGGCAATACAAAAGAGGAATTAAAAGTATTGGGCAGTTTTGCCTGTAACTGGACAACTCCAAAAGAATTTTTGAATAACATTACATTCCAAAGAATATACAAGGTGCAGCCATTAATTTTCAGGATTGACGTAACTTTACGAGAACCAGAAATCGTCAAAACGCGATAATACTTGTATTTGGAACGTCGTTTATCTTCGCATTTAAATAGAATTTGGCGTCCTTTAGAAGCAAATGATTGATCTTGAAACACACATTAAAACGTAGTTCTTAAATTTTCTCGTTGTCAAAGTCAATAATGAGTAAATAATACACATTAAATTCTGCTTCAGATTGTGCAAAACTGCTACAGAATCATAGAAACAAGTGGACGGAGAGGAAAGATTATCCCATTTACCGACTTTTGCATGGTTTAGCGGTTTGCGGTCTGAGGAAAACTGAAAAATTTTCAGAAGGAAACAAGATTTAAGGACGTCGAAAACGATAAGAAAACGGTGACTTGTACATTAAAGCGCATTCTGAATGAGGCTTTTGTAAGTTATTTTCGAAGTCTAGTGTTAAGCCAATAAATATGAACTGAAATTTACTTTCAAGGTATCTCTGACAAAAATTTCCAACTGAATTTAAAAGAAATCTATGACTCTATGACAATTTAAATGATAAAATTAATTTAAAATAATAGTACGTTTTTAAGCTATTAATTTATTTGGAGCTGAATTGACCGCTGTCTCTGACATTATTTTCAACTTCCGACCGGTTACAGAAATAATTAAAATAACATAGCAATAGAAAACCTTACAAAAGTTTGACATAATAAACATAATTAAGTGTATTTCCTTTTGTACAAATGGAAAAACTACATTGTTTATTTTAATATTTTATACTTAACGATTTATATAAAATGTATCTGTCTTTTTTTTTTCAACTTTTATTTAGTGAAATTATATGTCACGAAAACTTTTTTTAATTCAGAAAATGTAATTTTTTAAAAAATTCTTGTGAAATCTTATTATAGATTTCTTAGGATCCAACTATATTTTCAATTCAACATATCTGTTAAATTTTATTTCTAATATAGTAATTATTATAACGTAAATTTTAGCACATGATTCTACATTTTCAAATTCAAAGAATTTGAATCTAAGAAAAAAAAATACATTTTAAATTTTAGTTTACATCACAGACGAAACAAAATGCAGTTCGCACAAATACTGAAAATTTTTGTATAGCTTTTATGTTTACCAAGTAATAAACTAGTTGAATTTAAAATTTGTATAATTCTTTAAATTTCTGTGAAAGAAAAGCCGTGATATTTATAATGATGTGACTGAATTTTTGAAGACGAGTGATCAAAGGGAAAGAAACTTTTTAGAATACATTCAGAAAATAGCAGACAGCAATAATAAATGATGAATAAAATGAAAAAAAATGAAGAAAAATGTTTAAAATGCACAGAAACATATAAAAATTTAGCAAAATTTATTCGTCCCAAGTGACTAAAAATAATTAAACATTAAGAGGGAAAGAAGTAAAAATAATTTTTGTCTGAATATCAGAAATCCGCTGAATTCATTATGGAAGTCATGGATTTTTAGACCTGGATCTAGTCAAATATTTTTTATTTTGTTTATCTTTTTGCGTTCATATCTATAAAATTTACCTCAAACAGTGGTTTAGGGAACAAAGCTTCTTTGAGAAAAGAAAGAGAAATATTGTTTTTAGTTCTATATTTTTAAAATGCTGCCAGATTTTTTTTTTGAAAATTTATTATTTCTTAATTGCTATATTTTTCAATGTTTTTTACATTAAACTGTTTAAAAAAGAGTCTTTTGGACGGGGACTCATACAAAGAGTTCTTAGTTTATGTAAATCTAAAAAAGATTTTACGTCTGTTCATAATTAAATAAAAACAAAGACAAAATAAAGACAAACTAATTAAACAGTTAAAAAGTACACAAAAAATCATATAAAAATAACAATAAGTAAATTTTCATTTGCTCTTGCTTAAATTTTCTCATCTAAATTAAATACGAATTCTCGAGAAAGAAAATAAGTCAACTTGCAGTTTAGAACATGTTCCACAAAAATGAAACATGAAAGTGGATAGTTCTGTTAGGTTAAATTAGCACATTCAGGTGGAAGTAAACTAGCAGCACTGAGTGATAATTTGGTCTTTCAAGTAAACCATACATTCAGGAAATTACGGCTTCTCTATACGTTGCAATTTGATAATTTGGTCTTTCAAGTAAACCACACATTCAGAAAATTACGGCTTCTGCATACGTTGCAATTAGATTTCTTGATCTTGGCCATCTCAAAATCTAGAAAAAGATTATTCGCTTAGTTTATTTCAAGTTTAAATGGAAAATTTTCATGTTGTGGAAAATATTTCACATACACACACGCGAACACAAAAAAAGGCAGATTGAACTGCGGATTATAGGATATCTGTTCAAGAATCTTGCTCTTCTCTTAATTTCGTCCTTCTATCAGTTATAATATAAATTTTCAACAAGGAATGTCTGCTTTGGAAGCACTAAGTAATTCGATTTAAAGCACTCTTCATATGATCTCACTTGCACGCAAACCACAAAGTATAAATACAAAGAATTCTAGGATGCTTTCGGTATCTATCAATAATTCCCTCCTGTTGTTATTTTATTTCAATAATCTTACTTTTTCCTTTATAAAAAAAAAAAAAAAAAAAAAAAAAAAAAAGTGCGAGAAATAAGTATTTGTTATGGTCTTCCATTTGACATAAAATTGAATGTAAAATATTTTACAGATTCTTATGTTTTTTCTTTTGCTTTCGTTTTACAATATACAGTATCATGCTTTTTTCCACCTTTTCAATCCGTACATGCAAGTACATTTAAATCAATTCAGTAAAGATATAGCATAATGTTTACAGTTAAAATTATAAGCATGTTAAAGTTTATAAGTATACGAAACTACAATCATTTTAAAATGGATTGATTATGCAAAATGACGCTTATTCGAAAAAACATATTTGGTAACCCTTGAAATATGCTTTATATTGGAAAAATGAATTAAATTTTGTATTGATGTACAGCAAAAATATATGGTTAATTCAATAAATATAATGGGCATTTAAATTTCTTTCTTTCTTTCTTTTTTTTTTAATCCAAATTTGCTAGTTTCTGACATATTTTTTAAATTCATTTGTTTTAGAAAACGTATCAAATTGGCAAGTGCGCTTAATGAAAAATTATGTAATTAAAGCATTTTTGGGTTTTTCGGTAAAGATAAAAAGAAATTCGAGAAAATATTACCAAATTTGACGTTTTGTGCAGAATTTTGGGACAGGACAGTGCAGGAAACGAAAAAAAATTGGCATCCTGAGACGATAATCACTCATAACTCAAGAATTAATTAATTTATCGAATAAAGAAAGAAAACTGAGCGATTACATATCGCTTCAATAATCATGCATGCGAGTATCAAGCTTTTGTGCTTAAAATAGAATCAGTGAAAGTTCCAGTAAGAGTCACGATGTTGAGGGGGGAAAACATTTCTTTGAGATCCACTTTAACTGAAACTTATTGTTTTTATAAATATGCATACAGGGTGGGTAAGTTACGAAATATTTTAATTTATGAGTGAATACACTGTAAAAAAAAATCGTTAAATTTGCAGCAAAAACTGATTGCAGCAATGTTGCCCGCCGTTTTTGCAGCAAACATTGGAGTAAAATTAAATGTAATAAAAAAAAAATACATCTAATTTTACTGCAATTTTTACGGCAAAAACTGAGTTTTCGCCGTAAAAGTAACTTTTTTTTCACAGTGTGTAGCTTCTGTGACAAAACTAACGTTTACATTTAATAGGTATCCAAATTAATTTAAGAAAGTTTAGCGAATATGTCATTATGTGAAATCTAAAGAATTTATTTTTTTTGTTGTCTATTAAATTGATTTGAGAAGGGTTTACGGAAGAATTCTAGGAGACATTTGGAAAATATTGTATTGCAATAAGATTTAATCAAATATTACAACTTTCTAAGGTACCCTGGGGTAATAACGCCACGTTAAGGTTCTACCAATTTTCACGGCTCAGTTTTAGTTGGTATTTTTCAAACAAATATATGATTTGATACAGCAACTCATTGACTATCTATATAAAAAAATAATTGAACAGATATGTATTCATAAAATGTAACAGCGTGATTTCTTGACTAATGCTATTTGGCGTTATTACCCAACAATATGGGTAATAACGCCATGCAAACAAAACTATGAAATAAGATGGAATAATTGCATGTAGATTGCCCAATTCTAAAACTAAAAACTCTACAAACTTAGAAATTGACAAATTGCATTCTAAGCTATTGAAAATGTTCAATTTTCTGTGAAAGTGTAAGAAAAATAAAGGTGTGTGTGGGGGGGGGGGGCAGGCAAAAGAATATCAGACCGTGAGCTTACTTTTGCTTAAAAAGGACCGCTTAAATAGAATTATTAGAAACATTGCACAATTTTAACTGTGTTTATTTGAATCAGTATTTAGGATGTAGCTCGGCCACTGTAGGGAATCAACCGGGGTATTAATGCCAAGGATTGGCGTTATTACCCCATTATAGTTATTGCCCTGTATATTTTAAATTACAAATTATCCCGAGAAGATATCCAAAATCTTCAACAACATTTTAATAGTCCATGAAATGTACTACAAATTTATGTAATTAACAAAGTATTTCCGGATAAAAAAAAAATAGTCTTCACATCACAAAACGTATCTCGCAAATTTTAGATCAAGCGATAATTTTTAGCTTGTAAAAACAATAAAACCTAAAAATGAAACAAATTAACTTGAAGCTGTTTTTTGCAATTTATATGACTCAAAACTCTCCTGCGCAGAGCACATGGGTGTCATTTACCAGATTATTTCATAATTATGCAAAATATTAGCATTTGGCGTTATTACACCAGACCACCTTGATATTTTTTGCATTTATCACACACGATTCAATCAGAAAAGAAACTTTTACTTGAAATTTAAAGAGCAAAATATAAGTTTAAAATAAAAGAATCGCCTCGCCAATCGCACAAAGATAATTAAGAAAACTTTTATTATTTTTATTATTATTAAATACCAAAACATAAATAATGTCATAATAAGAAATGAATATACGTATATTATCATTGTTACATGCACATATAACAAAAGTAATTGTTAAGACAAAATAACCGTCAATGCAAAGTCATGTACAGCTAATACACCAGATCCAAGCGTGTTAAGCATAAATATTTTAATTTCAAATATTTAAATAAATGTATAAAGTTAATTTACAGGAATATTAAATAAATGATAGCTTAAAAAACAATTAATTGCAATTGCTAACAATTAATTTTCAAAATTAATAACTTTTTATAGATATGGACAAAAAAATATTTTACATTTTCACTTTATTTAAAAATATGCTCTATGCATGTAAAAATGCATATTTTATGTTCGAAACAATCTCAATTTTTTTTTTAAGAGTACAAATTTTCGATTTTGAATATTCGAATTCTTTTAAAAATAATCTCTGAATGTTTAATATTATACAATTTACAAATGTAGAACTGACTTTCCAACAGTTTCTGTACTTATTAGCTTTTCAGATAATTTAGAAATACTGCACTAACCTTCGATTTTAAACTGTCCACTATTGAGTTTTAAGGTTCATAGTTCTCCTTTTCTCCTTTCACAGAATTCATCAAAATTTTAGGAGGGGAAAATGATTTTTAGAAGCATTAAAAGTATCGATCAAACTTGATAATTAATCAGAAAGGCAAAGTATGCAACCTAAACTTGGAGCAAAATGATCATTTTAAAAGGGGGAGGTATCAAAAATCATTATTTTTAATAAAAGGATTGTATGAAACATCAGCTTTTGAATGCGCTTTTCAATGGCTAATATATGTTTTAAAGTCTGAAAGAAATTGATTATCAAAGCCAGCTTCGTGAAACTAAACCAAAAGCTCAGAAATAGTGAATTATTTAAAAGAAGTCTGGTATAGTGAAGAAAGTCTAGAATAAAAAAAATAGGGATATTTTACGCTCATTTTCAGTTACTATATCGGATTAACCTTTTGAAATATTTTATTCTTTTAACGTAAAAATGAATATAATTTTTTTTTATATAAAAGGAAACCATTATATTTTACTATTAATACCGAACTTCATCACGTGAATAACTGCAATATTCTTTTCCTAAATAAATTTAAGTAAAAGGAGAAAATATACAATTCGTGACACTACGGTTTCGATGAATAAAATGATTCATTTCGTTACTTTCAAATGCCTGTTGATAAGCTAAAAATATTTTTTTTTAAATTAATGAATGATACGTTTAATAATCTGATATTTTAACTTATGAAGTTATTTATAAATTGATAAATTCAATTATTATAATTCAATATGTGCTTGCATTTTTCTATTAATTTCAATGAAGAATTAAATGCCTGTAGATAACAAAAGCACACATTAAATACAATTTTGCATTTCTTTAGAAATATATGCTTTGAATTTAGCTAAAAACTTTATTTTATCAATGATTTTTCATAAATTAATCATTTTACTTTCTTTATTATTTCATTAATTTAAATTCCTTATATTTTAAACAAACCCTATACAAATCTTTGTACTAAGTGCTTTAAATTTGAATATTTTAAACTAATATTAAATATTTAATCTTCCTAAACTTTAAAATACTGTAATATGATAATGCATATGTGTAAATGTACTACGGACAAAAGCCCGTTGAAAATAATATCCCTATTTTGAAGTTTTGACTTTAAACTATTGCGATTGTATTTTTAACATGATAAAGAAGAAGCATATATTGATACGTAAAGAACTCAATTCACATTAAAATAACCAGATATCATTAGAGATATCGTCCAAATATCTCATTTGTAAGAAAATTGGCAATTGAAACAAAGGTTGGCGTTCTAGTCCCGATCTAGACGCATTTTTACTCAGCCTTTTTTTTTTAACTTTCGTGTTTTTTTTCCCTTGAACGGAATTCTGCTTTTTTTAAATACTGTACTGGAGAAAAAAGAAAGAAATGTCCAATGTAAAATTACAAGAATCTGTATTCTTTCTAAAATTTTATCTGTGCACTGTGCAAAAAGAAAAAAAAAAGATATAAATTTATAAAACTAGTTTTTGCAAAGCTACAGAAATTTGTTGATTTACGATAGAATCTACTAAAATTACAATGATTTTACTAAAATTTTATCTATAACCCGAGTTGCAGTTACATAAAAAATTCTAAGCGTTTCAATTTCCTAAAAAAATCTTACTGAATTTACATATTTTTTGATTTAGAGTTTAAACGTATACATTTTACATGAATTTTTGTTTTTGCCGTTACATGAAATGGTCTAAAAATCCATGATTCCGAAATATTTTAATAACTTTTCAGAATTTTTTTTGTACAGTATGATTACTTTGTTTACTACTTAACGTTAAAACTAGCATAAGAAAAAATATAAAATAACTAAAACAAATAGAATCTGCATCTGTTTGGAGCTTTCAAAAAGGAACCATTGAAAAAAATTAATAATAAAGTAGAAAAAGACAATTTAAGTGCAAAGAGAATTTAAGCTTCACAGCTATAAGTCGTACATTGCTTCTGTCGCTTTTTACAAAAAAATCATTTAAGCAATTTTTTTTTCGTTAAAGATAGGTTTCTTTATGATGTCTTGAAATACTAAATGTCATCTTCAATCTAGTTATTTGAGAATTTTTAAACTGGTTTTCACATCAAACATTTATCGTAACACAAACATTTTACATTCATCTTTTTTATAATCTTTGAAGATAGAACATATTTAGAAGAAGGCAAAATTTGCATAATGTATAAAGCTTTGCTCGAAAACTAAAGAATTATAATTTACGAAAGATCTATTTATCTTATTTGTAAAGAAATGGTCTTCTATTTGGAGGGGGAAAAACGAAAGTTTCAAAATAAAAAAAAAATAATGCGTTACTTTTCAACTAGAGGTAAACTACTTTAAATGGAAAATTTTAAAAACAAACTCCTCAACTAAGTTTAAACATTCATCATGCGTCGTAAGGAAAAAGACAATCAATTCATCTTTTTCGATATTTTTTAATGTACATTTTTTTCTGTTCTTGTTTTTTTTTTTTACTCTACTGAAACAAATAAAGAAAAGTTTTATAACCAACAGAAATTTGAAACATAATAATTGTTATGCATTTGTTATTATGCTTTCATATTTGTGATTTATTTGAGTACATACAAAAACATAGAAAATGTTTCGTAAATTACTTTTCAAGCTCCATGGTTCTCATATGAGCATATTCCATCATATTAACCCTTTAAGTTTCCTGGAGAATTTTTTATTCATGTTTGATTATTCATAAAATAATAACTTGAAAAATATTATTATGAAGATTTATACTTGATAACTTTACATATCTTTTTATCTTATACCATAAGATCCCGTTAATCTGCCCTTCCCGATCAAACGCCCCCTCCCCACTTTATAAAAAATTTGAAATTTTCAAAAAATCCCGAGAAAGCGCCCTCCATCCCCATTCTCAAAGGCGACTGGGTCATAATGAAAAGAATGAATCATGAATCTTTGATGAAATGTGCGTTTTTTAGAGATTTTTTAATTGATTTCATGCTTGTTTTGGCTTTTTTTTACAGATTTCTCTTTTTTCGACAGAATTTACGTTTTTTAAAAAAAAAAAAAAACCCAAATTTTTTCAAGGATAAAAATTTATGATTCATTCAACAATTCATTCATTTCATCATGATTCATTCATGTAAATTTTATTGAACGATCGCGGAAAAATCCCGTGTAAGCGCCCCCCCTCTAACTATTATACGATTTTTCATCACGTTTTGGGGGGGGGGGGGCGGATTAATGGTATTTTACGGTACAATTAAAAGAATTAACCTTAATGTCAATCTTGCGTTAAATCAGCCTTTGAATTTAAATATTGGAAAAACATGGTTAGGCCGCTTAAAGAGTTAAATATACTAAAATGTGGTTTATAAATAAACAAATACTTCTTTTTAAAAAATAATAGCAATTTTTAAATTTAAGAAAAAAATATCTTGCTTAATAAAACGTGAATATGAAGATTTATACTTGATAACTTTACATATTTTTTTTTTATCTTATACAATTAAAAGAATTAACCTTAATGTCAATCTTGCGTTAAACTAGCCTTTGAATTTAAATATTACTTGACGGAAAAACAAGGTTAGGCCGCTTAAAGAGTTAAATATACTAAAATGTGGCTTATAAATAAACAAATACTTCTTTTTTAAAAATAATAGCAATTTTAAATTTAAGTAAAAATTATCTTGCTTAATGAAACGTTGAAATTGACTGCTTAATGATCTATGTTGTGATGTTAGTATCAATACATTTCTGTTTCAGACACCTTTAATGAAGAAACAAGAACGAAAGACAATGCATCACCTTATTAAACACTAATTAAATTTCATTCCAGCTTTAGACCGAGATTTTCTAAGTTGAGGTAGATGTTCAATACTGGCATTTGCTATGGATCTTATTACGAAAATTTAACCTTCTTTTGATGCTCAACGGAAATCTCAATGAAAATATGAATTTCTATTCAGTTATTTATTAGTACATTAAATTTGATAAAGATTAAAGAAAAAAATGATTGAAGCATGGTGACTACTATTTTTTATTTATTTCTTAAATACTGTCAATAAATTTTAGTAAATAAAAATGAAATAATGTAATGCAATTTCATTTTGATAAAGTATCATAAAACTTTAACTTGATGTAAGATAGCCATTCCTCGGGCTGTCTAATTATTACGCAACAAGTAAATGTTATTAATGATGTTATTATAATTTATATAAATCTAGCTAAATAAGGAATACACAATTTGCTTCTTTTTATTTGCGACAAAATAATGTTTATGCGAAAACGTCAAAACGTTTGAAGATTTTTTTTAAACTATAGAATAATGAACAATTAGAAAAAGCTTATCTTCAATAGTATAAAAATATTTTATAATTCAGAAATAATGGATCTTTTTTATTTAAAATATGGTAATTTATTCCTTAAGCAGCTATGAAAAAAAATTTAATTTTAAGAAATGCTCTTTTAAATGTTCTGAAGGCATTAAATAAACTTTCTATTACATTATTTCACTATCGCTTTAAAAAACTTAATTTTTAATAAAACGAAACATTATTAAAAAAAAAAAAAAAAGATCAAAATCTGTGAAGTGTAATACTCAAATGTGAAAGGATAAATTTTTTGTACTTTAATGAACCGAAAGGTAAGATCAAACGCTAAATTTCAATTTTGAGACATTTTTACATTATTTTCTTTTTATTTAGTATGAAATGAAACACAAAAAATTCTCTGTCAATGACAAGTGAAAAACGCAGTATATAAATTTTACTCTTCATTTTTTTTTAAAAACACTTAACGTCAATAGACGAAATATGTATTTTTTTCTTTGTGTCAATTTATAAATGTTTATTTTGTGCCCTTTTGTAAGCATAAAAAGTTTACTTTTTGCTGTACAATTTTTTTTTCTCAACCAATGAAAAAATGTTTACTTTCACATACATATATAATATATATGTATTTTTTTTAATGTATAATAAAGGCTGCTAAATGTTTTAGCAATCCCATTTATATATATACATATACATACATATATATATATATATATATATATATATATATATATATATATATATATATATATATATATATATATATATATATATATATATATATATATATATATGTATGTATAGTTTTTTTTTAATGTGAAATTAAACTTTTATACTCACAATCTCGAATAAAGAAATATTTTTTTAGGTAGCTTTCATTACAAAAAGTAAAAAGCTACCTATTGCAGCCGTCCGGAGGAAAGCACTTCCGGAAATTTTTGGTATATTATCGCCGATCATGACCCCCAGACCCCAAAACCACCCTCCGTTCAAACGTTGACATATATATATATATATATATATATATATATATAACCATATATATATATATATATATATATATATATATATATATATATATATATATATATATATATCTGATTTTTGTCATGCGATAACTAACGTATTTATGAACCGATTTCAATGAAACTTGGTATGTACATAGTACATACAAATGTCTCGACCGAGTTCGTTGGTCAGCATCATCCGCCATTTTGTTTCAAAATGGCGGCCATTTAAAAATTTTTAAAAAATTTAAAATTTAAAATTAAATGCGAAAAAATTAAAAGTTGAAAAATATTTTTCTTTTACGTGTTAGAACTTAAAACAAAGATTCCAGAACACTTTTTATTTTGTCTATATCTTAAAAAATGATTGAGTTATAGCACTTTGAATTTTTCTTATGGCTGACATTTTGAAACGATCTGATTTTTGTCACGTGATAACACGTGTATTTATGAACCGATTTCAATGAAACTTGGTATATACATAGTACATACAAATGTCTCGACCGAGTTCGTTGGCCAGCATCATCCGCCATTTTGTTTCAAAATGGTGGCCATTTTAAAATTTTTAAAATTTTTAAAATTTTAAATTAAATGCGAAAAAATCAAAATTTGAAAAACATTTTTTTCTTACGTGTTAGAACTTAAAACAAAGATTCCAGAACACTTTTTATTTTATCTATATCTTAAAAAATGATTGAGTTATAGCACTTTGAATTTTTCTTATGGCTGACATTTT
This sequence comes from Maratus speculifer, assembly GCA_964019185.1. NCBI lineage: Eukaryota > Metazoa > Arthropoda > Arachnida > Araneae > Salticidae > Maratus > Maratus speculifer. Next base: position 353,363,513 of record OZ025294.1, read on the forward strand.
GAAACGATCTGATTTTTGTCACGTGATAACACGCGTATTTATGAACCGATTTCAATGAAACTTGGTATGTATATAGTACATACAAATGTCTCGACCGAGTTCGTTGGCCAGCATCATCCGCCATTTTGTTTCAAAATGGTGGCCATTTTAAAATTTTTAAAAATTTTAAAATTTAAAATTAAATGCGAAAAAATCAAAATTTGAAAAATATTTTTCTTTTACGTGTTAGAACTTAAAACAACGATTCCAGAACACTTTTTATTTTGTCTATATCTTACAAAATGATTGAGTTATAGCACTTTGAATTTTCTTATGTCTGACATTTTGAAACGATCTGATTTTTGTCACGTGATAACTCGCGTATTTATGAACCGATTTCAATGAAACTTGGTATGTACATAGTACATACAAATGTCTCGACCGAGTTCGTTGGCCAGCATCATCCACCATTTTGTTTAAAAATGGTGGCCATTTTAATTTTTTTTAAATTAAAAATTTAATGCGAAAAAATTAAAAGTTGAAAAATATTTTTCTTTTACGTGTTAGAACATAAAACAACGATTCCAGAACACTTTTTATTTTGTCTATACCTTAAAAAATGATTGAGTTATAGCACTTTGAATTTTGCTTATGGCTGACATTTTGAAACGGTCTGATCTGAACGATCCACAAGGTTGCTTTAAAATGGCATACACTTTATGATATCGTGGAATTTGGTGACTCTCTAAATCGCTTAAAATAAAACCAGGTTGAATAAAAGATGACTAATTTCTAAAAATTTCTATTAATATTCAGTCTTGACAAAAACTAGTATTCAATCTTATAAAATCACTAATTTTATAAGATTTTTTCCTCTAATTTCAGCTTAGTATTTTTGAACAATGTAACTTACCTTAAAATAAATAAATAAATATATAAGTATATGAAAGCTACCTCTTCCTCCCGGCATTGCCGGAAGGACTTTTTAACTTATATTTGAAAATAAGCATAGTGAAGGATATCGATCAGTTCATAAATCTATACCTTAAGAATTTAAATTTAGAGAAAAGCAAAAAAAAAAAAATATTGATTAGATTATTTTATATAATATCTTGATTTAAATATATAAATTAAGTAACGAAATTTCTTAAATTATCCTTAATATCGAATCAATACTGATTATACTGGATATCTTGGGATACAAAACTAAACCATTAATTTGAAATAATTTCAATGAAATGCCAATATTTATTAAATATTGACTTTACATGTTTGTGATATGTTGTCAGTATCTTAAAAGCAAGACTATAAATTTGAAATATTGGAAATAAAATGTCGATGCATTTTTTTGCCAATATTGGACGAAAATTGAACACTCCACTTGAAGCAGAATATTTCATGTCGAATTGCAACTATTGGGCATTCATATTAAGAATTTATTAACTTTATCAAAAAGTTATTAAATTATTATACAATATCTACCTTTGTGCTCATAATAACTTTTTGATAAATTTGATAACTTTTGTTATTATTATTATTTGATTATAATTATAACTTTATTAATAACATTTTAAGTTGAGCTTTGCATGTGATTTTGTTTGCGTTTATTTAACCTCCCCAGTCCTGAAGTTTGCCTGTAGGAAACACTAAAGAATACCTTTTAGCTGAATTTAAATCCTTCTAGAATTGTTAAAAAATTACTATAATATGAATAAATGCATGCATATCACAAGTATTGATATATAGGCTGATACATCAATAGAGATGTTTTACAGTAATTTTAAACATATTTAATGGTTAATCGTAACATTACTCTCAGAACTGAGCAGGATAAAAAAAAACGTACTTTTCGAATGTGTAATAAAATTGTAAATGGAAAAAAAGTTGTGATTTTCCGGCACTTTATGTTGTAATTTTTCAAGTCCCGATTTTGTAAAATCGAATTCAATTACCGATGCTGCGAAATGGAACTTAAATAAAAATAAAATAGAAAATCGAATACTTTCTATCATGTACCATGACGTTATTAAGAACATGAATTTCCCGAGACTTGATAAACCTCATAGCACTCTTAAAGACTGCCGCTCTTACAATTTACTGCAACTGTGTTGGAAGCCGGGATGCTAACACCCTTTGTTGTAAAACAGTGTTTTTCAAAGCACTTTATTTTGTAATTTTTCAAGCATCAATACTTTGAAATCGAGCCGATGCTGAGAAAACAAATTGAACCAATCAGCGAAATAAGAATTAAACTCTTTCTGTCATAAGTTTCACGCCGCGAATAGCAACGCGATTTACTCCAGATTACAAATTGTAAATTTTACATCAATTGTGATGGCAGACGGGAGACCACTATACTGTCTACTTATGAGTATTACGCTAGAGATTCATAAAATTTATGTTGAAAGTGTAAAATATGATATACATACCTTTTTACATATATAAAATAAAGCTGAATAAACAAAATCATAAGGCTGAATGCGATATTTCACCTTCAGTTATATTCAATTACAAAATACACAATATGGACTTTAAAAAGTTCACTGTTTCACTTAAAAATCTACTAAAATACCCAAATAGATGTTACAAGTTAAAAATATACATTTTCTCTAAAACGTCTTAGCATTTTCGGCCTGCATTTCCAGAGGTAATCATCAGAGAATATTTTATCATTAATTGTTGTTTATTTATACAAATACGTCATTTCGTTTTGAAATAGGAGAGAGAATAATTATTAGAGTTCAAGTAGAAATACATGTAGCAGTCTTTTCTACTGAATCTAATACATATGTCAAATATATTCATAAGGAAGAAATATATAAAAAATGTATCAAATATCTCAAACAATAATATTTTTCTCTATTTAAGTTATATCTAAGGGACTATTACTTATACTTCCGACTCTAATAATTTCGGCTCTCTCATTTAAAAATGAAGTTACGTATTTGCATCAAGGAACAGCGATTTGTTATTAAAATATGTTCTGGTGATGGTCTCGGGAAACGCAGGCCGAAAATGCTACGAAGTTTTAAATAAATGTATATTTTTAATTTGTAACTTTTATTTTATTATTTTAGTCGCTTTTTAAGTAAAACAGTGAGCTTTTAAAAATTCATATTGTGCATTTTATAAAACTGAATATTTACCATCACATATTCAAAGTTAAAATTATATTTTGTAACAATAGAGTAATGTACTTTGTAAAAATATATTACTTGATAAAAACAGATAATGCCAAAAGAATAGATGGATATACTTCAGTATCGTAAAAAACATTTCGAATGCTAATGATGTACAAACACCATTAAAGGGAAACCTATTATTAAAACCCATAAAGTTATCAGAAAAATTTCCGGCTCTACATCAATGTCTGCACTCATCTGGTAAATAAATCCCATTCCATCATGTGCACCTTGATATACACTCAATCACAAAAAATGTAAAGGTAATTTATCTAAGATCGAAAGAAATTTCAAATCTGTTCAATATTTTGTTTTTGTTTTACAAAAAACTAGGACACAAAATATGTATCGATGAAAATAAGGGTTTATTCATCATTTCCGTAAACAAAATGTCAAATAGATGCAAGTTCATTCTTTTGTTAAAATATACTTTTTTAATAACTACTTTAGAGTTTGCGTCGAAAATTTTAATTTTTGAGTGTGTAACAAAATCTTAGATTTTGTTTTTGACTACCTGAAAGAATTTGAATAAAACAATAAATATGTCAAAACAACGAGTATAGATATTTACGAAATTAAAAATTAATTTAAGAATTTTATCACTATGAGAACAATGTTAAATATGTTTAAAAATATATAAGATATGAAATAAATGAATCTACAATATAGAATCCCTCTACTTTTGTGAGTGTGGGACCTCATATTTTCCATTTTCAATTACATTTCTTAATTTTTTTATTGAATGTAAATTTTTGCATTTCCTCCATTTTTTATAGTTTTAAAATTTTTAATTTTTATTAAAGTTATTCTGACGGGAAAATGACGAATTTGTTTTTTATTAGACGATTTATTTATCAAATGATTGGGATACAGATTTTAAGATTATTTTAAAAATTTAGTCAGTATGTGATATTTTTTTGTGTGTGTGTGTTTGAGTATGTATGCGCGTGTGTGAGTATTTGTGTCTATTAACGTAAGAAGATCCAGTAGATTGAGAAGAAGAAAAAGACTGGGAAATTAAAAAACTGTCAAATTCGTTTTCTGATAACAAATCTGTTTAATGAAACATTTTATTTTCATTCACTTTTATGAATTTTAATTTTGAAACATATAAATGAAATTTTACAAGCTGAAAAATTGTAAACTCTCAAATAGTTTATAAGCAGCGCCTGGCGGGTTTGTTAGCACATAAAAAAATTGGCTCAAAATTTATATATTTCTTGATATTTTTATATCAGTTATGCTTAAAAAATAATGGCACCCAGACTAAAAATTCAGTGTTACAAAAGAAAAAAAAAGATTTATTATTGTTGCAATATGTTGTGATGATCATAATATTTTGGATCTTGTGTGTGAATTTAAAAAAAATTACAATAAAGTCATTGTTCAAGAAATTGATTTTGTAAAGAATAAAATTATTCTAAGAAAGTAAATCCTAGAATGTTGTATTTAAGAAGATACATATCGTTAAACTCTTGGTTGCGAGGAAAAATTATTACACCCAATTAAAGTGTTAAAAATTCTGTTAAAATAGATTCTATTTGTTATTTTAAACGCATTAAACAATGCGAATAAAAATCATGATATGAAAAGAAGTGCAGTATTTATGAACTTTAAAAGAATTGAAGTTATTTTAAGATGCTAGCTCATATAATTCAAATAATAACATATTAAGACCTCAATCATAATCAGCGTAAGCAAAATTGAATCAATAAACATCGTTAATTTAACTCTTTATCTACCGAATTATGAATTCATGAAAATTTTACATTCTAAAACATTTTACGTAAATTGTGTAAACTACATTAAAAGATTTGCATAAGCTTTTAGTAGATTTTTGAAGAATTTTAGAAGGATTGGAGGATTTAGAAGGATTAATTAAATTTTAATTTACAGGGATTTTGTGCAATATTTATAACCCCACTCAAATCTTTTATTTTAAATTGTTATCTTAGTATTTTGTAGAATTATAACATGTATAAATACGATTTCTTACAGTATAAATATAGAAACATTTTCGAATTGAAAAACGCCATCCGCCTCCCTCAGCCCAAAGAAAGTTGAAAAAATAAAAAGGCAAAAGAAATCATCATTTTAAAAATATTTTTGTTGTGTGTAACCAATAATGTTTTTGGAACAAAGTAAAGTAACGTATCTGTAACTCATTCTAAACAGTATTACAACTGATTGAGATATTAAAAAAATTATAATAAATAATTTTAATGGTACTTATAAGTACAGTCGGTAGATAAAGGGTTAAAATACAAATACTGTATTTTAATGCAAAATTTGAAGCCGTAATAAAGGATAAAAATTATTTTCCTTATAATTTTTTTTATGTATATTTCATATTCTATTTTTCATTTTAAATCTAATTTTTCACGTTTTTCAATTTCTATATTAAAATACATTATTAATCTATATACATACTGTGTAGTTTAAGTAAATTACGATAAAGTTGTTAAAGAAATTGATTTCAAAAAGAATAAAATTATCATAAGAAAGTAAATCCTACAGAAATAACAGTGAAATTAGTATTTAAGAAAATTCATACCACAGAAAATTTGGTTGCGCGAAAAAATTATTACATACAATTAAAGTGTTAAGAAGTTTGTTAAAATAGATTTTATTTTTTATTTCAATTGTATTAAAAATATGAATAAAGATCATAATATGAAAGGAAGAACAGTGTTTACTAACATCGAAAGAATTAAAACTATTTTAAGATGTTCGGTTATATTATTCAAATAATAATATAATTAAATTTAGCTATGACAGACCTGAGCAGAATTGAATCAATAAAGGCTGTTACTTTAAAATGTAGATATCATGTTTCAACATAAAAGGAGAAAACATTATAAAGGATAAAGGTTATTTTCTCTATAATTTTCTTTTATATTTCATGCTCTAATTTTTATTTCCAATCTACTTTTTCCTGCTTTTAAAATTTTTATATTGGAATACATTATTAGTATAGATTAGCATTGTGCACTTCAAGAAAATTACAAAGTCGTAATTCAATAAATTGATTTCGTAGAAAATAAAATTAATATGGGAAAGAAAATCCTATTAAGATAACAGCAGAATGGGATATTTAAGAAAATACATATAGTAGATATCTTTGTTGCGAGAAAAAATTATTACATCCAATTAAGTTTTAAGAATTTTATTAAAATACATTCTACTTGTTTTAAAATCATAATATGAAAGGAAGAACAGTATTTATGAACATTGAAAGAATTAAAATAATTTTAAGGTAGTGGGTTATATAATCAAATAATAATGTATTCAAACTTAATTATGGCCGGCCTGAGCAAAATTGCATCAATAAACATGGTTAGTTTATTAAAAGTAATCATGTGTGCGTTACCAAATAATGTGTTTTAACATATAATGTGAAAACTTAAAAAATGATAAAAATTATATTCTGTATATATATTTTTTCTTTTATATGTTACGTTCTATTTTTTATTTCCAATCTAGGTTTTCATGTTTTTTAAATTTTATATTAAAATTTAACATTAGTATATATTAGAACTTTATACTTCAAGAAAATTGCAATAAAGCCATTGTTCAAAATATTATTTTGAAAAAATCATTATAAGAAAGTAAATCTTAAAGAATTAACAGCTGATTATTATATTTAAGAAAACGCATATCATGGATACTTTGGTTGCGAGAAAAAATATTACATCCAACTAAAGTGTTATGTTTGTTAAAATCGATTCTATTTGTTGATTAATTGTATTAAAAAAATGCGATTAAAAATCTTAATTTAAAAGGAAAAACAGTATTTATGAACATTAAAAGAAGTAAAATTGCTTTAAGATGTTCGTTTATATAACTCAAACAATAATATAATAATAATGTATAATGTAATAAAATAATAATAATGTATTAAAACTTAATTATTACCGACCTGAGAAAAATAGCATCAATAAACATGATTACTTTCAAATACAAATACTGTGTTTTAACATTAAACGTGAAAACATGAAAAATGATTTAAAAAAAATTCTATATATTTTTTTTACTTTTCTTTTATACTCCATGCTTTGTATTTCATTTCCAATCTAGATTTTCATGTGCTTTTAAATTTCCAATTAAAATTTAATATTAATATATATATTAGAATTCTATACTTAAAAAAATTGCAATAAACCAGTGTTCAAGAAATTGATTTTGAATAAAGTTATTATAAGGGAATATATCCAGAAGAAATAACTGCAGAATCTTATATTTAAGAAAACACATGTCATAGATACTTTAGTTGCAAGGGGAAATTATTATATCCCGGAAATCATTGAGATGAAATTTCAATTTTAATTCCGTGTTAAACGATGTCTGAAGGATGCGAACATGCAGAAAACGAACGGGTTCAATTATCATCTCGCTGACTCATACGATTCGAATTCTTCAACACAAGTGAAACGTCCGCGACTTGCGATCCGAGGAATTTAACGAAGATGTAGTTGGCAAAATTTTTGGTTGCACTTTTATTGAAATATTCACGATAATGACTCCCTTTGTCCGGAGTTGAGGAATTAAAATTAGCATCTAGAGTCACAAACGTGTAATTAGACTGCGATTTCCATTTTCAATTTATCATTAATCAGTGAGAATCGTCAGACGACTGCAGATACGTTGAAGTTTTGCTTCGGTAACTCGAAGTGCTGACTGAATATCACGTTTCAGACCGTTAAACTTTATACTTTACGTTAATTTCGAAGACTGCTTCTAACGGAACGAAGTATATTATGCTTGTTTGTGATACTGTGCTATTGGAGAAAAAATCAACTCAAAGATGATATAATTAACCAGTCTGTTTTTTAAAAGTATAATTATATTATAAATGTAAACATAGCATGCTGAAATACAGTGTGGAGCCATTTTTAAAAGTGCAATTGTATTATAATTAGGAACATGGTATATTAAATACAGTGTGGAGTAGAGATGAGCATTATTTAACATAACAGGATAAATATTCGTAATATTAACCAAAAACCTATTATTCAATAACAGATTACCAAAAACTCCCTGTTAATTTTGGAACGCCTTGTATGATAAGCATTTTAAAAAGAAGAAACAAATAGTAAGGCTGAAAATCATTTTAGGAATACATATTTATAAATTAATAAAAGTTTAGTTATATAAAAAAAATTTCAACTTATAAATATATTTGAATTCTGAGGCAAAGAATTTTTATTACTGAAGAAAACAAAAATCCCCAACTGCATTAAAACGCTTTTGAGACAGAGAGAGAAAAAAAAATTCGACGCACAAAAGAAAAAAAAACCCTATGAAACTTTCTTTTTGACGCATCACTGTCGATCTAGGATTCCAAGACATTAAAAATCCTTTTGGTCTAATCAAGGAAGTCAATCATAGGAACGATTTTCCTTTTGCATTGTCCAAGACATTAAAAAACCTTTTTGGTCTAATCAAGAAAGCCAATCATAGGAAACCTTGTCCTTTTGCCATCTCAAAAGTTCACGTGATAAAATCTCTCAAAAGCTATTCGTTGTTGATTATTCTATGAATATTTAAAAACATCTGGCTTTGATTCTTCACAGAATATATTTTATCGTTTGAATTTTTTATAATGCTCACAGTTGCAAAAATTAAAGCAATAGAATCAGTTTTTAGAATAACGAAAACAACATTTATTGAAAAAAACAGCTGGAATAATGAAAACTGGTTAGAACACTGAAAATGAAATGGGGGAAAAATGTGTTTTTATTCTAGAGTACGTGAAGTTAGTGACACTTGCAGATTATTAAAAAGCAAAGAGGTAATGTCGGTCATCTTAGGTCATATTTTTAATGGGAAGGGAACCTCTGTTTTAAAAATGGAATTAAAGAGATTTACGGATTTAATTGTTGATAGAAAGCTGTTTTATCGCTCGGGCACGGGACATAATCTTTCGTTGATGTAGTTAGATGGGTAAAACGGTGGCAATCTTTGAGTTTGATATTTAAAAGGGATATTACTATGTACTTATGGTATTTGGGGAAAGGGGGGTATTCTGGCGCTATGATTTTTATTTAATAAAATGTTTATTACTGTTTTTTTTATCATTATTATTTTGTCAATATTGCGTCGTTAGAAAATATGAACTGGAAAACATTACTTTTGTAATTTTCCTTAGCGATATCTTACTTATTTAATTTGCATATTTTTATTTGTAAGGATTCCAGTTACATATATATGATTATTTTGGACAATTTGTTTACTCAAAACAAAATTTTGTAAGTTTAAATTTCGGAGTTGCTGGACAGTAAAAGTATGTGTGTTGGAAGATCTTTTCATTTAACTTCGAATTTTGATTATTTTAATTTTTACACAAATTAAGTTCTTATAAAATTAAATTGTCAAATTTATTGTAAAATAATGATTACATGGGTGATTTTAAACTTTTTAAATACAAAATTAATTAATTAATTATAGTTATGTTTTTAACTTAACCAATTATTTTAATATAAGAATAATTAATACGAGACTTATTGATGTAACTTTTTTGCAATGTTTTAACGACTCAAAAAAAAAAAATCTTCCACAGAATCAAACTTTTACAATATTACAAATTTCTGAAGTCATTAATAATCAATATAAACTATCTCAGTGATGTGCATGCAATCCTATTATAGATGAGAACTAAAGATGATTTTTAGATGCACAGTGCATGTCAATCAATTTGAAGGCGACACCGATCTTAGTGTATGAGTTTTCATCATTTTCATTGATGATTGAAAGGCGTTTGTCTCGAATGTAATATATATATATATATATATATGTATATATATATATATATATATCAGGCAATAAAAGAAAGTACCATTAATTATTTTCACCGCAATATCTTATACTCTATCTATTACACATATACTTAGAAATTTTTTGAAAGGAATATTGTCAAAAATTTGTTTCGAAGTGTCTCTAGGTAAAACTTCAAAATAATTTTTAAATTGAAAATACATAATAAATTTCAATTGATATATAAGAAACATCGAAGAATAATCGGAAAAAAGAAAAGAAATAATGAAAAAAATAGCAAAATAAGAGAAACTAGTTAGGTGTGCTAATTCCAAAAATTTCTTCTATCTTATGCGTACATTTTAATATTTAAAAAAGTTGTTACAAATATTAATATTTCAATATTATTAGTTCAATACAATACCAATTTTGACCTTCATCTTCAAATTCTGCTTCAGTCAATTAATCGGAGTGAAAACGAGTTAATCGTGATCATGATATTTATTAAAATCCTTTTTTCTTTGTTATTCTGTTGTACATCAGCAGTTTCCGAATAGCTACCTTAGCATTATGCGAAGTTTATGTTGCTGCACAAGCCACTGATGTACAACAGAACAACGAAAAATCGAGACACTTACACAAAGGTGGCTATTACAGCTCCCCCTTTCAGCGGAATATATACAAATTCGAGGAGGCTCTGCTTGCCATAGCTACACACACACACACATATATATATATATATATGAAATTTGGTTGAATTTTATGCATAACAATATATTTTTCGATGGTACAATAATGAAAATACCACAAAAACCGCTAGTTACAAGTCTCTTTCCAGCGGAATATTTCTAAATTCGAGGAGCAATGCTTTCTCGATGAAATTATATATGAAATTTGATTCAGTTCTTGATGAATAACTTTATACAGCTTACAATAATGAAATCATCCCAAATACTGCTGTTTCAGATCTTCCTTCCAGCAGAATATTTCCAAATTCAAGGAGTACCTGCTTGCTATAGCCAAAAATATATACACGAAGTTTGGTTCAATTCTATGCATAACTCCATTATTCCATACATTTTCGATGTAGAAAAGCGACATATCTACTGACAGACAGACATTCTGTGTTAACTTATTTTTCAGGGTCTCTGACCTTTAAAATATAAAAATCAGTCACAAACAGAAAAAAAAAAAAAAAAAAAAAAAAAAAAAAAAAAAACTTTACTTTCTTCTATTATACAACTCTTGGCAAAAAGTTTCCGGTCAGTGTTATCAAGTTTATGGATTTTTGCATTTCGAAGCATATATTTCGCGATTCATGAGCATAGGAGTGTTTTTCTATATGCCTAATAAAAGAACACGTATTAAAATAAAAACGAAAAGTGAATTCATTATAACAATCATATAATTTATAATTACACTACGAACGGAAAAGTTTTCTCGTGAGAAAAAAATATCCGATCAAGTCGGAAATTGGAAAATAATAATCGATCTATGAAGAAACATGTTTGAAATTTGCATATTGAAAACAGATAAGAATGCCTGCGCATGCATAAAATATATGAATCCTACTTAAACGAAGAAATCTTCCAGCTACGAGATTTTAAAAGCAGCTCTAAAGTGCTGGACAATGGCTCGTGTGAAACACCTGTCTCGCGATTTAAAAATCCGCATGATTTAATTGTTGCAAGAGGGAAATTCGCAAAGGTGAATGGCTGCTTTATTAAATTGTGCTCAAAGTACGATATGCGAAATTTGGAAAAAAATATCAGTTCCCTAACAGCAAGTTACAGGAAAGTGACAAGAAAAAGGTGACAGGTGACAGGAAAATTTACTTCGATGTGGATGTCCACGAATGACAACGCCTAGGGAAGACAGACAACTTGTAGAAATATCGAAAAAAAAGCGGTGAGCAACTTCAAAACAACTGAATTACGATTGGTCTAAGTATAAGTTAAAGGTATGTGACAGCCCTTTACGTAATCGTCTAAATGCAGTAGGATTTAAATTCTGTAAAGCTAAAGCGAAACCTTACTTGAAAAAGAAGCATAGAAAAGAGCGCTTAAAATGGTATAAAAAACATGTACACTAGCCACTTGATAAATGGAATAAAGTCATTTTTAGCGATGAATCTTCGATATCTTTCTGAAGAGGTGAAGACTGTCGAACATTTGTTTGGAGGCGAGTTGGTGAAAAGTTCAATGATACGTGTGTCAATACGGGGACTAAATTTATCACATGCAGTTACAGTTTAGAGTTGTATGACATCACAAAAGCGTCAGAAAGTTGTGTATTATGTTATGTACAGTACAGTTTGAATTGACATATTAGAGAATTTTTTGGTTCGCAGCATCGATCAATGGTTCGCGGATCAATATGACTTCTTACTTCAAGATGACAATGAAGCTCCGCATCACACCAAATCAGTGAAGAAATTTCTACAAAATGTATGTAATAATCTAATTACAATCATGACTTAGCCGCTAAATAGTCCAGATCTTAATCCCATAGAAAATCTGTGGAATATATGAAAAAGAAAATTGATTTTCGAAGGATCAGAAATGCCATTGAACTGCATAAAGCTACAAGTGAATGCTAGTGTGAAATTGCTCCCAATGAGTGTAAAAAGCTTATTGAGTCCATTCCATGAAGATTTTCGGTTGTCATCCGAGTAAAAGGTTGATTTACTAAATATTGATTACAGTGATCTGTTATTTTATTCCAAATCAAAGCGTGATTAAATATTTTTTTCTTTGACGTTTAAATTTTAATCACCATTTTTCTGTTTATAAAGTGATGTATAATGATTTTTATTTATTGCATATTTTTGTTCAATATGTATAATACAAATGTATTCTCGCTAATAAACGTTCAATTTTTAGGCAGTGAGAAAAAATAATCCTTTCTTACAATAAATGGTCGTGTTTGTCTAATGATCGGAAACTTTTTGCCATGGGTTGTAGAGGTGAAAATAAAAATCAATGAAAATAATTCTTTATCAAAATGTACAAATCTTCTGTATCTATCATTAAAAATCTTATAATTATATCTCTTTACTAAAAGTGTACCAAAAGTGTATCTAAAGATAATTTATTCCTTTGTTACCTATAATTTGAATAATAACAGCGGTGTTGCGGATTGAATCCCATTTTCAATATTTAGTAGAAACAAGGTAATTTCAATTGCGAGGTCATATTTATGCCTTTAGAATACATTTATATGTCATTTTGTCAATTCTATTATTATTTCAGACTATCGATATAATCTAAACATATTTTTGTCAATTTGAGCATTGAACTTAATCACTTGACAGTAAAATTATAGTTGCAATATGACATTTTTTTATTGGGTGACTTAGACTTTGAAAAAATATGTTATTTAATTTTTTTTAGAATATTCATAACAATATAATTTTTTAAAAATTCGTTTATGAATTGTATTTGAATAAATCTATCTAATAATAAGAATGCAAAATTAATTGATTACAAAATTAACTAATTATAAAATTACTTGATTATTTTTTACGCAACGAAAATTGAAATTGAATCATTGAAAATACATTAGTTATTTTTTCGATTAGAACAATGATTATAATTAAATTTATTTTTTAAATCCATTTAGGAATTATCTATAAATTAATCCATCAAAAATTACGTTTCAAAATCAATTGATTATAAAATAATTCAATTACAAAATTACTTGAATTACAAAATTACATGCACTACTTTAAACTTGACAAATAACTTTCAGATGCACAGTGCATTTGCTTGTCAATTAATTTGAACGCGACACCGATCTTAACGTATATATGGATATTCATCATCTTCAATGATGATCGAAAGGTCTTTGTCCCCGATGTATAAAGTATAAACCAATAAATGTTCAGCCATTAATATTCTCCCCTGCAAAGATGTCATATTTTATCCATTGCACATGTCTTTGCGAATATTTTGAAATTAATATTGTCAAAACTATATATCGAAATGATTCCCGGATTGAAAAGGCAATATTTTTTAATGGCAATGCATTATAAATCGCTCAGTAATCAGATTACAGAAAGTCAAATGGAAGTGGTATTTCAATTTCGAAATACGTAAATTTTCTTCATTGTATGAGGGATTCAGAACATTAGTAGACATAGTTTATTTAAAAGAAAAAATATAGTTTATTTTGAAGTTGCATAAAATTTGTTTTATGCATTCTCACAGTAAACCACGCACGTTTTCGCATACTTTCTCATATATGGCATCTATTTATAGATTTGGTTCACTATGTAATTGAATATAACAGATCTTATGCACAATCTAAAGGGACTATATCATTTTTAGGTGCGTTCGTAATTATGTAAATACGTAGCACCTATTGTTGTCGCTCAGTCCGTCCGTCTGTCCGTCTGTCTGTCCGCATATAACAACGCAAAAACTACCCAACCGAATCGTTTGAAATTTAAAATACATAATTATTACATAATTTTGTCGAGTCATTTCAAATTTTATGAAAATCGGATGGATAGATCATATACAGGGACAATCAAAAGCATTTCGTTACATTACGGTCAATGGGGAAAAAGTTTCAAATGCATTTTAATCGTTTGAAATTTAAAACGTATAAGTATTACATAATTTTGCCGAGTCATTTCAAATGTTATGAAAATCGGATGCATAGATCAATTACAGGGATAATCAAAAGTACTCCGTTACATTACGATCAATGGGAAAAAAGTTTCAAATGCATTTTAATGGTGTTCATTCATTTGAACATAATAGAATTAACATGAATCTATGAAGTATGTACTAAAATATTCATTCTGTACAATCTGTGATGCAAAGAATATTTATTATTAAATTACAGGGCCATACAAATGTATTCCACAAAATAATGTTATACGTGGAAACATTGTTTGGGGCGGGCTTTAATTATATTAAACAACTTCATATTTTGTGAATAAGATATGTACGTTAATGAAGTATAATAAAATTTACTCCCTGCATATTTACAGGAACACAAAGATTTCGACCACTATACTGTATCCGAAGTACGCTCTACTATATCAGCAAGATCTGAATATTTTAAAACTTCGTTATCGTACGAACGCACTTCATTTGCTACGATTCACGTGCAATTTCCAACTTGTTTTTTTTCAAAATGGTGATGTAGTAGTAAAACTTGTGACGGCTGATTATCTGCACGAGGGACATAAGCGCGAGGAGAAGTATCCTCTATTGGTGTCTTTTTAAAGGAACTTAACCCGTATTTACGTAAGGTTTCCTAAAGTTTGAAAAAAAAACTTTTTTTATGGACTTGGTCTACTATGTTTATGAGTACCTCGTATCATTACATTATATTATATCAATGGACAAATCTTCTGAGTCACATAGTTATAACCACAAAAGTATCTAAAGATCAATTTTCATGTCTTACTTTTAAATGTAACAATTACAACGTTATCGTTTGCCTAAAATTTCAAATAGATGTATCATTGATCTCAAAGTGTCTTTCTTGTAGTCACGCTGTTTTTTTTTTTTAAATCTTTAATAGATTTAGAATGAATACTGACGGACATCCTGTAGGGGGGAAAAAACCCACATTTTTTTCAAGACCACCTTATTTTCTTATCTTCTTTCCACTGTTAAATATTCTCATCCTTTCATGAATAAACAACAAACGGGTGGAGAAGAATATTTTTTTTGAAACAGTATTAAAGGTAGACAAAACAAGCCTTTGAAATGAGCCTAAGGCTGCGTTTAAATGCTTGTTTTACCTTCTTTCAACACTTTTCGATGAAACTTATAATTCTCCAACTTTATGTGGCTTATTCAAAAAAGATGGGGAGATTCAACAATTCAAAGGAGATAAGAAGATTAGATCGACTTGGAAGAAAGGTTTTTTTTCTCTGTAAAATTATTAAGAATTAAAAACCCCGCGTAACCACAAGAAAGATACCTGGAGTTCAATGATACACCTATATGGACCTTTAGGTAAGTCATACCGTGACTATCGTTGCATTAAATGAAACCTATCATACATGTGAAGTTTTGGCTAAATATTCTTACTTGTGTTTAACTTACGTTTGAAGTCTTCATTTAATTGCATGTGGAACATAAAACGGTTCAACATGAATTATAAACATGGTTCAAATTTTGATTTATATTATCGGCCTAAAAAATAGAGCTAAAAGATTATGGTGTTAAATGATTATGAACCTAAAAAATTACGCTGTTGAAACGTTTTTAAATAATTATTTTAATCAATATCGGTGTGTGTGTATATTTTTTTGCCTTCTTTTAAAATGTGGTTTTTTATGCTTTTTCTTTATTTTTTAAATTCCATTTTAGGTAAATAATGGAAACTTTCCGAAATTGTGTAACTAACGCATTTCTTTGAAAACATCTAACATTTTAGGTCTGAGTAAAAAAAATTCTTTAAAATAATGAAAAATATGTTTTAAATTTTTTCGATTTGAAATTATTTTTAGTAAAATGTTTTTAATTCTATTTATTTTAAGCCAAAATGAAAATTGCTTCCTATTATTCTCAAATAGTATGTTTTCTGACACCACAGCAAATTTTAAGGTGATATATTAAACAGTTTTTTTTTTTTTTAAAGTGTAACGATCAAACATACTGTTTGAAAAATATGTAGAAAGTTAATTAGTTCTTGATAACTAACTTATGCATGAAACTAATTTCTTTTGATTTATATATAGGCTATAATGTGTATATTTACTGTAAAAAACTCTGTCTCTTTTTTTAAATGAAATACATGATGTTAAATATTATGCAAAATGTGCTTTATTTTTCTTGTCGAGATGTTCCAAACGGCCTAAAGAAGAAACAAGTCGGAAATTGTACGTCAAACATAGCAATTCTTACTATAACGAAGTTTTAAAAATATTCAGATCTTGGTGTAATACTATACAGTACTTAGGATGCAATATAGTATCCGAAAATTTTTGTGTGCCCCTGTAAATACTGTCTGCTTTCTATTATACAGTAAGTATCTTGTAATAAACCTCAGCAACGTATATCAATTCCATAAAATGTGAAATAGTTTAACATAATTAAAACATGCCTTTAACAATGTTTCCCCCTAAACCATTATGCTATGGAATACTTTTGTGTGGCACTGTAATTTAATAGCAAATATTCTTTGCACCAAAGATTGTACAGAATGTATATTTTAATATGCACTTGCATATCAATTTTTTATGTTCGAAAGCGTGTAACATCATTAAAACGCGCTTGTAACTATTTTTTTCCCATCGGTTGTAATGTAACGGAATAAATTTGATTGTCCCTGTAAATAAACAATGCATCCAATTTTCATAAAAATTGAAATGAATCGCCAAAATCATGCAAAAATTACATATTTTAAATTTCAAACTATTCGGTTGGGAAGATTTTGCGTTGTTATATGCGGACGGTCGGACGAACTGAACGACGACTGTAGGTGCTATGTATTTATATAATCAAGGACGCACCTTAAAAAGAAAGTAGCCTTTGCAGTGAACTAAAGGTACATTTGTACAAAAATCTTGGCCCTCCCTGACATTTTGTGCTGCAGAAGTCCATACTTGGGTGTAGCCCGGAATTAATCAACTAAATAAACAAAGAAATAAATAAAATACTAATATGATTACATATTAAAGACTAGAAATGCTTGCAACGTTTATGTATTCGTTTAAATCTGAATTGATTCAAATTTATAGAACGATTTAAATGCGTCAGTTTTCAGGGAAATTTATCTTCTGCACGCGATCTTCTGCCACATTGCTACAAAATCTATTGTCTCAGAAGGAGGGAGGGTAAGGGATAGGCCATAGAATATGGAAGAGTTTCCCGACAAACATTTATCAGAGAAATAGACCGTTTAGCTGCAAATTTATTTGAACGGGACACCCATCTTAACGTTTGACATTTTTCATCTCAATGGTAACCGAAGGAAGCTTTGTTTCAAATTTATGAAAAATCCTAGAATACAACGCGGAATCATTTGTATTCACCAACAGAAACACGTGTTATCCATTGATTTTTTCAAAAGATAATAAAAGTTTTCTTGTATGTATTATTTTAATTTTGATATTTTTTCTTCTACATGTATAAAAAATTTAACATTTTTTTTCCATATTCTTTAGATTCATTTTTTAAAGTAAAATCAAGAAATTTGCTGAGGTGATTTTTGAGGATATGTATAAAAGGACGTGTGATTTCATTTTCTCTTAAGTAATTAGAATTTGATTTATAAACAATTATTTTCTCAATATGACCATTTTTTCCTTTCCCAGATTTCCCGTTTCGGAAAATTCGGTTCAAAAGTCTGACAGTTATTTTTGCAATGCTTTCTGCATTTATCAAAAAATTGACAAGTCAGACACATTATGTAATTTCTAAATAAGAAAACTTGCCAACTTGGTGCGTTTGAGAACAGAAATGAATTTAAAAATAAATTAGAAACTAGACAGTTTGGATTGGAATACACTCAAAAGAAAAAAATGAAAGTAGCCTTTGTAGTAAACTAAAGTTACATTTGTTCAAAAATATTGGCCCTCCCTGGCATTTTGTGCAGCAGGCGCTCATGTTTGGATTCATCCATTTAATAAATAAACAATTAAATAAAATACTAATATGATTACTGATTAAAGACTAGAAATGCTTGCAACATTTATATATACATCTAAATCTAAATCGACTAAAATTTATAGAATGATTTAAATGCGTCAGTTTTGACTGAAATTTATCTTCTTCACGCGATCTTCTGCCACATTGCTACGAAATCTACTGTCTCAGAATGAAGGAGGGTATAGGGGTAGGCCATAGAATATGGTAGGGTAACACCCTCCTATTTCCCGACAAACATTTATAAGAGAAATAGACCGTTTAGCTGCCAATTTATTTGAATGGGACACCCATCTTAACGTCTGACATTTCTCATCTCAATAGTGACCGAAGGAAGCTTTGTTCAAATTTATGAAAAATCCTAGAATATGACGGGAAATCATTTGTATTCATCAAGAGAAACACGTTTTATCCATTGAATTTTTCAAAAGGCATAATAAAAGTTTTCTTGCATTTATTGTTTGAATTTCGATTTTTTCTTCTAAATATGAAAAAGAAAAAAAAAAAAAAAAAAAAAAAAAACTTTTTTTTTTTTTTTTTTTTTTTTTTTTTAAGTAAAAACAAGAAACTTGCTGAGGTGATTTTTGTAGAAATGTATAAAATGCCGTGTGATTTCATTTTCTCTCACATAATTAGAATTTGATTTATACACAATTATTTTATCAGCATGACCCATTTTTTCCGTACCCAGACTACCCGCTTTAGAAAATTTGCTTTAAAATGCCAGCTCTAACAGCATTTTTTGCAATACTGTCTGCATTAATACAAAAATTGACAAGCCACATTATGTTATTTCTAAATAAGAAAACTTGCCAATTTGATGCTTTTGAGAACAGAAATGAATTTAAAGCGGTTTGGATTGGAATACACTTAAAAGTAGCCTTTATAGTGTTTCAAAATAAGGTAAAGGTAAATTTGTTAAAAAATATTGGCCCTCCCTGGCATTTTGTGCTGCAGGCGCTCCTCTTTGGATTCATCTACTAAATAAATAAACAATTAAATAAAATACTAATATGATTGCATATTAAAGTCTAGAAATGCTTGCAACATTTATATATTCATCTAAATTTGAATCGGCTCAAATTTATAGAACGATTTAAATGCGTCAGTTTTGAGTGGAATTTATATTCTGCACGCGATCCTCTGCCACATTGCTACAAAATCTATTGTCTCAGAAGGTGGGAGGGTAAGAGGTGGGCCATAAAATATGGCAGAGTACCATCCTCCCATTTCTCGACAAACATTTATCAGAGAAATAGACCGTTTAGCTGCCAATTTATTTGAACGGGACACCCATCTTAATGTCCGACATTTTTCATCTCAATGGTGACCGAAGGAAGCTTTGTTCAAATTTATGAAAAATCCTAGAATACGACGCGAAATCATTTGTATTCATCAACAGAAACACGTTTTATCCATTGAATTTTTCAAAAGACATAATAAAAGTTTTCTTGCATTTATTGTTTGAATTTCGATTTTTTTTCTTGTGAATGTATAAAAGTTTTAACACGTTTTTTTCCCATATACAAAGAATAACAAAGAAGAAAAATCATGTGTTAATAATAGATTATGAAACACTTTCAAACACTTCCTGAAGACTTTAACAAAACTTCGTTATTTACGGATGAATATTTATGATTTTGTTCTATTATTATAAGATGATCACTGTAATTTTTTGCTGAATTCAAATATAGGCAATTATTAAATAAAGGCAAGGTTATTTTAAAGAGAAAGTAAGAGAACATAAAAGTATCCAAAAAGTGTCCAGAAAGTTCAAATGGCCGTCATTTTGAAACAAAAAGGCGGATGAAACTGGCCAACAAGTTCGGTCGAGATATTGGTATGTATTATGCTCATGAAAAATTTCAACCAAATCGGTTAAAAAATTAAGGAGTTAGAGCATGACAAAATTCAGATATTAAGGTTAAGTGCTCATATTTTGCCCCCCTTTCCTGATTTCGTCCCCATTCATTTCTCTGCTTCTCTGAAAGTGGCGTCACTGATCTCGCAAGGCAAGATGAACGGAAGATAAAACGATTCAGAACTGAAAATTTCACTCGCCAAGACGAATCCGTATTTGTTATTAATGTCGGATTTCTAACTTTAGAAGATCTAAGTTCTTGCTACGTCATTTGTAGACAATATTTACTTTACCGTAAGTACTTTTTTCTATTCATTGCATGTATTATACGTAGGTAAGATGTTAAAAGTACCATATAGTGAGTTTTACAATGTTCAGTTTATTTTACAAGTACTGAAGCATCGCCATATTGGGAAGCAGCATCGTTCCAATTTCGTCCCGCTTTCAGTTCTTATTTTCGTACCGGGGACGAAATTAGGAACGCTTTTTATGCGCTGTAAAATTCTGATAAATAATGTGCCTGCAATTTTGTATGTAAATATGTATAGACTTAATCTTGAGGATTTGTTTCAAATTTTGTAAATAAGTTCATTTTAACAAGAGATCAGGGAAGTGCCACTGATCACATCAGCAACTTTTGCCCGAGGAGGTTCAGAAACATTGATCATTGGATCTCCGCATAAAAGCAAAGTGAAAAATTTCCAGGTGATGAAAAAATGCTCAGATGAAAAAAAAAACTTCTGACTACTACCTCTTAGGGGGGAGGAAAAAATTCACCGTGTGAAAAGTCCAAACATGACCTACCTAGCATCATTGATGACGAAAATGATCCTTCTGTTGAAATTCGTCATGATGATAATATAAGCGATGATGACGACAATGATACAAAGTACCCTACATGCTTGAAGCGTTTTTCTCATGATAAACATGGGAAACAACGGGCTCTGTGTCTTCAGTGCTGCACATGGTCGCACGAAATATTCTCAGGAGCAAAGAACAATGCACAATTTATATGTTCCTCATGCTTGGATGGGTAATTTTTTATGGTATTATTGATGCTATCATTTACAATTAGGATTAATAGTACATTTCTTTGTACTATAAATTAAGGTAAATTAAGTTATTTATTTTGAAACAAATTTTGATTTAGTTATAAGTTAATCATTGGCTTTTGCAATTTTTTTCATGGGGACGAAATTGGTACTCTTTTTTAATTTTTTTTCCATATTGAGATACTTTTGAAAAAACAATTTTTCGTATTGTTAAAGATTTTTTGTTCAACATTTGCTCGTGTTTCCATGTAGGTGAATAGTTAGTCTATACCAAATCCAAATTTGGTAGATTTTCACTGAAAATTAAAACTTCCAGGGGCATAAAAGTCACTGGGGAACGATAATACGGCACTTTACCTTATTACAGGCACGGGCAACGCTGGGCGGGATATCTAGTAATACGTATGCCAAAATTTCAACAGAGGATGGTTTTTGGGATATAGGGGTCATGATCAGTGAAAAAATAGCGAAATTTCCTGATGTCCTTTTTTTTTGGGGGGGGGGGGCGTTTGCAATAAATAGCTCTTTACTTTTTGCAATGAAACCTACCAAAAGGTTTCCACAATTTTGGCCACTACTGTATGCTAGTATTTAAAGTGACATCGAAGGGTAGGGCAACCAAATATATCTGAATGCTCTATGCGCCCTATTTTTTGTGCTTCCAATTCTGGAATGTCTTCAAGAATCCACAATGTTCTCAATGTTCTCAATAATTATCCTTTTAGATCTTACTTTGTTTTGAATTTTGTATTTCTGTGTCCATTTAAGTTCGTTGAAAGTTATGTCTCGCGGTTCATATCACATTGGCACTCCGTAAATCATGTCATGTCTAACACTCATCTTAATGCCTGGCCATTTTTGATTTCAATGGTTGCGTTCTCTGGTATTTTGTTCTTTTTCTGTTTTCTTTTGTTGTTTCTACGCCCATCCCAGTATTTATAAACAAAATGAGCAACGAATTAATAAACACCAATTTAATTGAACATTAAAAACTCGAAATCCTTGAAAGATTTATATGGTTTAAATCTGAATTGATGTAAATTTACAGAAATATTTAAACGGGTCATTTTTTTTTGAATGAAATTTCTCATCTGCACGCGATATTTTGACGTAATTGCTATAAAATCTATTGTCTCAGAATTATTGGGGAGGAGGTTATAGAATAAAGCATAATATCAGCGTCCCATTACATGACAAACATTTGTCAAAGAAATACACCGTTTAGATTCCAGTTGATTTATTTGAAAGAGACATCCATCTTAACATATGCCATTTTCCATCTTAATGGCGAGCGAAGGGAGCTTTGTTTCAAATTTATAGAATATCCTAGAATATGACACGGAATCATTTACATTCATTAACAAAAGCACTTTTTATCCATTGAATTCGTCAAAAGACATAATAAAAGTTTTATTGTAATTGTTATTTGAATTTCGTTTTTTCTCTTTAATTTTAAAATTTGTAGTATGATTTCCGCCTCTATACCTGGTGTTTCTTTTTTTAAGTCCTGAAAGTAAAACATAACAAAAACAGATATAACAAAAAAAAACCACTGGTCCAAGTGACCTGAAATTTCACAAATATGCTGTTAAAGCAAAGGATATTTTTTAGGCGTAATTAAACAAATAAAATAAAATTTAAATTAAATCGACAGATAGCGCTGTTTAACCTCTTCAGACCCAAGGTGCATGTTTGTGTACATTTTGTTTCAACTGCGTATTTCACTTATTATTTAAAATTATTTTATTGAGACGAGAAGATGTCATTTGTGTACGTTAGTCTTTTCTAGTACCAGCAAGAAATAGCGCTAGTAATCTTAATTCATATGATTTTGGAGGAAATAAACGAGCAATCGCGAAAATATAAGTCTTCGAAAAAGTAAGTACATTTTTATAATTAGAAAATTAATATTTATTCACAATAATTTTTAAGAATGCTTATAAACTCTTCAGTATTGCATTAAACATTTAAATATTTTAGCTAGGTCATAATATCTATTTAAATGAGATGTAATTTGTAAGGTGCACGTGCGTGCACCTTCGGCTTCAATTCTGTGTTTTTGGAAAGAAGTCACCTCACTAAAAAATTTGTACAGAATGATATCTAATTGGTGCAGACCTAAAGTTGTTGAATGATTTAAAATTTATACTTAATTATAAATAAGGAGTCATTTTGTTGATGTTTTAAATTAAACATTATTTTTTAAAAATCATAATTATTATATGTTTGTAAGAGTAAATAAACTGATGAGGCCAATGGAGATGGTGAGTCTTCTGACAATGAAAATTTAGATGACACATATATAGCCGTTGAGGATATTGCTTCAGTTTCTATCCCGAATTTATGTAGCAATAAAGTTTAACCTAAAAGACCTTTGTTATTGAAAGCTGAAAATGAGTGCATTTTTAAAACTTGTGTTACAGAAAATTACAATAATAATGCTGAGAATAAAACCTTATCTTTTCGCAAATATTTATTTAATCATTTTTTCTTTTAATGGTATTCGAAGGACTATTGATTGATGAGGGATATCTAAAAGCAGATTTCAGCATGGTAAATCCTTTTGAATCATTTCTAGATTAGCTAAATGAAGATTTTTGTGAAAAAGTTTGATATGAAACCAATTTATATTCACTTCAAATACGAAACCATCTCTCAATAAATGCATCTAAATATGAAATTATAAAAGTTGCAGGAGTTCAGATATTCATGGGATTTAAAATATCTCCAAGCAAGGTTCTACTGGCAGAAATACTTAGAATTGCAGCTA
This sequence comes from Maratus speculifer, assembly GCA_964019185.1. Classification (NCBI taxonomy): domain Eukaryota; kingdom Metazoa; phylum Arthropoda; class Arachnida; order Araneae; family Salticidae; genus Maratus; species Maratus speculifer. The sequence continues at coordinate 353,387,725 of OZ025294.1, forward strand.
TGACACGTGATCGATTTTTTGAGATTAGAAAATTTCTTCATTTTCAGATAAATCATCTAATAATTAAGCAGATGAAAAAATATACAAAGTAAATCTTATCTTGAATGCAGTAAGAATTAAATGATTGTCCCTGCCCTTCCAAAACATTTATCACTAGATGAAAAAGATCACTAGATCTCATCTGCAGGACGTTGTGGATTTAGACAGTATATGCCGTTAAAACCTAATCTCTTTGAATTAAAAAACTTTGTTTTATCCGTCAGTGATGGCCTTACCCTTGACTGCCAAATATATCATATAAAAGAATTGTACCAGCTGATGATTCAAAATAATTATGATTAAGTCTAGGTGGAGGCATTGTGAAATTGCTTTTTAAACTTATACCAAAAGACAAGGCACAGGTGATTTACACGGACAGTTTTTTTTCTAGTATAAAATGTGCCTGTTTTTATTGAGGAAAAATATCTAACAAACTGGAATGATTATGAACAAAAGACTTGGAGGTGCAGATAAAAAAGTCAAGAATGATCGAGATTTGTAACGCGGAGAGTGGGATGAGAGATTAAGGGAAGGGAAGGATATGTGCATACTAAAATTGAAAGATAACAAATGTGTAACTTTTCTTTCGACTTGCATATATAGCGATCCCGAGAGCAGTTGTGTTAGGTGGTCTAAAAATCAAAACTGTAAAATTAATGTAACACATCATACAATTCTGAATACATACAATACGTGATGGGTGATACAAATTTAAACGATAGGGGTTTAGCTTACTACCATTGTGCTATTTCGCACAAAAAAGTAATCAATGTGAGTTTTTGTACATTTTATAGATTTCTTTATTTCCATTTGTTTTATAACGTATATCAGAAATTTCAAAGCAGGTGAAGTTCCTCGAAAAGACAGACTGTCTCTCCAATGGTGTTTTTAGAGATTGCATAAGTACTGATAAAATATGAGGGCGAAGTAAGTGAAGAACGATGACCAGGGTGAGCACGCAAAATTTATTCATTTGAAAATGATTCTGAAGACGATTCCAAAATAAACCACACCGAAAACAACGTAAGGGTATTCAGCAACCAATTTACTAGATTAGATACGATAAGATTGTACATTTTCCTCGTTCAACATACTATGATAACTTTGCTTCAAAATGTAAGTATGAAGGCTGCAAATCAAGAAAAAGAGTTATTTGTACATAGTGAAATATATATCTCTGTATCAAAATAATAATAATAATAATAATTGTTTCGAAAATAACATATAAAAAAAGCTTATATGTATCAATTGTCCAACAAATTCCTTGTTTAAATAATTTTTTAAAAAATGAAGTGTTTTTCTTGCAGTATGAACCCGAGGTGCACATATGTATACCTGTTAGTAAATAGAAACTAATAATAATAATTTTTTTTTTTTTTTTTTTTTTTTTACAAAATTATGTTTCTATACGTATAAATAGATGGAATAAACTGTGAAATAATTTTTATGATGTCATAAAATGTGTCAGGTCTGAAGAGGATAATGTATATGAGTCAGGAGGTGGGATTGTGCACGATACACGCACACTGGGGATAAAAATGTATTTTTTTGGCGTCATTGACACAGTCGATGCTAGGTCATCTGTAGAGTAACGAATATGAGGTATGCGTGCTTCACATTTTTATCGCCGATGTGCGTGTGTCGTGCGAAAGCTCATCTCCTGACTCATATATAGTGCTATCTGTTGATTTGATTTAAAGTTTATTTTGTATTATTTTTTTTAATTATTATTATTTTAAACCACGTCTAAAAATTCGTATTGTTTTGGCTGCATATTAGTGAAATTTCAAGACATTTAGATCAGTGGTTCTTCCGTTATAATGTTTTTCTTTCACAACTTAAAAAAAACAACAACAAAAAAAACACCCGGTACAAAGAATAAAAAGAGGATTGTATAAAACTACCACTCTAGAAGAGATCATTTATAAAGTGAGAAAAAGGAATCTTGATATTTATAGAATCAGTGCAACTAATATTTTCAATTGTTGGAAAAGCACTGGAAACATTTCGTTTGCGTTCTAATACACGAACTGTAACACATCGTTTAAAAAATCTCCAGATTCATTTCGACCTTGACATAAACTGGTGCTGATAAAGTTTGTATATCACTCAACAGATGACGCTGCTGTGCTGAATTTTTCCAGATTTGCAAATATATGTATTTCAAGATCTAATGGACGAATTTTAATTGATTATGTCTGGATGTATATCGCCCAGCAGATGATTCTGCCTTTTTTTATTTTAAAATAACCATAACTCAAGAACTAAGCAACGGAATTTCGTCACATATAATATATTAGACCTTGGCATAAATAGATTCTGAGAAAATTTTAGAGTATATATCCTTGCAAGTGGCGCTGCTATTCTGCATTTTTTACGATTGCTAAAATATTTTTACCTCAAGAACTAATACACTCAATTTCATCAAACTTCATATGACAGACCAGATAGTATTACCATTAAGGTTTTCTGAGTGAGAAATGCTCGTCGTTTGTCAGCCCAGTTATCTTAAACGGTAAAACACTGACCTTATAAACCAAGGATCTGGTTCAATTCCCGGTCTGGACAGTTTTTCGCCAAGTTGAAAATATTAACTGCATACTAGTTTTATTCAGATATTAGTTTAAATTTCAATAGAACCAAAATTACACATTGATTTAAATGGGTCTACGTTGTTCCACCTGCCACATTCAACAGACTGTATATCTTCTGCACGCAATCCTTCGCCTTCGCAAATCGCAATTTCTGCAAAATCTATTCTCTGAGAATAGAAATGGGGAGGAGTATACATACAATAAGGCAATATAACAACCTCCCATTCCCCGAGAAACATTTATCTGGCATATAGACCGTTTTGCTGCCAATTTATTTGAACGGGACACCCATCTAATCTTTTTCATCTCAATGGTGACCGAAAGAAGCTTTGTTTCAAATTTATAAAATATCTTAGAATACGACGCGGAATCATTTGTATTCATCAGCAAAAACACATTTTATCCATTGAATTTTTCAAAAGACATAATAAAAGTTCGGATGCATTTATTATTTAAATTTCGATTTGTTTCTCATGAATGTTTGAAAAATTTAGTATGATTTACGTCCATGTGTAAAACGTAAAAAAGAAATCTATAGAGTTAGGATTCAAGAAATGAATAGCATGAGCAAAAAAAAAATATTTACGTTTATTTTTAGCATCATTTTTGTTTAGTTTCACATTTATATTTTACAATTGATTTTGTACACATTTAACCCTTTATCTACCAATGGTACTTATAAGTATCATTGTGGAAAATTTCATATAAAACGTATTTAATCAGTCTATTAATAAAAGTTCTTTTTCTTACCCCACAATATAATTTACTCGATCTAACTTAGACAGAATAGAAAAACAGTCGAAGTTAAATATTTTAAAAAAGAGGTAATTTTCTTAATCATTTTCATAGGTATATAACTTTTTTCTTTGAAAAAAGGTTATGTGCAATATTTTTGACGGTAAAAGCCTTTCCATTTACAGAGAGTATCATAATACATTTAAATACATTGCTTTTATAAGAATTGTAATATTTGCATAAGAATATTTTTGATTAATTAATTTGATTTTTTTTGTAAATATTTTACAAAAAAAAAAAAAAATTATAAATACCGAAAAATTTAATCAGTTTTAATAAAAAAAAAACACTTCTAAATTTCACATTATTATTATTTTAAAAAATCCAGTATACCTTCAGATATTAAAGAAGACAATTATTGATGTTAAGCCATTTCTTGGCAAATAATTCGGTAGATAAAGAATTAAAATACGATTTAATTTTTATATTTATGCGATTTTATATTCACTCAAAAAATCTAGTGGATTTTATGTAAAATTGAAATACCGTTGCATTGGAGAAGCAACGCATAGTATGCAAGACCGAAGGCGCATGTCGTAATTTTATTTAAATCAATCTACACATTATTTTTAAGGGTATTTTATTATTATTATATATTATAACCGACTTGAAAAAAATTGTTTGCATAGTTGGATTTTTTTTCCTTTTTCAATATACAGGGTGATTCAGCTCGTCGGTGACAAACTTTAAGGATCGATAGAGCACAGCTAGACGAACATTTTTGAATAGGGAATGTAGGGTCCCTGACGCGATGGTAAGGCGCTAGGCGCTTTCGAAAATTTGGGTGCCGAAATTCGAAACGTCATAAAAACTAGGGAAATGGTTAGATTTTCTTGCTTGTTGCGTCGAAATGATTCTGTTTGTTTAGACTTTCTTCAGTACCAATTTGATAAGCGTATCTCTTAAAACATGGATAGGGGGCGCTGCAGACTTTGGAGAGCTAGACAACAACTTTAAGCCCGTTATTTTGATAATTTAACACATGCTCGCCAAAGTTTATACTCTAACTTAAAGTTTGAACCCAAAAGTAGAGCCCTGCAAAAAGCGTAAGAGCCGGAATAAAATGTCAAAGTACAGGGTGGTCGAAACTCGAAGGCTCCTAAGAGATAAACAAACAGATTTCTTGACTTATGGCATGCATTTTCATGATTCTGTTTGCTGGGGCTCTCTGAAACTCAGTTGAACGGTACAAAAAGAAACATCGATAGGGGGCGCTTTGGGCAAAAAACATAATTCGTTGACATTTCGGACGCTAACTGGAAACGGGGCGCTACGATCAGTTAGTAATAATGAAAACACATTTTCTACCTCTGCTCAACACTTCTGAATAAATTTAGACCAAAAACATCAATGATACTGGAAATTTATTTACAAAAAATAACACTACAGAAGATGCTCGAAATTTCGACCTTGGGCCATGATGCAGGCTTCGCACCTCCGTCGCATTGAGGAGTGTGTGTTTCCAACAATGCCAGGAGTATCTCTGATCTGCCCTGCAGCTGCCACAATGCGCGCCACAAGTTCTTCAGCACTGCTGACAGGTGTATGGTATACCTCGGCCTTCAGGTAACCCCAAAGGAAGAAATCCAAGCAGGTGAGGTCTGGTGATCGGGCAGGCCAGTGAACTGGACCCCCACGCCCGATCCACCGCTGGCCATACCTTGCGTTTAGATGGAGACGCACGTCGTTCGTGTAATGGGCCGGAGCTCCATCGTGCTGGAACCACATCTGGCGACGCGAACCTTCGGGTACGTGCGCCTCCTCCAGAAGCTGCGGCAGCACTTGATCCAGGAAAATCAGGTAATTTCCACCTGTCAGCCGTTCAGGTAACAAATAAGGGCCAATGAGGCAATCCCCCAGAATGCCGGCCCACACATTTACTGAGAAACGCTCCTGGGCTGCTCGGCTTCTGGTTTCATGTGGATTTTCATCACACCACACATGACTGTTGTGGGCGTTCCACATTCCCTCCCGGCTGAAGGTGGACTCGTCCGTAAACAAAATGCTGTTTACAAAACGGGGATCCCTGGATCTCATCGCCAAGTACCATCTTGAGAATTCCACTCGAGGGCCAAAATCCTGCTCTCTGAGCAACTGCACCCGCTGGATGTGGTAGGGGTGCAGATTCCGGGAACGTAAGATGCGCCACGCAGTTGCTTGCGAAATGCCAACATGTCTGGCGATATCTCTCGTGCTAAGACCTGGGTTGTCCTCAACCAGGTTAAGCACAGCCTCTTCGTTGTCGGGGGTGCTCACTGATCGCTCCCGTTCAGGCCTGCCTCCGTCGAAAGATCCCGTTGTGGACAACCTCTGGTGTACTCGAGCGAAGAAGGCATGGCAGGGGATTTGCCTGTTGGGGTAACGCTCGGCGTACAACCGCTGAGCGGCTCGTCCATTACAACCAGCAGCGCCATACGCCAAATGCATGTCAGCCAATTCAGAGTTTGTGTACCGTTCCATCCTACTACCGATCTGCAGACAAGTAACCCGAAGCTTAAGTAGGTACCGCACGTTCAAAAGACGTGTCTGCGCATACAACTACGTCATCTCGCGTTGTCGTCTACGCATTACGTATCTTTTGCATATCGATATGGTACGATATCTTTTGCATAAATCAGCAAAAAGCACCTTATGTAAATTTTATTGCGCGCATTGTGCATGATTGAAACCAGCTATGTTTGTTAAAAAAAAACAAACAAACTGCAGTTTTAATAGCTTCTTATGATAAATAAATTACTCTCTTGTTTTGTTTCTAACTGATCGTAGCGCCCCGTTTCCAGTTAGCGTCCGAAATGTCAACGAATTATGTTTTTTGCCCAAAGCGCCCCCTATCGATGTTTCTTTTTGTACCGTTCAACTGAGTTTCAGAGAGCCCCAGCAAACAGAATCATGAAAATGCATGCCATAAGTCAAGAAATCTGTTTGTTTATCTCTTAGGAGCCTTCGAGTTTCGACCACCCTGTACTTTGACATTTTATTCCGGCTCTTACGCTTTTTGCAGGGCTCTACTTTTGGGTTCAAACTTTAAGTTAGAGTATAAACTTTGGCGAGCATGTGTTAAATTATCAAAATAACGGGCTTAAAGTTGTTGTCTAGCTCTCCAAAGTCTGCAGCGCCCCCTATCCATGTTTTAAGAGATACGCTTATCAAATTGGTACTGAAGAAAGTCTAAACAAACAGAATCATTTCGACGCAACAAGCAAGAAAATCTAACCATTTCCCTAGTTTTTATGACGTTTCGAATTTCGGCACCCAAATTTTCGAAAGCGCCTAGCGCCTTACCATCGCGTCAGGGACCCTACATTCCCTATTCAAAAATGTTCGTCTAGGTGTGCTCTATCGATCCTTAAAGTTTGTCACCGACGAGCTGAATCACCCTGTATGTCCACGTAAAACTTTTGAACAGATGCTTTTCGATTGTCATAATAATTGTTACTTTATTTATTTACTTACTTTTATTATTATTTCATTAAAAGTACCGTGTACTGATTGTGGTATAATATCAATTTCTCTAAAATGATAAATTTGAAATTCATTCTGCATCTTGACCCAGTCCTTTTTTATCTTTCTCTATAAGAGATTGATTCAGATTGATCTATCAGATTGATCAATTAAATTATTCAAAATATTTTAATCTTTTTCCTACTAATAATATTGACTTTACTTACTGATAGAATGTCTGTCATTAATCATTTAACTGATCGATATTTTTGAATAAAATCTTTCAAATAATCTCTATTTTTTCAGTTCTTTTTCCAGAAGTTTTCACCGGTTTTTAAAACAGAATTTTTTACCTATTTGAATAAGAAAAATGCAAAATTTACAAAAAAAAAAAAAAAAAAAAAAAAAAAAAAAAAAAAAAAAATGTTACTGGTGAAAATAATAAATCGTGATTAGAATATGGTTGCCCGTACGCTCTACGGGAAAATCATGATTGGCAAAAATACCTTGCCTGTATGACGTACGGACAAATCATGGAAATAATAAACATTATTATTCTGAAATAGTAGTAGGTATTTTGACTAAAAAAAATTCTTCAATTCGGCAACGCTATTGTATAAGTCTATCATGAAACGAATTTTGCACATAATGTTGGTAAGATGCACAGTATACTATACTACTTTATGTTTTAAATATAATCACCATGATTAATTGATTAAAGATTTAACTAAATAATGTTATGTTCAACATCACCGACTATCCATATTAAAATCTAACCCCCCCGTATTTTATAGATTATATTATAGAGTATTTCAAAGTAATCTATAATTACTTTGAAATACTCAAATGGCTGTTGTAAACTGGCGAAATAATTCCTGCATCTTAGACTACAATTAATTATATAATATGTGTATTCTCCAAATTCAGTCGATATCATAGAAATAATACCGTTCCTAGGTCATCATTTTGTGCAATTGTTTCTAAGTTCAACATAAATTCTGAATGGAATGTAAATTAGAATTCTATAGAGTGATTTAATTTCTACAGGTGTATCCCTATTAAAAACTAGTCAGATGTGGCAATCCCAAAATTTTCTCCTATCTTATGCATGTTAATACTTCCTAAAAAATGCATCATAGTAGCGCCCTCAGTTAAGTGGTTTATACATAAATCGATAATCTGTAACAACTTCTTTCAACTTATAACTGAATCTGAAGTTTGATGAAAATCCGTGCATCAGTTTTTGAGATAGAGCGATTGTAAAATCTTTAAAAAAATCTGAATAACAGCGCCACATGTTGGGTGATGTACTCCAAAAACTAATCGTGATTAAATTTTTATCAGGTACTAACTGAATCTGAAGTTTGATGAAAATCCATGCATTAGTTCTTCAAATATACTTATTATGAAATCGTGAAAAATGCAGAATAGCAGCGCCATCTGTAGAGCGATTTATACCAGAAACTAAACAACACTAATATATATCAGGGACTAGAGTAATGTGAAGTTTTAGGAAATTTCGTGCATTAGCTTTTTAGATAGAGTTTTTGCCATAATCACGAATAATGCAGCATGGCAGTGTCACCTGTCGAGCGATTTGTACCAAAATATAATCAGTATCATGTTGTATCAAGTACTAACTAAAAATAAAATTTTGTGAAAATCCATGCACTAGTTCTTTAGATATGGCTATTGTAAAAATTGTATGGCTATTGTGTTGAACGATATACACCAAAAACTAATCAGATTTAGTTCATATTAAGGTCTAACAGAATCTAATGTTTTGTGTAATTTCGTGCATTAGTTCTTCAGGTAGAGCGCTCACAAATGTTTTGTTATATACAGACAGACTAACAGACATTTTGTAAACACATATCTTTCGGGTTCTTTGACCCCTAAAACGTGTTAAATCCGTCGAAAACCAGATTTCGAAAATTTTCACGAATCCAATACTTTATTCTTGTAAAGATAGAAGAAAGTAAAAAGATGACCTCTGTATTAGGGAAACTTAGTGGATGACACAAAGTTTTGATCTCGAGTTTCAAAGCGTCGAGATCGAACGGTCTCCGGCTTTAAAAAAATAGGCCAAACTTATCTTTAATCTCTGTACGTACCAACCATACGGTATTTTACAATTCAAAATGAACTAAAAGATGTAAAATTACAGAGCTAAGTAAATTTAATTTATCAAATAAATTTAATCAATTAACAAATTTAAGTTGTTAAATAAATTTAATTAATAAATGCATAGAAACAAAAAAAACTTTTTATTAAATAATCTTTATGGTTTTTTTGTATGTTTATTTTATTTGAAAAAAGACAGACAACTAGCAGCTATGTAATATATCCAGGTGCATATGTTTGCATAAAGCATTTTTTATAAAAAGAACTCGGATGAAAGAATAGAGTGAAAGTGGCAAAAAAAATACGCTGCTAAAAAATTCTGTTCACTCCAAACACAGTCACAAATTCTTCAACACAGACAAAAAAGCGAAATTCTCTGTAAAAATTCACCCTAGTTCTCGGTTAAACGCATTCGATCGAGTTTCTCAGTCATCATTTTACACACATTTCCCTTATCTTACATATAACTCCCTGTAAGGATTTCCATGTTTCTATTTAAAAATAATCTTAATAATCTTAATTTTGTCTTTATTTAAATATATCTTTGTAAAATTTTGGCATTCAAAATACACACTTTTAAAATTATTTTGAAATTTTATTAGAAATACTAAAGAGGAAAAGATTGTTAAAAAATTACTTTAAATAAAACTTAGAATAATATAGAAAGGGGGAAAATAACCTCTTCGGAATTAATGGGAATTTTTTTTCTGCTGAATCATAAAGACATACTCTGTACTCGATTGCAGTAAGTGTTCTTCCACTGTCAAGCGGTCTCGGATTCAAACCCCAAAGTGGCTAAAAACAAATTGTGTTAATGTTTGATGATACAACAGTCGAAATTTACTGGGAAAATTCAAATTATTTAAACCTCATTAAAGATTGACAGTTGAGTTATTTTATAACTTTAAAAACCAAATTAAATTATTATCATTAACAGTAAATTTACAGAGTTTTGTGCATTTTTAACGATGTTAATTTACAGAATCTGTTCTAAATTTACTGAATGATTCATTTAAGTTACATTAAAATTTAGTTTAAGTTAGTTAAATTTAAATTATTTAACAGAATCTTGGTTTTTCTAATCTTAGTAATTTTGCATAAGGCTTAAGATAATGGATTAACGTTATACTCTCTGTAATTTCACAAACATTTTTTAAAACAGCGTAGTTATACAAATAACATTTTAAAAAATATGGGGTGAAGGAATATTTTTGAAAGTGGCACATAACATTTAAAAAAGGCTTGGGGTGAAGCAAATGACACATAGTTATTATGTAACATTTACAAAAGCCTGTACCGAAGGATTATCGTTAAAGTGGTACATAGTTATATATATGTAACATTTACAAAGGCCTGTAGTACAGGAATATAGAGAAATAGCACATAGTAATGCGCGTAAAATTTACAAAATCTTGGGGTAATAAAATGTAGTGGAAATAGCCCCTTTAAATGGTGAACATAAAAATCTTACTTTTAAAAAATATATGAGGATGTGAGTTTGAAAACTCGTCTTATTCAAAGTTTTAAAAATCGAGTTTTCTCTATAGCTCTATTAAAAAATAACCAGTTTTATCGTAAATATTTCGGATATTGTAAAACCTTTATTTATAATGAAAATAAATGGATGCAGTCAAGGTTTTTCTCGATCTGCTAACATTTGATTTTCTAGATAAGGTGAGTTTTAAATCTGTCTTTCTCGTTTATACATTTTTAATTGTTTGAGAATAATTTCTATTTTTGTTTTACACATTTTAATTTCCCAATACTTTTGATGTAAAAAACGTAAATTAAAAAATTATTTGTATGTGTGTCTTTGTATTCAAACTTAGCTGAAACTTTACAGATCCCTGTATCTCTTAATCTTATGAGTTTGATAAATTAAAAAAAATAATAATACTATGCTATGTTTTCATAGATGTAAGCCTAGAAATAATCTAATTTGGACAAAATATATTACCCTTTATAATATTGGATTAATTTTAACACAATTGTACAATTAGTAAAAAAAAAAAAAATCATATGTGACAAATTTCTAAGTAAGAGGGAAAAAAGCCGAAAAAGGATGCGAACCAATGCTGTATTGCCTGAACCCAGTAATGCTCCACCAAATTAGCCAACCGGACAAACCTGGAGAATTAGTGCACCCAATCAACTTTTAACGATCACAGAATCTGGTATGATATCCGCATCAGCATTCAAATATCAAGAATCATCTGATTCAGATACCAAACCAGATTCTGCGATCGTGAAAGTTTAGTTGGGTGAAGTAGTCCTTCAGATTCGTCCGGGTTGGCTAAGTCTGCAGAACTTCAACCAAGATATTCCTAGTGCGAATCCTGGTCGGCACTTTTTCACCGACTTGGAATTTTACAAATGTTATGATCCTTTTATCGTATCAGTGAATTAGTGTCACTGCGATTTTTGATAACTTTTTTTCATTAAATCTCATTTACTGCAATCTTTAATCAAACAACTTTTTTTAAAAAGAAATATGAGTGTAATAGCAAAAACCTTTCGTTTGATGTCTCATTCATTATTACATATTTGCATATACATAGAAAAAAGAATGCTGACATCAGATAAAATCTATAGCTTTATTAAATAAAATAATCTCTGTTTGAGACAAATTAACTACTTAATCCTTACACCAACTTTAATTTTGTTTTAGCTGAATTCATGTTTTATTAAATGTCAGATCAGATTAATTACATTGCTATTAAATTTAAACAAATTAGAAAGTTGAAGATTTCGAAACAAAAAATCTTCCTATCTAGATTGAAACAGAGCCAAAACTCATTTATCAAAATTAATAAATAAGATTATTTTTAATTAAAATGTTATAAATGTTTCCAGTATGTTTTAAAAGCAATGCAAATATTTGTACTTTGTAATGTGACAAGGAAAAAATGTCCATGGATATAAAAAAAGACGATTAAATGAAATCTATGGATCTTTTTTCTCTGTTTAAATTTTGCTACCCGTTAAAAAACTTTAAAAAGCTAAATGTGAATTTCTTGTATCGTTATTCAATATAACTTCAGTTTTTTTTTCAATTATTCAAACATATGTACTTTAAATATAAAAAATTCATAATTATAGTAAACTGTAAAAAGAAATAAATATTTTTAATACAAGAAAATACAGAGTAATTAAAAATGAATATCCTAACTTTACAAGGCAGGACTATTAAAAGAAAAAAAAAACTGTCGTTAATTGAAAATGAAAAAAAATTGTATAAAAATACAGCAAAAAACCATATAGTGTAGATACCGAGAGTTGCAAACACACTTCGTAAAATTAGAATAAAATAAAGTATAGATGTCGCTGTTGCGCACATAGGTTAAATGTTGACAAGACGCTTACACACACATACAAAAACAAAATAAATAAATAAATAAATAAATAAATAAATAAATAAAATGAACCAAAGTCTCTAAAAGAGTTCTTATCTCACTATACATGAATAAAGTTAAGTGTGTGTTTAAAATATTTTAAAAGAGCGAACAAGTTCAAAATGTTTATATTTTTCAGCACACTTTTTAAAATACAGTATTTCTGCTCATTCCCCGCCTTTTTAAAATAAACTATTTTCGCTGTAGATTAAGCATTAGAACTTAATTTAGAATTTTACTACTAATGTTTTGAAAGTTTCTAATTTTTGTGTATAGTATACGTCTTTAAGTAAACCTTTTATCATATATTTGTTGTTAAATTTCAAGGCGTAACAGTCCTAAAAATTTATTTAAAAGATTCTAGCTCTACGTAAAATATATGCGACTACTAAGTCCAGCTGTCCGATTCAAACATATTTTTAAAATAGCATACACTCTAGAAATAAAATTAATAAAACTTAACACTTATAAAGTTCAAATTATTCTTTTAAATATATACACTTCTAACAAAAGACTTCGCTAAAAAAAAAAAAAAAAAAAAAAAAAAAAAAAAAAAACTATAACATTAATTAATGCAAGCAACTTTATCTTTAAAAGGAAAAGAAAACTAAAGAAACTAATGCATTTTGTAAATATATAACTTTAGATAAGAACGTCAGGTACATCATTGACAACTACTGTTAAAAACTGATAACAGTGATTTAAAAAAAAAGCATTGATTGCAACAAAGTATAATTTATTTTCAATAGGCAGACTAAGTAAAAGATTAAATTGATAAATTGATAAATTGTGTACGGTGCAATAATGAGGATGGACTTGTAATTAATCGAAGTGGTTGGAGCATAGAAATAATTTAAATTATTTAGTAAAATAATTAAATAAAGGGTGTTGCCGTATTCGACCGATGAATTCAAAGGGGTGATAGAAGGCATCAGGAGAATGAAAAATTACCATAGAACATGGGGACACAAACTACCCGTTTAATCAAAAATACAGGGTGTTTCATCCTAACTCAATCCGGGTTTCCGAAAACTGAAATGTATTTCAATTTGCAAAACCCGCGGCTTTGATTGCGTACACTGTAAAAAAAAAAAATCTGTAAAGGTACTATACTTTATCTAGGAAACTGGGATTCCAAGAACTTTTCCTGTAACGGTAACAACAAAAACTCAAGTTTTAGAATCGATTACATGGATTTTTCTTGTTATCGTTACATGAAAAGTTCTTGGAATCCCAGTTTCCTAGAAAATGTTTAGTACCTTTACAATTTTTTTTTTTTACAGTGTAGTAGCTGAAATATGCCAAGTGATATTTGTATGTCTAATTATTATTATAAGAAACTATACTTTTAGGAATAATTCAGAAATTACCATTTAAGCCACAATTTGACTAAACTACATCGTTGCAATGCATAAGACAGAAAAAAACATGAAATAATTGAGAACTAAAGCTAATTCTAAATAAATGATAATTAAAAAAAAATTGAATTTTTATGTTCGTTTCGTACGTTTATTTCAGTATTCATTTCAAGGTTTGAATTTTTTAGAAGTCATTTTCTTAGTACGCATTTCCATTTTAAATTTAGCCATCCTGACAAATTCCAAGTTTCTTTTCTAACGTCTTTCATCTCTCTGGGGCTGGTGCCACCAGCATAAAATGGTAAAGCAGGAAGTGCGACCATTATTTTGACAGCATTAATTTTTAAATCGATTCGGTACTATTATTTTAAAGAAATGTAATTTTTAAAGAATTCAAAGATTTTTTTTAGAAAGTTTGTTGTTTTTGCCAACATCAGGTGGTAGTGGCACCGGTTTAAAATACAGCCTGCGTGAGATCAGAGATTGTCACCATTTACTCGAAACTATTACTTTTATAATCAGTTTATTATATTGTATAGAAATTAATTGCATAGAAATCGTAATTTAGCAATCTTTTTAGAACGCCTTCCCATCGCTTCACATCTTTTAAGTTTCCCATTTACTTTTGATTGTTCTTAGAGGACAATTTTTTATTGGTATCTAGCATATCATATTTAAATTTTCTGGCCTCTTTAGTATCACAGCAGTCGTAATTTAGAATGCTTTTTGCTCTTGCATCTTCTTTGGGGTAGTAACACTGACGTATTTGAGTAAGGACTGTCACCATCATTTTGACATCATTGATAATGGTGATAATGGAACACACATAAAATATAGCTTATGTTTGAACATATTCTATCACCACCAGTTTGCAGCCATTAATATTTTTTAATTGGTTTGATATTTCATGAAAATTATTACTAAGAACATTTTTAGCACGCTTTTCGTTCACTTCATTCTTTTAAATTTTCTTCTTCGACGGCTATTAGAAAGCATTTGCATCTTTTAAGTAATAGTCATGCTAAATTTCAAAATGTTAGACACCTCAGTCTTACAAAAAAACACAATTTAGAAATTTTTTTACTCTTCCAGCTTCCAGGTAGTAGTGATAACAACATAAAATATAGCCTACATAGAATTAGAGAATGTCACTACCAAAAATTTGAAACCATTACTTTTGAAATCGGTTTGATATTTCTTGAGCATAAACATCACAATTAAAAATGTTTTTTGAACGCTTTTCACGCATTTTCACCCCTTTAAAATTCGAATTTTTTCCGAAAATGTTCTTGGAGAACATTTACTTCTTATAAGTAATTACTATGCCAATTTTTAAAATACTTTCTGAGATTACTCACAAATCGTCATTTAGAACGCTTTTCGCCAAATTTCATGAACTCCTTTTAAAAACAAAAAAGTGCATTTTTAGAGCGTTTTTTGCTCTCAGATCCCCCTTTCGGGTAGTGGCAAGCGACATCAAATAGAGCCTATCTTTTCGCATGATTTTTTTAGAAATCGGTTAATCGCAATTTTTAACTTTTTATTTTTTATTTATTTATTTATTTATTTATTTTTAAGGATGTTTTACCCGCATTCCCACTTTCCTCTTTTTTAAATTTCGAGATTTATATTTCTTGAAAATTCGGAAAACTATTTTACACACGGATTAATAAGTTTGCATTCTTTTAACTATTTGATGCACATTAAGTAAAAGCGGAGAAAACAAATCACACAACTATTCTTTAAAACACATTTCTGTAAAGATAAAGTGTTGTATCCAGTGTAAAAAAAGTTTTTAATAAACGAAAAATCCCCCCTCCCCACTTAATTGGTAAAAAAAAATGAACTAAAACCAAAATTCACCGGATTTTATAACAGACGATATTCTTAAAATAGCACATATTTTAATTTCAAACTCTTTCACTCTTTATGAGAAAATGGTAATGAAAGGAGACAATAATCTTTTTTTCTCTTTACATGTAATAGAAATGGAGTACTTATGTTGCCACGGTTATAAAGTTGTATTTGAAATTATAAAAAAATTAATATCTCAATAATAAATTAAGGTAACGTTTTCAAAGAAATTGCATTTAAAATTACATATTTTTCCCTATACGACGGTGTAAAAATTTTAAATGTGCAGTTTAGAAGTTTAAAAAATTGTAGTAGCAAAAATTGTAAAGCCAAAATTTCATTTCAAATTTCAAAGTGTTGCATTCGCCAAATGACGTATGTGTTACGCACAGATACGTTTGGCCTTTATAATATAGAAAATGACGTATGCGTTACGCACAGATACGTTTGGCTTTTATAGTATAGACATCATTTCCCAAGTGAGTTTTTTGCTTCTAGTCTATTTTTTTATTCTTAGAAAGATTTTTTGGGTGTTTTCTCTTTTACGATTATATTGATTTGATATATTTCCAAGATAGAGTGATGGGAAATAAAATATCTAAAGCTGTTTCAGCACCAAACAAAAGGAAATAATGTGAGGTGTTATTATCACCTTGAAGATATGCGTAGCAAGGAGCTGTCACAAAGTAGTACTTTAAAAAGTGCTAAAACCTGAACACCGAACAATAAACATGAATCACAGCGACATCTTCTAACTGTTCACCAACGTAGAGTTTTCTCAATTCATTCTTTATTACAATAATTACGTTTAAGCTACCACATGTCACTGCGATCGATATATATCATTCAGCATCGCTTGGCAATAATCATATTCAATTTTTTACCAATTTTGGAATATCTGATTGTCACACCATATCTTGTAGAAGCTACAGGTGTGTTTTAAACCTAAAATAAAATGGTTTAGCGATCTATTTAATATTTAAGTGGAAAAATAAACACTAGCTTCACTGTAACAAAATGCTCACCAAGAGTTGACATTAATTCCCATATGTTTGTGAACCATTCTAAACAATTAGATAGATAGTACAAGACAGAATTTTCCTACATTACAAAGAATTTGTAATTATTTCCGCAGTAATCGAATCACTCTTCCTTACGATAAAGTTGAGATCTTTTTGACATAACAAATAGATTAGATTTATCAATTGCAGCTACTTAATTGCGTACAACACGATCACTTATTTCGTTCTTGCAAAGTCTGTTTTTGTCCAAAATTCTCTTTACATTGTTTATAATATGGTGAAAAATTACCTTTGGTTTTAAAGATTATCCATACTGTTAAAAATATCGTGAAAAACTACTTCTGTTTTCGAAGATTACCTATTTTCTGATAAATGAGAGCGATCTAAAAATAGTTATGGAGCGTGGTCAAAAAATAGATAGTTTTTAAAAATATAGATACTTTTCACGATATTTTTAACAGTGTATTTTCTGAATGATCAGATCTATACATAAACGTCGAGGGGATATTCTAATTTGTCGGAAAACAGATAGTCTTTAAAAATAGAGCTAATTTTTCACGATATTTTAAACAGTGTTTTAAACAAGTTTTTTTACTACAGATATTTCGTTATTCTGATCAGTGTTCTCGCTGACATTTGACCAACATTAGTAATTTGGCTAATTAAAAATAAAAAACATTCGCCAAATGAGAAAAGTATTAGCAAAAAAGATTCGCCGTGTAGCACAAAAACTTTAATTCTTTAATGTATTCCCCTTTTTTCAATATGTTCTAAAATAACCAAGTTTTTATAACTGTGACAGCGATTGTTATTAATCTAACTTCAACTATCCGTTACAAATATAAAAAATATGTGTAGATTAAACATATATGCATATGGATGAAAAACGAAAAAGAAAAAAGAAAAATCAAAAATTGAGCACTAACAATTTGGCGAATCTAATCGTTTGCTTACTCGCCAAATGAAGAATTTAGTCGCAATTTGGCGCAATTGGCGAGCAACAGCGAGAACACTGATTCTGATGTATAAAGGCGCTCATATAAAGGCACCTCAAGTTTGTATAAATATTCGGACCAGAGCTTGCACTAAACCTTATACAACTATTGTATTCTTTGAATATAACGTGCACATATGTACAAGTTTCCAGAAGACAAAATAGATTGAAATAAAATATATTCTTTTGAAATTATTATTATTTTTTTATGTGTTTCTTTATTTGTATGTTAAAAATTATTTATTTAAATATTTTCCTTTCCTAGGACATATTGACTCGATATGTTTGGAAGAGAAACGTGGGAAATAAAAAATCTAATCGAATAACGATGTTTTAGCGCTAAACAACGGGACAACTGGTGAGGCGTGGGAAATAAACCTTTATCCTGAAAAGGGTTTCAGAAATCAATTTATTTCTATCAGCTGTTTGCTATCGAGCCATAGCAGCGATGAAAATTGAGCCTCAAGGGACGTATTTTCTGAATGCTTTTGCCAAATAAAATAAAGAATGTCACACTAGTCGTGATTCGTGCTTCTTTCGGAAAATCGGTCCTTGAGAGTTGTTTATTTTAAATATTTTGTATGAAAAAAAAAAAGATAGAGAATCATGAGTATAGAATGTTTTAAATTTAATTTTATTATGATACAGCTAAACGTGTTTTTTATTTCTAAATTAAAGAAATAAATTCTTTGTTTCAACAAATAGTTTTTAATAAAGATACTAAGAAAGGAACCCTTTTTTGTGTGTGTGTGTGTGTTTTCCCCGCACTTAACATTGAGACCGGGAGCATTTTGCAACCCTTTACATAAAAGTTAGAAAAACCAATAAAAATTCTCTGTTAAAATCATATTATAAAAACTGTTAAAATCATATTAGATACATAGTAGCAAACCAATATTTGTCCATCATTGCGCCAATATTTCATTTAT
The DNA here is from genome assembly GCA_964019185.1 of Maratus speculifer. Classification (NCBI taxonomy): domain Eukaryota; kingdom Metazoa; phylum Arthropoda; class Arachnida; order Araneae; family Salticidae; genus Maratus; species Maratus speculifer. The sequence continues at coordinate 353,406,267 of OZ025294.1, forward strand.
TGGTAATATTGCAAATAAAACGCCAATATTGCCCCAATATTTGCCCGATGTTTACATTTTGCCCTTATTTAGCCAATATTCGCAGCCAATATTATGCCAATATTGGGATTTTATTGAAAATATTGCCAATAAAGCCAATATTGTACAAATGTTAGCGTTACATCGGAAATATTTCCAATTAAATTCCACTATTTAACCAATATTGGCGTTTTATTGGCAATATTTCCAATGAAACGCCAATATTGGCATAATATTGGCTGCAAATATTAGCTGAATAAGAGCAAAATGTAAATACCCCAATAATGGAGCAATATTTCATACCAGTAGTGCGCCATTTGCCAATATTGCTCCAAGATGTAGCCAATATTGTCCCAATATTGTTTGGCTACTGAGGAAATATACATATGCTTTAAGCTTTTTATTATTGAATTTTTATTTGCCTATTTCACGCCAAAAGTGAATTAAGTCGCCAAATATGGCTTTACGAAAATTTTGTTTGCCTATTTTAGAGCTATTTCATTTGGCTAGGGTTGTCGGAAAACTCTACTTTTGAAAATATGCCAACTTTTCTCTCACCAAAAATATGAATATTATGTCGTAATTTTTTAAAACGAAATTCGTAGGTTTTTGTAAGGAAATTTTAAATTTTTTGTTGCACGCCAACTTTTTTCCCACGAAAAATGTGAATATTATGTCGTATTTTTTTAAAACAAATTTGTAGGTTTTTGAAGGAAATTTTAATTATTTTGCTGCACATATTTCTTTATTATGATGTATAAAGTCATTCAAATTTTAATAAATATTCGGACAGAGTTTGTGCCAAACCTTTACAACTATTTTAGCTTTGAATATAACGTGCACAGATGTAGAAGTTTCCAGAAGGCATAATAGATAGAAATAAAGTACATTCTTTTTATATATTTTTTTTTTGTGTGTGTGTGTGTGTTTCTTCATTTCCATGCGAAAAAATTATTTATTTAAATATTTTCCTTTCCAGGGACATATTTACTCGATAAGTTTGGAAAAGAAACATGGGAAATAAAAGATCTAATCGAATAACGATGTTTTAGCTCTAAACAACGGAACAACAGGTGGGGCGTGGGAAATAAACCTTTAACCTGAAAGAGGTTTCAGAAATCAATTTATTTCTATCAGCTGTTTTCTATCGAGCCAGATCAGAGATGAAAATTGTGCCTCGAGGGACGTATTTTCTGAATGCTTTTCCAAATAAAATAAAGAAGGATTTCACACTATTCCTGATTCGTGCTTCTTCCGGAAAATCGATTCTTGGGAGTTGTTTATTTTAAATGTCTTTTATGAAAAAAAAAAAGATAGAGAATTATGTATATAGAATGTTTTAAATTTAATTTTATTATGATACAGCTAAACGTGTTTTTTATTTCTAAATTAAAGAAATAAATTCTTTGTTTCAAAAAATAGTTTTTAATAAAAATACTAACAAAACCCCCCCCCCTTTTTTTTTTTTTTTTTTTTTTTTTTTTTTTTTTTTTTTTGTATGTGTGTGAGTGTAACCCTATACATAAAAGATAGAAAAACCAATAAAAATTCTCTGTTAAAATCATATTATAAAAATTTTTAAAATCATATTATATATATAAATATACATATATTATACTTTAAGCTTTTTATTATTGAATTTTTATTTGCCTATTTCACGCTAAAATGAATTAAGTAGCCAAATATGGCGTTACGAAAATTTTATTTGCCTATTTTAGAGCTATTTCATTCGGCTAGGGGTGTCTGAAACCACTCTACTTTTGAAAATACGCCAACTTTTCTCTCACCAAAAAATATGAATATTATGTCGTAATTTTTTTAAACGAAAATCGTAGGTTTTTGGAAGGAAATTTTAAACTTTTTGTTGCACGTCAACCTTTTCCCCACGAAAAATGTGAATATTATGTCGTATTTTTTTAAAAACAAATTTGTAGGTTTTTGAAAGAAATTTAATTTTTTTTTTTTGCTGCACATATTTTTTTATTATGATGTATAAAGGCATTCAAATTTTAATAAATATTCGGACAGAGTTTGTGCCAAACCTTTACAACTATTTTAGCTTTGAATATAACGTGCACAGATGTAAAAGTTTCCAGAAGGCATAATAGATAGAAATAAAATAAATTCTTTTTACATTTTTTTGTGTGTGTGCGTGTTTCTTTATTTCCATGCGAAAAAAGTATTTATTTAAATATTTTCCTTTCCAGGGACATATTTACTCGATATGTTTAAAAGAGAAGCACGGGAAATAAAAGATCTAATCGAATAACGATGTTTTAGTGCTAAACAACGGAACAACAGGTGAGGCGTGGGAAATAAACCTTATCTTGAAAAGGGTTTCAGTAATCAATTTATTTCTATCACCTGTTTTCTATCGAGCCAGAGCAGAGATGAAAATTGAGCCTCGAGGGACGTATTTTCTGAATGCTTTTCCAAATAAAATAAAGAAGGATGTCACACTATTCCTGATTCGTGCTTCTTTCGGAAAACCGATTCTTGAGAGTTGTTTATTTTAAATATTTTATAAGAAAAAAAGATAAAGAATCAAATGTTTAGAATGGTCTTAAATTCCATTTAGTCAGATGTATCTAAACGCGTTTTTTATTTCTAAATTAAAGAAATAAATTCTTTATCTAAACAGATAGTTTTTAATAAAGATACTAACAAAAGGGAACTTTTTTGTGTGTTGTTCGCATCTAACATCGAGGCATTTTGTAGCCCTATACATAAAAGTTAGAAAAACAATAAAAATTCTCTGTTAAAACCACATTATATACATACACACACACACATATATACATATATATATATATATATATATATATATAATTCAAGCTTTTTATTATTGAATTTTTATCTGTATATTTCACTTAAAAACTGAGTTAAGTCGTCAAATATGGCGTTATGAATAATGTATTTGCCTATTTTAGAGCTATGACATTCGACTAGGGTTGTCGGAAAATTTACTTTTGAAAATACGCCAAATTTCCCCCCACTAAAAATGTGAATATTATGTCGTAATTTTTTAAAAAACAAATTCGTAGGTTTTAAAGGAAATTTCAAAATTTTCGCTGCACATATTTCGCTAGTTTGATGTACACTGAGAAAAAAATACAGTTCAAGCATATAGAATCTAAATTGTAGCTCTAGAAAAAATAGTTCCATGTCATCCTTATAAATTCTAGCGCCCTTTGTTAGAGCGTTCTAGAGTTTCCTACTAGAATTTAAGAGCGTTTTCCCATATTCCCGTTGTCAAACATATTTCAAATTTTCTCCAAATAGATGCGAACACAAGAGGTTTAATTTAGTAACGATAATTCTAGTTTATGAAACCATTCCCAACATCAAGCTATAATTTCTCGAAACTGAAACAATTCAATATCGTTTCTTTACTGAGAAAACAAGAGACTAGAAATGCTATGTCAGTTCGTCTATTCAGCTTAGTTATTCAACCTATTCGCATAGCTCGGCCGTCTACAGTTCTAGTTTAGGTATTCAGAAAGTGACTAACTATTCATTCTATTTGAAGACGGTATATTTTTTTTCTCAGTGTATAAAGGCATTCAAATTTAATAAATATTCAGACCAGGGCTTGTGCCAAATCTTTACAGCTATTTTAGTTCTGATTGTAGCGTACACATACGTAGAAGTTTCCAGAATGCACAATAGAAATAAAATACATTCTTTTTACATTTTTTTCTGTGTTTCTTTATTTTAATGTAAAATATTATTTATTTAAACATTTTCCTATCCAGGGGCATATTTACTCGATATGTTTGGAAGAGAAGCATGAGAAATAAAATATCTAATAGAATAACCATGTTTTAGGGCTAAACAACGGGACAACAGGTGAAGCGGGGGAAATAAACCTTATCCTGAAAAGGGTTTCAGAAATCAATTTATTTCTATCAGCTGTTTTCTATTGAGCCAGAGCAGAGATGAAAATTGCGCCTCGAGGGACGTTTTTTCTGAATGATTTTCCAAAGAAAATAAAGAAGGATGTCACACTGTTCGTGATTCGTTCATTTCCAAAAAATCGATTCCTGAGAGTTGTTTATTTTAAAAAAGAAAGAAATAGAAAAAAAAGAGAATCATGTATTTAGAAATTTTTTTTTAATTTTATTTATTATGATATAGTTAAACGTGTTTTTTTATTTCTAAATTAAGAAAAGAAGGTCTCTATTTTAAACGCATAATTTTAAATAAAAATACTAAGTTAAACTTCGGAATTTCTTATTTCTTGAAGCTGTTTACCAAAACTTACCAATAACAAGAATGATTTTTATCTAAATAATATTGTGCTTTTTAATAAATAAAAACTAAAAAGTTCAGAGTTACCGCACAAAATTTCTTTAAGTATCTGACTAAAATTGCTGCACCATCTCTAAGATGCTGATGCATTAACGAAACATTTGACTGGCCCATCTCTGCCATAATTATTCTATTCATTTTTTTTTTTTTTTATGTAGTAAAAAAATAAGATACATTATTTTTCGTCGATTATTATTTTTAATTGATTGTGATGAGTTCTTCAGTTTTCAATCTTATAGCATAGTGAACTCAGAGAAATTTAAGAACTATAATAGAGTTTATTCCACATAAATTCGAACTTTTTCACTCACATGTGCTCAGGAGAAAAGCGAAAAAAGGAAAAAACATAAAAATATTATTTTTTCAAGTAACACATTTTCCTCAATTTGTTTATTCATATGCAAGACTATTATTTATTTAAACACTTATCTTTCCAGAATTATATTTATGTATTTGCAACAGAAATTGATGAAAAAACGAACTTATTGAATAACGATGTTTCAGAAGCAAGCAACAGGACAACAGGTAAAGTCTTAGGAATAAATATTAATAATAATAGGTTACAGGTCATCTGCCGTATCTATATAATCTTAATTTACTACAGAAAAAGTATTTTAAATTTTAACAGAATGTATACGTGCATAGAATATTTAATATAGTTCTGGTATTATAGAATACCATTTTATTTTTATTTGTAAGCCAACATAAAAATTATATTATTTAAAAGCTAGTTAAAAAGGAACTTTGACTATTTCTTAACACATTTTTAATGCGTTTAAAGCAGGAGAAAAAAGATACATATAAATATTTAACTATTAAAAAAGAAGTTATACTTTTCGGAGAAGGGTAATCAGTCGGGTAATATGCAATAGGGTCACAAGGAATATTAAATCTCACAAAAAAATGACGATGTTTAAAAAATAGCCAAAACTATTTAACGAGTAAAGTTTAATAAATCATCTACAAATCGTTAGATTCTTTGATTTAAACTCATCTTATAACAATTGCCTGCCTGATATTCCACATTAATTGACACACCGTCTTCACTCATCAGTAAGTTAACATAGAGGAAAACTAAATAACCTAGCAATAAATATCACTGTTCAACTGTATACTGAACTTGGTTGACATAATTGATAATGAGATTTTATAATTAATAAGAATTTTATAAAATTTGCTTGCGAAAAACTACAAAAATTGAGAATAAAACTTTACAACGTGTTTCTCCAACAACAAGTATCCTGGAAGAACTGAACAAAGTGCCTCTTGGGAGTATTTGGAAGCCGTATGGCAAGTTTATGCTTGACTACAACACCGTATGCGCTAGATAATAAAGTATTCAATATTGTCCGACCATTCCGTAATGCTGGAGTTTCCTCTGCATAACGAAAAAATAATAATAAACCGTATTATTTTTACACATTTATTAAGTTTTCTATATTCTTTATGTCTATGCCATAATTGTTTTGATCGTTTTGCCTATTTACTCGATGTGATTGCAAGAAAAACACAAGGATATCATAATTAAAAGCCAGGTCTAGTCGAAAAACAATACTTAAGTATTAAGAAACAGGACAGGAGATGAGATGTGGGACAAAATAAATCTGATTCTGAAAATGATAACAATGAATTTATTTAAACCATTTTTTTAACGAACCAGCGGAGCTTCGAGGGGCGTATTTTCTGAATGCTTTTCGAAATAAAATAAAGGAAGATGTCACAAAAGTATTATACTTTCTTAACTTTCTTTCAGGTAAATCAATTCTTGAAATCGTTTTTTTTTTTTTTTTGTCTGGGGCGGGGGGACGAAAGTAACAATAGTCATGTGTTTGCAGTGTTTCAAAATTCAATGTGACAATACATATTTTTAAATACTTCTTAAGACGCGGCGATGAATTAAAATTATGTGATGCAGCTATGGCATCACATAATTTTAATCCTTAATTGCTACATTGGCGCTCAAATTTTTGAATGAAAATCTCTCTTCTATCAAATACGCAAAAATATACCTTTATTTATTTACAAATAAATTTTCTTTAAATACTGGTGTCATTCAACTTTTTCAACATTTTACGAATACAAGTACTTTTTCTTTGGGAGGTTTAAGAGAGTAGAGGAAAGAAGAGTAAAGTCGCCACTCAAACATATGAGGATTTTTTATGATGATTATTTTTTAATTTGTGATGTTATAGAAATAAATATGAATAATAACTGTAATAACTTTAGTTTCAATTGCTGTTTTCCTTTAGAAAAAATAAATAAATAAAATTTACACGTCAGTTAAAAAAAATACAAAATGGTAAATTTCTTCGTCTGCGTTAGCGCTTTCGAAATTTTGTCACTGTAATCATAACTGTTAGAGTTTAACCCTTTTTTTTGCATAATTCTTGAGCGCATACATCAAAATATTTTAAACGGAAATTTCACACAATTTCTGTAAATGGTATAATAGCTAAGGTCTCAAATATCGGGATAGTTTTTTAATAAGTACCTGTATTTACTGTTTTGGATGTTGAAAGTATTAATACATACTATACATACGGTTTTTTCATTGCAAATGGTTATATTCTAAATTTCCTCTCATTTGTTTAAAAAAAAATAACTAGAAACAAGTCAAAAATCCTAATAGATTACTAGTATGTATAGCAGAATATTTTGCACATGGTGTAGTCATTATCATTATAACATATTTATTTAAATTTTTAAAACAGAAATTCAAATATAATATTGTTTTATGAATTGTTGATTTTAGGCAAAGTTAATGACCTTGAACACTTACCATTTTATAAGTAACTTTTATTTATTACTAAAGTGAGTGATAGTGATTGTTTGTTTTTAAAAATGGTCTTTGAAATTACATAGCAGTGTTTTTTTCTAAATAAATGTCTATATTCCCACTAACATTCTTTTTCGCATAATCCTTCGTCCCCCCTCTTATTTAATCTTCTTTCAAAAATTGACGTCATTTTCTTAATTAGATTGCGATCAGAACCCTCTAAGTATTGTCACTTTAATTATGGCTACCTAGTATTTTATTTTGGATCATAACATGCACCTATACAGAAATTTGCAGCGCATATAAAAGACGTAGTAAAATAAATTCTTTTTTCCATCGTTTATTCTTCTCTGTTACTTTTCCCTATATATGAAAAAAAAAATATTTATTTACAGGGCCATTTACTCGATATGCTTGCATGGGAAATTTAAAGATCGAATCAAAGAACGATGCTTTAGCACTAAACAATAGGTCAGCAAGTGAGACGTAAGAAGCAATAAACTTTATCCTGAGATGGTATCTGCAATTAATTTATGTCTATCAGCTCTTGAGAAAGCAGCAATGAAAAATAAGACCAAGGGACGTATTTTCTGAATGATTTACCAAATGAAAGAAAGGCGGGATGTCATACTATGCGAAATTCGTACTTGTATAGGCAAATCAATTCCCGAGTGGAGTTTATTTTATACTTTTTAACACTTTCTAGCATAGTTGAAAAGTGTTTGTGACATTAGTTTGTCTCTCAGTCAGTTTGTCTGTCCGTGCTCTAACTTACATGAATATAGTATGGTTACCATGAAATAGATATGTTATTGTAGTTTATTGTGGCATATTCGGTATTAAAAACGAGATGTGTAGTATTTTCTGTTTATTTACAAGGCCTTTCAAAATAATTCTGTTCTATTACAGTCTATGGGGGAATATCGTTTGCCGTGTATTTAATGGTATTGATTTTAATAAACCAAGGTGTACGACAAGGATGTAGTTTATCACCATATCTATTTAATGTATACATTGATTATGTTATAAGAATTTGGAAAAATAAAAATAAAACTGGAATAAATTTTGAAACATTATTATACTATTTACAGATTATCTTTGTTTATTTCAAGAAAATGAAAACAAGTTAGGATGTGCAATTTTTTACTCTGAAGGAAATTGGAAAATATTTTAATTTAAGGATTTCAATGACTAAGATATGCACTTAAAGACTTAATATAAAGGGATTTAAGATCCTATTGGAACAAAAATTATTTTAGAAAATAAACTAATTGAGCAGATTTCACATTTTAACTATCTGGGATGTGATATATCTTATGACTTTGACCATAATACAAAATAAGCTTTGTAAATTTCAATACATCTGTAGTACTAAAAGAAGAAGAACTCTTCGGAACACAAGAAAAGACCACAAGATTGAAATCTTTTAAAACAATGGCAATACCCATTTTACTGCACAGATATGAAACATGGACATTTACAAAAAAATGACGAAAAATAGACATAATCCTCAGAGATAATTTTTTTTAGAAGTGTGAAAGGATGTTCAATAATGGATAAAATAAGAAATGACTGCATTAGAAAAGAGTTGAAAGTATTGCCAATATAGAATAAAATAGAAAACTGCAGAAGGATATGAAAGAACCACTTAGAAAGGATATTTTCTAATAGAATACCAAAAGCAGCTTTGAACTACCATCCAAAGGAAAACAGAGACAGAGGAAGGCCATAAAAGAGATGGATTGAGGCTTATAGTCTTTACCCATGTTAATCATAATGGTGATTATATTTTAAACATAATGAAATTGATATAATTCACTGAGATATGTACTACGAGGTTCTTACTACACAATATAGCGTTCTTAGAATTTATAGTTTATTTCCAGGAACATACGAAATAATTTGGCTGCACAAGAAAATGAGCAATAATTGAATTGTTGGAGCCTGCAAACAATAAATTGTTTGAAGTAAGTTTTTAGTTGTGTAATGTCAGTAATATTTAAAATAAAGTTTTGAAACTTAACTATTTTTTTAAATATTACTGTGTGTGTATAAGTTCTATAGATCATATGCAGGGCCTGAAGAAACATATTTTCTGAAGAATTTTTGATATAAACTAAATCAGTTATATAAAACTGTTCTGGGAAAAAATAAACAAGATTTCAAACTGCTTTTCGCAGTTGTGTCAGACATTAATATGAGCTACAGATATGATCATTAAACTAAGAATTTTTTGTAGTCCAAATACCCAGTTGTGATTATTTTATTAATTTGTTACATTTGCGAGAATATTTGCTGGGGCGAATTACAGAATATTTCAGAGAGAATAGGGTCATTATCATCACTATAACATATTGATTTCATTATATATGTGACATTTTAAAGTTAGGAGCCAGAAACATCATCGCCAGGGTCCCCGTTCTTTGCACAGAAGTCATGGCCAGCGAGGGAAAAAATAAAAAATAAATAAATGTAGAATATCCAATAAATCACTCATTGGTGGCTGTAAGTTTATTTATTCAACTGTAGTCATTATAGAGGGAAAAACTCCTTTTTGAAAACGATCTTTTACCGAAATGTCCAAAAAATATTCCATCATTTACTTCAACCAGCCGAAAGAACTCCAGAATCTTTCCCCTTCTCATCTCGAGACTTCCACCTTTTAAAACTAAAAAGAAAATTCTAGAACTTTTTGTAATCTCAAACCATCATCCTTTTATGTAAACAGAATTCTTGTCCAGATACGAGACTATTTTACACAGACGATAAATTTATTTAAAAAAAAATATCATTTAACCAATTTATAATTGAATCGGGATTTCTTAGGCAGACGACTTTTATAAATGATTAATTTTAAGAGAAAAAGAAAAGAAATGAATTTATTAATATGCACACACCAAAGGTTGACGTAGGAAAAATAAAATAATGATATTTTTGAAAGGTATGGGTTTGGAATAAATTTAATAAGACTTTCTTAAAAAGGGTTGATAAAAACATAGAAGAAATCAGTTTTATTTGGAATATTAAGAAATAAAGTTTTAATTAAGAATATTTTTAATTTAGAGCCATCTTTTTAAATTTACGCATACTGGAATAATGTTTTTAAGGCAAATTAAGAATTTATATCGTATGCATACAGATTAACAGATTAGATCTAGAAACAAGATTTTAATTTAATAATTTGAAGTAAGTACGGAACATTATTATGAGAAAATTAAGGTAGTATAAAGGTTAGTTTTGGCGAAAAAATTTTAAATTTGTAATATATATATATATATATATATATTACAAATTTAAAATTTTTTTCGCCAAAACTAACCTTTATACTACCTTAATTTTCTTATAATAATGTTCCGTACTTACTTCAAATTATTAAATTAAAATCTTGTTTCTAGATCTAACCTGTTAATCTGTATGCAGACGATATAAATTCTTAATTTGCCTTTAAAAACATTATTCCAGTATGCGTAAATTTAAAAAGATGGCTCTAAATTAAAAATATTCTTAATTAAAACTTTATTTCTTAATATTCCAAATAAAACTGATTTCTTCTATGTTTTTATCAACCCTTTTTAAGAAAATCTTATTAAATTTATTCCAAAACCATACCTTTCAAAAAATATCATTATTTTATTTTATCTATTTATTTATTTTTCCGCCGTCAACCTTTGATGTGTGCATTAATAAATTCATTTCTTTTCTTTTTCTCTTAAAATTAATTATTTATAAAAATCGTCTGCCTAAGAAATTATGAGTCGATTATAAATTGGTTAAATATTTTTTTTTTTTAAATAAATTTATCGTCTGTGTAAAATAGTCTCGTATCTGGACAAGAATTCTGTTTACATAAAAGGATGATGGTTTGAGATTACAGAAAGTTCTAGAATTTTCTTTTTAGTTTTAAAAGGGGGAAGTCTCGAGATGAGAAGGGGAGAGATTCTGGAGTTCTTTCGTGGATGAGCACGGCTGGTTGAAGTAAATGATGGAATATTTTTTGGACATTTCTGTAAAAGATCGTTTGCAAAAAGGAGTTTTTCCCTCTATAATGACTACAGTTGAATAAATAAACTTACAGCCACCAATGAGTGATTTATTGGATATTCTACATTTATTTATTTTTTATTTTTTCCCTCGCTGGCCATGACTTCTGTGCAAAGAAAGGGGACCCTGGCGATGATGTTTCTCGCTCCTAACTTTAAAACGTCACAGTCTTTTCTAGAGTCGACAGGATGTTTTATGCCTGCGCTGCCTTTTTTTGGTTTTGGCTATGGAACGAAGTGATAATAAAAACTGTGGACCGCTGAATAATTTGCCCGTCATTATTGGATGTGTTCTTAAACAAAAACTGCCATAGTCTCATGATTTCTGGAGTGACAAAAACAGAGGAATTGTTCCTGTAAAGTGCTTTGGTCGATAAAAAGTAGTCCTCTTATGATGACAAAGAAGAAAAAATTAATAATAATTACAAGACCATTTCTTGTTAATTGGTGAATAGAAAAATATTTTTTCGAGATAGTTGAGACCCATAGGATTTCGGTGAGATTTTTTTTTTTTTTCGTAGTGTTTTGAATATTATTATTTGTATACTCTTTATGTATTTATTTAAATTAATTATTCTCTGTTTGTCAGGTTTATTTATTTGATTATTTGTCTGTGAATTTTATTTACTTGCCTATTATTGAGTATTTTTTTTATCTTTATTATGTGTTGAAGATTGAAATATTTTTATTCTTCAGGATTTAATTGAGGAGTATGATGTTCTTAAGATATTTACTGTTACTTATTAAGACTATTATGACATTTTTATGCACGATTAAAGGCAATTTTGTAATAATAAGGAATTATATAAAAAACTTAGAAGCTCAAGTTTACTTTTAAAAGTACATTTTCTAATTTATTGATATTTGTTTGTTATCAAGAACTATTCGCAGAATGCAGTATTTTCATGATAATGTTCCTACAACTAGACATTTGAGCTGAAAATTAAGTTAACATTTATGTTTTTCATTTTATTTGTTAGAATTTCTGGTTACAGTGAGCTTTGGTTCCCGGATTCTTATAATTTATTTATATTCAGTAAGAAATATGGAACTGTGCAAGGCTGTTGCTAGAATTTTGACTGATAAATATGATTAATTTTTTCAGTAAATTTTGTGATTTTAAGTAAGAAATTACCTATAATTAAAATTTTTGAATCTGTTTATGATCTATAAAATAATAGAATTAAAAGTTGATCCCAATTTAAGGTATATCTATGATATTTACAATTTCTGTTTTATTAGATAAAATTTCTGGTTAAAGTTAGCAGCTAAATATAGTAATTTTGAAAAAATATGTAATTGATAGAAATCATTAACTTTGAAATTTATTGCGAATGATTTTACGATTAGGATTTAATAAAGAAAATAGAAGTGCTTCATTTATTCTAATGAGTAAGAATAAAAAAATTATGGAAGATCCTAAGTTCGTACCGTTTGACCCGAGTTCTGGAATGAACATTGGAAAAGACTTTTATACACAATGGAAAGACTTTTTTCATTTGAAGAACTTTATTTAAAATAACCTATGCATTAAGTTATTGTAATTATTTAAACTTCCATGAGAACGAATTGTTATTGTTTTTATTATATTTTTTATCTCTTGCTTATTTATATTTATAACTTATTTACTGTTATTGTATGTATTATCTCCTATGCACTTACAAATAGTAAGTGATATTGTAACAGTATTGTATCTCTTTCAGGGAAATGCTCCTACCTAAATTTAATTCAGATTAATTTCCTCTTAACTATTTTATTTTAATCGCTAATATTTTTTATATTGCGTTAATTTTCTTTTCTTCCATCTCTTGGCTTCCGGGGTTTGACAGTTTTATTCCAAAATTTGACTTTTCTAAATTATTATATTTCTGTTGTCTGAACTTGTAGTTTTATTTAACTATCAATTTCATACAAATTTTCGGGGAGGGGGGATTAATATTACAAATTTAAAATTTTTTCGCCAAAACTAACCTTTATACTACCTTAATTTTCTTATAATAATGTTCCGTACTTACTTCAAATTATTAAATTAAAATCTTGTTTCTAGATCTAACCTGTTAATCTGTATGCAGACGATATAAATTCTTAATTTGCCTTAAAAAACATTATTCCAGTATGCGTAAATTTAAAAAGATGACTCTAAATTAAAAATATTCTTAATTAAAACTTTATTTCTTAATATTCCAAATAAAACTGATTTCTTCTATGTTTTTATCAACCCTTTTTAAGAAAATCTTATTAAATTTATTCCAAAACCATACCTTTCAAAAAATATCATTATTTTATTTTATCTATTTATTTATTTTTCCGCCGTCAACCTTTGATGTGTGCATTAATAAATTCATTTCTTTTCTTTTTCTCTTAAAATTAATTATTTATAAAAATCGTCTGCCTAAGAAATTATGAGTCGATTATAAATTGGTTAAATAATATTTTTTTTTTAAATAAATTTATCGTCTGTGTAAAATGGCTGTGTACCAGAATTTCCAAGGTGACATTCCTTCTTTGTGGAAAGGGGAATTGACAGGTAATCTTTTGCAGGTGGTGAATAAAAGAAAGAGAAGATTGCTGACAGGCATGTCCATCTGTCAGTGAGGTATGCGGATGGTCAGCAGATAAGCAACATGCCACTAAACAAGAAAGGAATGGAGCATGTGTCCAATGAATGGCTCCAAAGGGGGTTGACATTCGTGTGACCCAGTGAGTTGAGAAGAGCAAGTCTTGTCTCAGATTAGGTCAGTCCGTTCCTTGGTTTCGTACCAAGAAGGTGTGTGTACGACCGAGGTCGTTATAGAGTGTGCTCTGTGCTGTAGAGCGTAAAGTAGTGCGTTTCTGGAGAGCAAAGGACACAGACGTCCTGGTGTTTAGTGCTCTGGGCTAAGAAGTGCAGGCCGAGTATACTTGTGTTGAGAGATTCAAGGTTGATCTCCGATAAAGTGAATCTAACGTGCATTGAGTGTGAGGTGGAAAGTGTAATTGGAATAGTACACAGCCAACCTTTACTGTATATAATTTAATGTTGAACCGGATCACCTATATCCGAGTTGTAATTGTATTTAATTGTAAATAGCGTATTTAGTGTGTACATATATTCTTAATAAACTGATAATTCAGTTAATTAACAGCGTCAGTGTTCATTTACTCAATCCTCACAGTGGGTGACCGATATCACCTAGTAATATCGGTGGTGGCAGCTATATCTACCACGGACTTTCTTCAAAGTTGTGTGGACTGAGAGGAACGTCCGACAACGCTGTTTTAAAACTAAACAATCAAACAACAGGACCATCTGACCGTTTGTGTATGGTTTTGTTTTCAGGTAGGATAGGGTTTTAAGCGTTCGTCATAATTAATAAGTGCACAAAAGTTTCAATACGCACACATTATTTATTTATTTATTTATTTATTGCTAAAATAAAATACACACGTACATGCTAAAAATGATTACAGTGCATATAAAAAAGTTATTTAAATAAGGAACTGAGACTATAACACAGAAATTAAGAAATACAAGAAAATAAAATAAACTCAATGAAAAAATGAAATGATAAAGTAATAATTTATTGTCATAAAGTAAATGCGGTAATACATGCTAGAATTGAATATGATATCTACGAACGATTTTTTTGCAATCGACCTTCAGCGTTGAATTCCCTCATTAAATAGCTGAGAGGATTATGCAAAAGTGGCTAGATTAGAAGTATCTAATAAAGTGACTCTAGTATGTAACATTCGGTCACCGATGACTCAGACACGCATTTTTTTTTTTTTTTTTGGAGGGGGGGGGGGTCCAACTTTTTTTAACCAATCAAATTTTGCTGGACCTATATTGCCAGATGATACATAAAGTTTGATAAAATATTTGGATTACGGTTTGCATCTAATATAAAGAGTTCATAATTAAAATACATTTTATTCCTGTATAAAAATCCGATGTTTTGTTTGCTTTTTTTCATTTTTTGAAATTCTACACGTGCAGTTACTTTGAAATTAGGTATTTCAGTTTTGAACATATTTTAGCTTTACAGGCTAATGTTTTAAGTTCCTTTCACACATAATCGAAAGAAGTACAACATAATTCACATTTTTCTGTTTCTTTGATTTTATGTGAGAAAATTATTTACTTAAATATTTTCTTTTCTAGAGTACAATTATTCGATATGTTTGCAGGAGAAACGAAGAAAATAAAAAAAAAAATCGAATAACTATATGTTTTACGCAAAAACAACAGGACATCATGTGAGACATGGGAAATAAACCTTATCTTGATATGGTATCAATAATCAATTTATTTCTATCAATTCTTTTCTTTTGTGCATAGATGAAAAAGGTGAGCCGCGAGGGACTTATATTCTGAATGCTTTTTCCATGGTAAAAGAAAGGGGGATGGCACACTATTTGTGCTTTTTATTTCTTCATGCAGATCAAGAAACTCAGAATCGTATGTTTTACTCCTTCCAAAAATAAACAAAATTAACATTTTTTAGAGTGTTTAACTAAATTCAATTTAAAAGTAGTTTTGTGAAAAGAAAATCTATTCAAGAAACATATAATTTTTGAAAAAGATTTAAACTTATATTAGGGATACCCATATTTATATTTTTTCTTTATTTATGAAATGCATAATTGATGTATTTTTTAAAGCATCCTTCATTTACATTATTTAAAGTAGAGTTAATTTCTCTAAGACTAAATTTTATTATCCTCGTCAAACCATACTTGAGGCTACAAGTTTATCAATAATAATTTTAAATTTGGCAATAATTATGTGTACCCAATTGTTTTTGCATTATTATTTATTGAAGTTGTTTATTTTATCTTTTCAAAACTTTTTCTTTATTTCTTTATTATTTTTCAAAAATATAAGAGATCTTAAAAGATTTTTGCAAGCTGTTGTAGACTTGATATATTGTATTTCTATAGAACATGAATTTTACAGAAACCAGTCTTAATTAAAAAAAATAAAATTTAAAATTTTTCCTAATGCATACAACTATTGCATTTAAATTAATGCAATAGTTGTATGCATTAGGAAATGGTTCGCGCAGAATGTGATAATTAATATTATAATATATTTATTTCGTTTTATAAAACTATGATCCAAACGTAGAATTTTTCCTGATTATTATTATTATTATCTTACATTGTACATTTTTAATTTCAAAGCAATTATTATTATTATTATTATTATTATTATTATTATTATTATTATTATTATTCATTGTACATTTTTTATTTCAAAGCAATTTTTATTTATTACTATTTAATTTATCAATGCACATTTGAATGCACTTACATTTGTCAATATGTTCTTCAGTTGACAGTGTGAATTTATTCGAAATAAAACCCCACTTACTCTTTAAATGACAAAATAATCAAAGAAAAAAAAATAAAAGATTTGTTTTAGCCTTCATTTCTTTCTATTTCTTTATTTCTACGTAATAAAATTATTTATTTAAATATTTTCCTTTCCAAAACCATGCTTATACTCGGTATGTTCGTAGCAAAAAAAAATGAGAAATAAAACGTCTAATCGAATAGCGATGTTTTAGCACCAAATAACAGGACAACAGATGAAGCCTGGGGATTAAATTTAAAAAGTAAACTCCATCTTCCATTGCCGTATGAAATTATTTTCATTCATGTGTATAATACGGTATTAGGTTGAAACTATATTCGCATAACAACAAGAAAGCACAAAACTTTGTCATAAGAAGATTTCTGATGTAACTATCCGCTGGCAACAATCAATGTGCTAATGCACCATCGCATCCCTGACTCAGAAAACAAAATTATTAAAAGAGTTCAGATTTCATTTCGGAATAACCAGGAGTCAATTTCCCCCGGAATTCCACTACAGTTTTAAACCTCTGGATCCCAAAACGCCCGAGATATTTTGAGAATTGATAAGAATTTGTATAACTTTGTTGTTTTAATTAATAACACAACATTCCGTATTGAAATAAAACGAAATTAGACATTGAGTTTCTCTGGTGTAAAATCAGATTTTCTGAACTACATAATTTCTAGAACGGGTTTTGTCATGGGATTTAAAGAGTTAAAGCGAAAGTTGAGTTTTCGAGGCGGTCAACTCTGGTCATCTTTCTCTGAACAAAAGTCGACGATCTCTTTTTAGCTTTCATTGGCTGAGAATGGCGAACGGACGCCACTAATCCGATGAATCTCTCATCGTGCCGTAAACAGTTCGGCGAATTCCAGTTCTCCTCCCTAATTTGTTCATACTTGTGCATATAGTAACTAGAATAGCCAAGGGAACATTAAATGTCAGTAAATACAAACAAAGTCATGTACTTCTTCCCATTCTTCATAAACATATGATTTAACTTTGAATATAATGTGCAAAGAAACTTCAACTTATACAACAGAAATGAAAATAATGTATTCTTTTTGCACATGTATTCCTTTAATCCGTGTTTCTTTCTTTCCATGTGAGAAAATCATTTCTTTAAATAATTTCCTATCCAGAGGCATATTGACTCGATTACTGGCAGAAGCATAGGAAAAGAAATATATAATCGAATAACGATGTTTTCGCACGAGGCGACAAGACAACAGGCCATGAGTGAGAAGTAAACTTTATCCTAAGTGATATCAGCAATCAATTTATTACTATCAGACCTTTTTTATTCATCCAGATGAAATGAAAAGTGATCCTGGAGGGTTGTATTTTCTGAATGCTTTTTGAGATAAAAGGAAAGAAGCTATCAGTAACTTTTTAATTCACCTTCATGTTATACGGATTTTTAGACCTGTTATTTTATATTAAAGCAAGAGTAAAAATTTATGCGTGCAACGTAGATTATGTAACACATTCAGAATACCGAAACAAAATTTTACTGTTTATTATTGTAAATGTGGTTGCACAAATATACTATTTTAAAAACTAAGGCTTTTGAAAACCCAAATTTAGCAATTACCTTCAGTAGTGAAAGAAGTATTCAAAATATTTTGTGCTGTCTTGTATATGATCGATGGATCTGCATGTATAATATATGAATGAAATTTTAGTGTATATAGTATACTAAGATTTCGTTCAGTTAAACGATTAGCACGGTTCACAAATTCCATTCAGCAGTTTCCGTGGATAAATGGAGTTGTACTTGAGAACTGTCGTGCAGACTTCTGTTATGAGCTATAGAATGTATATGTTGCGACTAATAGACCGGGAAGCGGCAACACAGACAATCACCACATCGAGTTCATGGATGAAATTCTAGAATTAAGTAAAACTCGATTCGCATATTTAAACGCAATCGGTCGGCCAAGTTGTATCTTGGTGAAATTTACTTGAAAACCCAATTTTATCGTTTGACTCGTAGGTTTACCATTGTGTTTTCCTGCTCTCAGTTTTTTTTTTGTTTTCATAAAATTGGGTGCAGGAAAAAACAATTGTAAACCTACAAATCAACCGCTAAAATCGGGTATTCGGTTTTTTTAACCAAGATATTACTTGGCGAACCAATTGCGATTTAAAATTCAAATCATGATTTAACTAATCCTAGAATTTTATTAGTGAACTTCATGGGGTGATTTTCTGTGCTGTCGTCTGCTAGCAAAATTTCTAGCCAAAGCCCGAAATACATGAAATGAACAGCTTATTTCGGGTTGTGGCCAGCCAATTTGTGAAGTGGCTTGAAGCCTTGACCAATATACGAAGTAGGGATTTAACGCTGCCCAGTACATGGTAATGACAGGAACACGTGATAGGAACATAATGTCATTTTGAGGAAATGATTTATAGAGTAATTACTATAATAGGAATCTTTCTTAAAGCAAAGTATTTAACCATCATAGTTCATTAATGCATGCCATATTTACCATCTAGAATTTTGCATACGAGATAATATTTACCCACCCTTATCAACTTGGCTTTTCTGTCCTAAATTCAATACCCAGTAGAGTGAAAAATACGAAAATTAACAAGCATCTGATGTGAAATATTTCCGCTTTATGCGAAAGTTGTGAAAATGCTGAAATCTCCTTTTTTTTAAATAGATGTCTTCTTTAGATAATTTATGTCAGATATCTTTTCTACCTTAGTGGTATAAACATCATTTTTGCTAATAGAAATATTTTTTTCTTCGTTACTGCATAAAGAAATGGCATCAATATAGTTATAATATTCCCCATTATTTTATTTTTCCATGGAACTTGATTAACATTATTTCGCAGAAGGTTTTTTAAAAATATTTTAATAAAAATAAAATTGACAGGGATTACGTATTTTTAAAAAGAAATCTGGCTCATCTGCAAATAGACAGTTTTAATTTTAAAACAAGAATGAAAATGAATCACTGAATAGATTATGAATCATCTTACAACTCAATAGAAATGTTGTTAAAAAAATTCCCTCATTCTCTTATAATGAAGAGATAGGCGCCATTAAAGTTTATTGTTCAAAATTTCAAATCATCCTAAAAAAACGAAAAATTGGTCGATTCGTTTGCGGAATTCACTAAAACTATTCTTTATGTCAGAATTTTCTTGAAAATAAATTATAAAGATAAATTTCAAAAAATGTCGGTAGAGGGCCGCTTTAGACTTTGGAGTAACGACAAAATTAATTTTTACCGTTATTTTTTGCATCTCGTTTAATGTTTTCGGAAGCTTAAACTTAAACTTAAATTTTGAGTTCAAAATCTGAATAATTGGGAATGGTTAAGTAGCGCAAACTGAACTATGTTCAAGAGGGGAGGGAAGGTTTAAATTTCAAATGATTATAAAAAAACGAAAAAATTGGTTGATTCGTTTACGGTTTTCGCTAAAGCTATTTTTTGTGTCAGTATTTGCTTGAAAATCAATTTTAAAGATAAATTTTAAAAAATTCCGTTAGAGGGGGCCGTAAACTTTAGATTAACCAGGAACTATTTTTCATTGTTATTTTTTGTATCTGATTAAATGCTTGCAAAAGCTTAGACTTAAATTTCGAGCTCAAATTCTGAATCATTAGATAGGGGTTAAGAAGCGCAAACTGAAAAAACAGCAAACGAATCGACCAATTTTTCCGTTTTTTATAATTACTTGAAATTTGAACTTTCCGTACACAGTTCAGTTTGCGCTACTTAACCACTCCCAACTATTCAGATTTTGAGCTCAAAATTTAAGTTTAAGTCTAAGCTTCCGTAAACATTTAATAGGATGCAAAAAATAATGCTAAAAAATAGTTGTTCGTTACGCCAAAATCTAAAGCGCCCTCTACCGGCGTTTTTTAAAATTTGTCTTTATAATTTATTTTCAAGTAAATACTGACATAAAGAATAGTTTTAATGAAAACCGCAAACTAATCGACTAATTTTTTCCGTTTTTTTTTTTTAATAATCTTTTGAAATTTTGGACCCTAAACTTTAATGGCGCCTATCTCCTTCGGAAGACGTTTGGGACCTTTAGTTTCTTATTTAATATTGTTTGTCTTGATGTGTATTATCAACCCTTAAAGTTTTGCCCAAGAGTTTAGATACACCCTGTATAAATTGCAGTATAGTAACTTGAAGTGAGATGCCATGTTGTACAAGATGCCGTATTTCTTATGCGCAGGCGCTATAAGGAAACACATTACCGCTCAATTGTAAGCAAGAGGGTTCTCTACCCTGTAAAAAATATGACCATTTTGCTGCGTCGTCACTCCACCGCTTTTATAGAAAACGACTACTTCAGGCTATCATGGAGCATTCTCATTGGCGAAAAGAGTGATATTCTATAAAAGCGGGGGAGTGACAATGCTGCAAAATAGTCATATTTTTTGCAGTGTATTCATACTTTAATTTCCGTTTGCGATCTTTTTAAAAAAAATTATTGGTGCTTTTTTATTGCTATTTCGTCTCAACACTTCTGGTAAGAGGGCAAAACGGGACTTCTTTTACGTGACTTCTCTATTTACCTACAACTCTTGGTTTAAATACTACAGAAATAAATCTGATGTTTTTAGAAAGTTCCGGTATCTGCCTTTTCTCCAAAGCATAAATACTCAACGAATGCCGCTTCTTCACGATCACTTCGGGAGACCGGGCTCTTCTCATTGATCATCTTACCCATACCTTGGAGTAAAATGCCAAAATGCATTTGTTTATGCGAACAAAGTTTTTTATGTTTTCTATAATATCTGTAAAATGAAGTATGTTTTATATCGTTACATAAGAGTGTTAACTTTCGCAAGAAATCGATTAATAACTGATAAAATAAACAGGCGGTTTTTAAATCAACAAGTGATATCAATTAAAATTTTGACATCTTCATCCAATCTACCCTATATTTAAAAAAGTGTGATACTATTAAAATATACCATAAAACCTTTTCTCTATTAGACCATGATATAGTGAGATATTTTTGAGAATCCCTGTAAATGAACCGTAAATACAACACACTTAATTTTCAATAACAAACATGCCATAACGATATCCAATAACATCTCAGAATTTCATGGCAGTCGGACGATATTTAAGCAAGTTATAGCACGGACAGTAAAACAAACAAACCGAATTCATAAACACTTTTTTACTCTGTTCGAAAGTGTTAAACTCGAATTGTTCCTAGATTTTAACTGGCTTTTCCCACTTTTTGCAACTTTGCGAGTGCTCGTATTTTCCTTAGATATAAGAATTTAGCTTTGCAGATTGATGTTTTAAGTTTCTAGCATGCATAATCGAAAGAAGTAAGGCCGACCCAGGGCGTGGTTGGTAGCGTCAGCTCCTCCCACACCGCTGGACCCTGGTTCGAGTCCAGCTAGCGGCATGGGTGTCTGTGTTGTCCCTGTGATGTGTATTTAAAAAAATGTATGTACTGTATTTCCTGTAATAATAAAGTGTACTGTATTTGTTTCTGTGCATTATGGATCATTCGAGGTAACAGCCATTGTAGCTATAGACCTCAAAGCATTGTTCACTCAAACTCAAAGAAGTAAGACGTAATTCATATTTATTTATTTATTTATTTCTATGTGAGAAAATTTTATTATTTAAATATTTTCTTTTCTAGGGGCACATAGCTACTTGATATGTCTGCAGCAGAAACGAAGTAAATAAAAGATCTAATCGAATAACGATGTTTTAGCGCTAAACAACAGAACAACCATGTGAGGCCGTGGGAAGTAAACCTTATCCTGAAATGGTATCAACAATCAGTTTATTTCGATGAACTCTTTCCTTTTGTGTCAGCAGAGATGAAAAATGAGCAGCGGGGGACATATATTCTGAATGCTTTTCATGGTAAAAGAAAGGAGGATTCACACTATTCGTGCTTTGTATTTCTTTATGCAAATAGAAAAACTTAGAACTATTTATTTTATACCCTTTTCTTCCAAAAATAAACGCGATTCACATGTTTAGAGTGCTCTAAATTTAATTTAGAAAGTTATATCTAAAAATAGTTTTTCTGTGAAAACAAGAAATTTATTTTTCTACCCAAGGAACAAAAAAAAAAGTATTTCAAACACTTAACTTCAATTAGGAGTTCTCATTACAGATATTGTATCTCTACAAGATGCCATCTTTCATGTGTGCATGGAATTATTTTCATAGATATGTTTTAACTCTGAATATAATGCGCACAGAAGCTTCAATTTATAATAAAAAAAATGAATAAAATATATTATTTTTATATGTGTATTTATTTAATCTGTATTTCTTTCTTTCCACGTTATAAAATTATTTCTTTAAATATTTTACTTTCCAGGGTTCATATTTACTCGATTACCTGCAGAAGCATGGAAAATAAAATATGGGATTGAATAACGATGTTTTAGCGCCAAGCGACAAGACAATAGGCCAGGCGCAAAAAATAAACTGCATTTTGAAATGGTATCAGCAATAAATTTATTTCTATCACTCCTTTTCCATTCAGTCAGATGAGATGGAAAGTGATCTTGGAGAACATACTTTCTGAATGGTTTTTGAAATAAAATAAAGAAGGTTAACGCACCATTTTTACTTCATGTTACTTCATGTTAAATAGATTATTTGACCTGTTACTTTATATTTAGACAATAACGTAAAATTATGTGTACAATTTAGATTATGTAGTCCTTTGCAATACATTCAGAATGTCGAAACAAAACTTCACAGTTTATTAATGTGATGATGGGCAAATAGATCTTCAAAATTTATAATGGATTGGAAAAATTAATTTCAACATTTGCCTTCATAAAAGTATTTAATTTATGTTAGAAAAATACTTATTTAAATTTATATTTCTTTTGCTAAGGGCATTTTTACTAGATATGTTTCTACGAGAAAAATATTAAATAAAATTTCCAATTGAATAATGTTGTTTCAGCATCACCAACAAAAGGACAACACATCAGACGGGAAGTAAACCTTATCCTGAAATGGTATCAGCAATCAATTTATTTCTATCAGCCCTTTTTTATTCAGTCAGATGAACGAAAAGTGATCCTGGTGAGACATATATTCTGAATGCTTTTTGAGATAAAATAAAAAAGATTTTCATATTATTTTTGCTTTATGTTAAACGGATTCTTAAAAGTATTAGTTTGCGTATAAACAAGTACGAAAAATTATGTGTCAGACATAGATTATGAAACACTTTTTTAACTTATTCTGGATACTCAAACAAGATTTATTAATGTGTAAGATAATGCACAAATAAACAACTTTAAAAACTCATAACATATTTGAAAACTTATTCAACAATTACCTTCTGTAAGTCAGAAAAGTATTAAAATACTTTTGTGTTGTTCTGCATATGATCCATCAATTTGTATACATAGTATGCTAAAAGTTCGTCCAGTTAAACGACTACTACAATTGAAAATTAACACTGAGCAATTTCCGTGAATAAACGGAAATGCACTTCAGAACTTTAGTGGAGCCCTGTATATGATTTATAGAAATTATGTATATCAAGTAATAAAAAATTTATATCAATTTAATAATGCGTACTAAATCTGAAAACGCTCTTCCGGCAATTATTGTTCATAAATTTCAATAGTTCAATTTCTTTAGTAGCGAAATATTTTTGTCATTTCATGTATGTAAATAAATGATAAATTCACTGCAAACTATTTTTTACGTCAAAAGCCGTTTAGCAAACCTCAATGGTATATACAGGTTGTTCCAAAATCGAATCACAAATTAAGAGATTTTATAGAAGGCATCAAGATGATGGAAAATTACCATAGTACGTGGGATTGGAAACAATGTATTTAATCAAAAACACAGGGTGTTTCATCCAAATTCAATTTTTGTTTACGGCAAAAACTTTCAGACGACCTAAGTACATTATAATATAACATTTAATAGACATTCTCACCCTTGTTGCACAGGTGGTAACATTGGAAAAAGGGAGAAGCACGCCAGCAGTATGCACTTGACGCTCCCTCATATTTTGAACTGCAATTGCCAGTTCATACGGTATCATCTTGTGCACCCTGTTTTTTTTCAGAACTTTCCGTGATGTTATAGAACATTTCACACAAAAAAGGCACATATCACGACATTTTCATTGTAATGTTTTGATTTTCCTCAAAATTATTATCTACAAAACAAATTTAGTTCGAATGAAACTCTCCATATTTGTTGTTAAGTATGTAGTCTGTGAACCCATCTTCTATGGTGATTTTTTATCCTCTTGATGCCTTCTATCACCCCTCTCTTAATTTGTCGGTCAATTTTTGGACACACCCTGTATACATTTCAGTATTTTTAAAATAGTGTGATATAACGATACGATTTTGTTGTGATTTAAGCGAATAGTTTTACATTTCCGCAATTTTTTTACTAATTTCTTAATATTGCCACTCTACCACTCCCCGACTCTCCTTGTGGAAGAGACATCGGCATTAAATATATCTTATATTGGAGCAGGGCTGTCACCATCAATTTGACAACATACCTTTTGAATTCAGTTTAGCATTTCATAAGATTCCACACAAATAGTACTTTAGAAAGTTTTTAGAATGCTTTTCTCACAATTTACCTTTTTAGGTTTCGAATCTTTTAGGAATTGTTTTTAGAGACCACTTTCATTCTATCATGTCAAATTATAAGATTCAATCTTTAACAATTCATCAGAAATCATAATTTAGAAGACTTTTAGGACTCTTTTCGCTTATTTCACACTTTGAAATTTCGTTTAACTGTCACACGAGAGACATTTACACTTACTGCCATTTGTAACTAATATTCCAAATGCCGAACTTCTAGTTCCTTTACATCACAAAAAATCGCAATATTAAAAAAAGTTTTTTCACCCCTACAGTCCTCTTTTGGTAATGGAAATGTTTACAAAACATAGCCGATATTGACCGAATGACTGTCGTGTCAACATCAATTTGTCTCCATTACTTTTGAAATCGGTTTGGTATTTCCTGAGATTTTTTGGTACTTGTAATTTAAAAAGTTTTTAGAACGCTTTTCGCTCATTTCACCCTTTTAAATTTCGAAAAAAAAATCTCTTAAATCATTTATACCTTACAAGTATCTACTATGCCACATTTCCAGTTTCTATCTTTAACACTTCCTTGGAAATCGTAAATCAGAACGCTTTTCGTACATTTTACATTCTTAAATTTTCATTTTTTTCGTTCTTATACATTTCGTTCTATACATTTAGATCTTATAAATAATTCAGCGCCGAATTTTAAGTTTCTAGCTTGTTCAGTATAACAAAAGTCTCATTTTTAGAAAGTTTTTTGCTTCTACACCCACCTGGAGGTAGACGCACCGACATAAAATATAACCTTTGTTTGAAGCAACCAATGTCACCATTAATTTGCCAATATGATTTTTAAAATTAGTCTGTTAGTCCCAGTGATTATCTTTTACAAAACTAAAAAACTTTATTTCTTTATAATATTAATGTTGACTAATTAGCAATATAATTGAAGAAATAATTGAAGAAGATAGAACAAAAATTAAAATTAAAAAAAATTAAAGTGAAATTTTTTAACCATAATATAAAAATAAAATATAGTTAATGTAGTGAATTTAACTTTGTTAAAAAAAAATTGCTTACATATTTAAAAAATAATTCAAAAATTGATAAACAGAAGAGACATAACTATTGTATAAATAACATAAATCGAGGGAAATTCAAGAACTTTTAAAATGAAATTGAAATGTTTGAAGTACTAGTCTACAGAAATCTGACCAAAAAAAGAAATGGATGAAGCACAAAAAATTAGAGCTATTTGAATGTGAATCTTATCGAATGAAATATCGTTCAAAGAAGTCTTTTCAGTAAAAAAAAAAATAATAATAAATAGATCTGTTTGAAGCTAAATTTAATCGACTGAAAAAAATCTTCCTTACTAAGATCAGTTCCGAAATTTCAAAGCAATCTAATCCTTTCAAAAAATATTCCCAAAAGGATCTACATTTATTTCATATCATTTAGAAATTAACATAGAAACTGTAAAAGTTTCATAATGTTAAATCATGCCTTAGAGAAAATAAAATACATTGTTTTACAATTAATGGTCTCTCTCTCTCTATATATATATATATGTATGTATGTATTTGTTTATGTATATATTAAAATCCTTTGTAAATTGCCGACAACAAGTTATTAAAGTATAAATAATAATTGATTCATTGAATATTAAACTGATCACTTTAACACATTCATCATGGTTGTTAAAAAGATATTAAAAATAAGATAAAAGAAATAAAGGAAATTTGTAAAACCAAAGGTGATTCATCAGTACCTAAATACTTTGATGAAATGTAGTAATCAAATACATAAAATTATACTCTTACCTTAATCAGATACGTATATTCTTATACGCATCATATTTCATTATCGAACCAGACAACAATCAGAACATTTCCTACACCTGAATAACATTTAAAGGATTTTGAGTAGCGATTGCAGTGCCCTTATCAATTAAAGCTATAACTTATTGTGAAAATCCCTATAATTTAGATTTACGATATGTCTATTAAGCATTAAACTCACTATTTCTGAGTTACGAGATTTCAAGTTTGAGAATCTTCCCTGAAACACTCAGTATACACACTTGCGTTTCCAACTTTTATAAATATACGTTTTTTCAAACCGGAATTATACAGACTAATCACTGGAAACTGAAAATGTAAATCCAAATCAGTGGTCCATTTAAGAACGTGATGTAAAGAAGAAACATTTCCTTCTAAACATATATACAAATGATCAGACATTGAAGTCAGCTCAAAGTACAAACTTATTTTCCTTTAATTCCGCATCCATTATAAATACATCTCAATAATAGTTTTATAGATTGCCTTGTTTCCTAGAGCATTTAAGACTTAATAGATTTGCGGAGAGGAGTTGTATTTAGTTGCTTGATTTACTCAAAACACTTGAATCCTGCCATAAAATTAACGAGCAATGTAGACCAACCAAATCAATGGATGTCTGTTCCCCCCCCCCCTCACAGTTAAGGACTCGTATGTGACAAAGTCTGTGGCGGATTGCAAGTCAATAGATAAACCAGGAGAAAAGAAATCGTCTGTGAAATACACGAATGAAAGATAGAATCATTTGCTCGAGGCTATATAATATTTATTGGTGTAACAATGCGTTTGAATAAAAATGTAAGACTGAAATTATTCCCCCGTGTTATATTTGCAGTTGATTACGCTAGTTTTGCTGGAGAAGATTTATTTTGCATATGTATGTAATGTATATGTATGTAAGATAAAAATATCTAGGTATTTTGATAAATAACTGTTTAATATATCGTGATTATGAAATAATTACAGTAGTTACATTTAAAAATAAGGGGGGATTTGAAAATGAATGCCGAAAATTAGCCGACACTTCGGCTATCACAATCACATGGCTCGACCGGGAGGTCTTATTCGTATCACAGCTAAAAATATTCTCTATTTTCATCTCAAAATGTCCCCAGGCCACATTTGATAAAAGCTACACCCAGGAAATACATTTGTAAGGTTGGGCACTACGTCATTCGATCTTTCATGGAAAAATGCTGACAATCGTTGTTACTAGACACGAGTGTGTTTTGAGAACCCAAAACCACCACTCACATATTTATGTTATATATAACAGAGAGTAGCAAAAAGAACATCTGATTTCTTAAACTGAATCATTCATTAACTGTAATCAATATAAAAATGTAGCAAATTAAATGTTTAAAACATAGATTATTAATTTTGCATATCGAAATATTAAAGAAAAAAAGTTCAAATTTTAATCAATGAAAAGAACTGCATTTGTACCAACCTAACACATAACGAAAAAGAAACAAAAAACATCTTAAAATCTTTAAAATGGAAACCTATTTTTTCTGTTCATTCGATATATTTTAAATACGCATCGAAATAGATAATACACATGACTTCATTTTCATCATTTACTTTCCACCTATTTCAAAATGCAAATGCCCTATTACATTTCAGCGTCAAATCAGATATTAACCTGGACATTTCCTACATCTGAATAACTTTTAAAGGATATTGAGTATCGAGGGCAGTGCCGTTATTAATTAACGATGTAACTTGTTTTGAAAATTCCTGTAATTTAGTTTTACGGTAGATCCATTAAACTCCCGTGTATCACAATTTTCTGAATTATGGCATTTCACGTTTGAGAATCTTCTCTGGAACACTCTGTATACACACCTAAAAGTTTGAGATAGGGTCATTCTATGGTAACTTACGTTACATTTAGAAAAATTTACTGCAGTAGTTTTAGTAATATAGCACTAAAAATAATCAAATGTAAAATTAACATGATTTGTCAATGAAACTTATCTATCTAGAGGTCAATTTGGATGAAAATGACCTAAAAAATGAAATGGAAAGTTACAGTTTATATAACTTACATTCTTTTTTTAATAACGGCAGTTACCAAAGTACATAAAACTACCAAAATTCAAGAAATAACATTAAAATTAGGTAATTTTCATCTGAATTGGGCTTTGAATAAGTTTTATTAGCAAACCATGCCAAATTTACATTTTGATTAATTGTTTTGTGGGTTATATTACTTGTCGTTATACACTATCTACCAAAAAGTATTTGTACACTTTCAGTTTTTGACATTTTGTCAAATATTTAAAAATATACGGTTCGGATTCTTCTGGAACTTCAGAAATATATAAAGATTATGTTTCACTTTATATTTATTTACATTCATTTGTTAAGCGGGTAATTAGGGGGCCGGCAAAAAAACAAAGAATAATAGAAATATTTGGGATCGCCCTGTACATGAAAATGCGCGAAACGACTTATCGCTTTAGAATAAAAATATATGAATACAGTAGAATATGTACACTAATTTTTGTGAGAATAGCATGTATATTTATGGCGATAGAGCGATTTTTTTGAAAAATTAAAAAAATTCTGGTATGTTTTTTGTTTATATCATAGAGGGTTTTTGACCAAATTTAACGCAAATTTCAGAAAAATTGGCAAAATCTATTAAAAAATATATAGCGCAATTGGAATATAAATATATTTAATACTTTATGAAATATGAGTAGTTTTATGAAATAATTTTTATCTGCGCATGCGCGAACGATAAAAACAATTCTTTTACATCATTTAATAGTCAATTCTATGGAGTAACTTATAAAAAAAATCCAATCAAATATCGTGAAAATTCAAAAAGCTATCATTATTATAAGTAAGCTGTTTTTACATTGCTCTCTAAAAACGGCTGAATGATAAGGGATTCTCTACAAATTGACATTTTTTATTAACTGACTTTTAGGAAAAAATTAGTACTATTTAATGAATACAATATTGCTGCTAATAAGTATCTTGACACCTGTGATAGGAAAGGAAAAGGGCTTTTATTCTTTTCCATCACAGATGTCAAGATACTTATTAACAGAAATATTGTATTAGATATTGTATACATTAAATACTAATTTTTTCCTAAAAGTCAGTCAATAAAAAATGTCAATTTGTGGAGAATTCCTTATCATTCAGCCGTTTTTAGAGAGCAATGTAAAAACAGCTTACTTATAATAATGATATCTTTTTGAATTTTCACGATATTTCATTGGATTTTTTTATAAGTTACTCCATAGAATTGACTATTAAATGATGTAAAAGAACTGTTTTTATCGTTCGCGCATGCGCAGATAAAAATTATTTCATAAAACTACTCATATTTCATAAAATATTTAATATATTTATATTCCAATTGCGCTACATTTTTTCTACTGCATTTTGCCAATTTTTCTGAAATTTGCGTTACATTTGGTCAAAAACCCAGCATGATATAAACAAAAAACATACCAGAATTTTTTGAATTTTTCAAAAAAATCGCTCTATCGCCATAAATATACATGCTATTCTCACAAAAATTAGTGTACATATTCTACTGTATTCATATATTTGTATTCTAAAGCGATAAGTCGTTTCGTGCATTTTCATGTACAGGGCGATCCCAAATATTTCTATTATTCTTTGTTTTTTTGCCGGCCCCCTAATTACCCGCTTAACAAATGAATGTAAATAAATATAAAGTGAAACATAATCTTTATATTTCTGAAGTTCCAGAAGAATCCGACCAGTATATTTTTAAATATTTGACAAAATGTCAAAAACTGAAAGTGTACGAATACTTTTTGGTAGATAGTGTATTACTATTACTATTTTTTTGTTATATTTCTAAAATTACTGAAAATAGTTCAAAATGCAACGTGTGTTACCATGGAGTGACCCAATATAAATTTCTTCAATTCTGAATTGTACAGAGTAATAACTAGAAACTAAAAATGTGAATTCAAATCAATGACACATTTAAGAACGCGATGTAAAGAAAAAACGTTTACTTCTAAGCATATATGAAATTATCAAACATTGAAGTCCGTTCTAAGTACAGATTTTACTGCCCCTTAATTCTGCATCCATTACAAATACATCTCAATAATAGTTTTATGGATTGCCTTGTTTCCTAGAGCAATTTAAGGCTTAATAGCGTTACGGAGAGGAGTTGTGTTTAGTTGCTTGATTTACTCAAACCACTTGAATCCTGCCATAAAATTAACGAGCAATGCAGATCAACCAAATCAATTGCTGTCTGTTTCTCCCCCCCCCCCCTCACAGATAAGGACTCGTATATGACAGAGTCAGTGAATTTGACAGAGTCAGTGGCAGAATGCGAGTCAAGAGATAAATCAGGAGAAAAGAAATCGTCTATGAAATACACGAATGAAAGACAGAATCATTTGCTTAAGGCTATATTCTATTTATTGGTGTAAGACATGCGTTTGAATAAAAGTGTAAGAGTGAAATTATTCCACCGTGTTATAACCACAGTCGTTACAGTAATTCAGCTAAGAAGACATGTGTGTGTATGTACCGGGTGTCCCAAAAATGACTGATGGATTTTAAAATTCAATAATTTGCAAACGGTGACAGCTATTTAAAATTTTTTTGAAGGAGGGTTATGTATAATGTCAGGAGTTTTTTGTACCGTAATTTTTTATTTTAGTTCGCATCTCAAACAATAGGTGGCGCTGACGGCGATTGAAGGCCAGGTCGAAGCTTCACTCAGCACTGATCATCTGTCCTTCAATCGTCGTCAGCGCTACCTATTGTTTGAGATGCGAACTAAAATAAAAAATTACGGTAAAAAAACTCCTGACATTATACATAACCCTCCTGCAAAAAAATTTTAAATAGCTGTCACCGTTTGCAAGTTATTGAATTTTAAAATCCATCAGTCATTTTTGGGACACCCGGTGTATATATATATATATAATAAGTATAACGAAATATTGCAAAAATAATCTAAATTTCAATCATTCATTAACTTTAATAATTGTAAAAATATAGGAAATTTAGATTTTTATAAGACAATTTATAAATTTTACATATTGAAATTTTTTTTAAAGTTCAAATTTTAATCAATTGAAAGAACTCCTTTGTACCAACCTAACAGATGATTATAAAGAAAAAAAAAATCTTCAAAAATTTAAAATGAAACATATATTTTTCTTCAATTAGACAAAAATTTCTTTTAAAATAAAACTGATGATAAAAGTTTAAAAATTCTGTAAAAGACGCTATTCCCGAAAG
This sequence comes from Maratus speculifer, assembly GCA_964019185.1. Classification (NCBI taxonomy): domain Eukaryota; kingdom Metazoa; phylum Arthropoda; class Arachnida; order Araneae; family Salticidae; genus Maratus; species Maratus speculifer. Next base: position 353,438,423 of record OZ025294.1, read on the forward strand.
CGTTAAACTTATTGTAATTACAACATTACTAGCAAAACCCCAAAATTACGCTCGCGTAATTGTTGAAATTGGGGAATTGGTGAACACCCTTCTGGGCGTAAATACACCGACATAAAACATAATCTATTTTGAAGTACGGAATGTCACCATTAATTTTCCATTATGTCTTTTGAAATCTTCTCGGTAGTTTCAGAGCAGTTCCTTTGACAAAGACACTTACACAAAAAAACTTTACTTCTCTATAATATTAATAGTGACTAATTAAAAATGTAAATGAAGAAATGAGTGAAGAATGTAGAACAAAAATTAAAATTTAAAAAAAAGGGGGAAGATTTATTTTTAACCATAATATAAAAAGAAAACATATTTAATGTAAGCAATTTAACTTTCTTAAACGAATTGCGTGTATATTTAAAAAAATGATTCAAATTGATAATCAAAAGATATATAACTATTATTTAAATTAAATTAATCGAGGGAAAATGCAAGAACTTTTGAAATGAAATGGAAATACTTAAAGTACTATTCTAGAGAAATCCGCCCAAGAATAGAAATGGATGAAGCCCAAAAAATTAGAACTATTTGAATCTGAATCTTGTAGAATGAAATATTTTCAAAGAAGTCTTTTCAATAAAAAAAAAAAAATTAGATCTGTTTGAAGGTAAATTTAAGCGGCTGAAAAAAACTTCTTTACTAAGACCAGTTCAGAAATTTCAAAGCAATCTAATCCTTTCAAAAAATATTTCTAAAAGAAGCTACACGTCAAGGCTTCGCGTCATTTAGAACGTCTTTTATTCCACATCATTTAGAAATTAACAAAGAATCTATAAAAGTTTCATACTATTAAAACATGTCTCAGAGAAGGAAAGATATATGTATATATATAAATATGTACATATAAAACTGTTAAAAAATTTTGTAAATTATCAACAAGTTGGAAATTGCACGTGAAGCGTAGCAAATGAGGTGCGTTCGTACTATAAGTTTTAAAATATTCAGATCTTGCTGATATAGTACAGAGTACTTTGGATACAGTATAGTGGTCGAAATCTTTGTGTTCCTGTAAATATGAAGGGAGTAATTTTTATTATACTTCATTAATGTATATCTTATTCATATAATGTGAAGTAGGTTAATATAATTAAAACACGCCCCAAACAATGTTTCCCCGTATAAAATTATTTAGTGGAATACATTTGTGTGGCCCTGTAATTTAATAATAAATATTCTTTGCATCCCAGATTGTACAGAATGTAGATTTTAGTACATACATCATAGATTCATGTCAATTCTATTATGTTCAAATGAGTGTAACACCATTAAAATGCATTTGAAACATTTTTCCCCATTGATCGAAATGTAACGGAATATTTTTGATTGTCCCTGTAATTGATCTATGCATCCGATTTTCACAACATTTGAAATGACTCGACAAAATTATGTAATAATTAAACGTTTTAAATTTCTAACGATTATTATTATTATTTATTAATTAGTATATCAATATTTTAATACATTCAAAATGCATTTGAAACTTTTTTTTCCCATTAATCGTAATGTAATGGAATACTTTTGATTGTCCCTGTAATTGATCTATGCATCCGATTTTCATAACATTTGAAATGACTCGACAAAATTATGTAATAAATATACGTTTTAAATTTCAAACGATTAAAATGCATTTGAAACTTTTTTCCCCATTGACGTAATGTAACGGAATCCTTTTGATTGTCCCTGTAATTGATCTATACATCCGATTTTCATAAAATTTGAAATGACTCGACAAAATTATGTAATAATTATATATTTTAAATTTCAAACGATTCGGTTGGATAATTTTTGCGTTGTTATATGCGGACGGACAGACAGACGGACAGAATAATTACGAACATAATTACGAACGCACCTAATAAAAAGTAATGAAAGTATAAATAATGAAGAAATTTATTTATTGACTATTAAACTGTTCACCTTAATATACTCAACATGGATTTTAAAAACCCAAGGTAAAACCTGTCGAATTTCGACGAAAGAAATTTTTTAAAAAGGAACTGCTTCATTGATTTATAATAAACCTACAAAATTAATTACAATAAAAAATGCACTTTATACTGGAAAGTCTAACTCTTAAACAAATGATATTTAACCTTAAGTTAACAAAATACTCTTTCGATAAAACAAAGTTGTGGTAATTGATGAAATTAAACTTTATCGTATATGTAAGGAATAAAAAATAATAAAGATCTGTTATTATGATAACGTTATCAATTAAAGATCTTATGTTAGTATTCCAAAATGAAAAAAAAAAGAATTTGTTCCACTTTGACCGAATCATAGATTTTTTTCCCCTGTGAAATCTAAACCCGACACGATTTAAACCGTATCAAAATTTGAATATGCGCCTTTCATATGCGTATTCACCTTTTTAAGAAAAATCGGTATTTTCATTTCGTCATTTTGAAATCATTTTAATTCAAAACTTGAAGCCTCGATGCTATTAACTGAAACATATATTAAACTATTTATATTTTTTTCAGTATAAATGCAATTTTGTAAATGAAACCAAAATTCATCGGATATTATAACAGACACAGCACATCCTTTATTTTATTTATTTTTTGTTTTTACTTTCTTTTTGTTCACTTTTAATGAGAAAATGGCAACATAATAATACAGTAATTTACTTTTTTTCGGCTTTTTTCGTTTTTTTCTTTTTGGCTTTTAATAGACATGGGGTACTTCGGTTGCCACGTTTAGAAAAACGTTGTTAAAACTACAAAAAAAATATTATATTTTAAAAATAAATTAAGATACAGATTTCAAATAAATTGCATTTAAAAATACATTTTTATCCCTATACGACGGTGTAAAAATTGAAAATGTGCGATATAAAGAAATTTAAAATTTGTTGTAGAAAAAAATGCGAAACCGAAATTGCATTTCAAATTTCAGAGTTGCCATTTGCAAAATAACGTATGCGTTACGCACAGATACGTTTGACCTTTATAATATAGATAGTAAAAATTGGATGAAAGAAATAATGGAAATTTTTAGAACCAAGGCTCATTCATTAGCTTCTATACATCTTGGTTGTCACAAATAAAGTGTAGTACTCATATAAATAAAATCACAAGTTTACCATTTCCAGATATGTGTTTGCTACACGTACCTGGATTTGTCTAAACATATCGTTTAAGGTAAACATATTCATACTGACGTATTATATGTATATACTTACATCGATTAAAATTACAATTTAAATACGAAATGCGACGGGAGACATACTTTAACATACTTATACCTGACGGGAGTCATACGTGACTTGATTTTCATCATTTATTTTCCATCTTCTTCAAAATGCAAACTCCCTATAACATTTCAGCATTGAAACAGACAATACCTAACAATTTTCTGCATCGGAATAACATTTACAGAATTCTGAGTAGCGATTGCAGTGCCGTTTTTAATTGATGCTATAACTAATTTTGAAAATCCCTGTCATTTAGTTTTACATGTCCATTAAGCATTAAACTCCCATGCATAACTGTTTTCTGAATTATGACATTTCACAGTTTGAGAATCTTTGCTGAAACACTCTGTTCAGACACTTGCTTTTTTAAAATTTTTGAAATGTACATTTCTTAAATTCTGAATTATAGAGACTAATCACTTGAAACTGAAAATGTGAATTCAAATCAGTAACCCATTTAAGAACGTGATGTAAAGACGAATCCTTTCCTTCTAAACATACATACAACAATTAAAAATTGAAGTCAGCTCTAAATACAGACTTACTCCCCTTTAATTTTGCATCCATTACAAATATATCTCAATAATAGTTTTATGAATTGTCTTGTTTGCTAGAGCATTTAAGACTTAATAGCATTACGGAGAAGAGTTGTATTTAGTTGCTTGATTTGCTCAAACCACTTGAATACTACCATAAAATTAACGAGCAATGTAGACCAACCAAATCAATGGAAGTCAGGATTGGAATTTGTGAAATCAATGGAAAAGAAATCGTCTGTGAAATACACGAATGAAAGATAGAATCATTTGCTTGAAGTTATATTATATTTATCGATGTAAGACATGTGTTTTAATAAAAATGTAAGACTGAAATTATTCCACCGTGTTATAACTGCAGTTGATTACACTAGTTCAGAAAGAGAAAATTTGTGTGTGTTCATAAGTGTATTGTATTTATATGTAAAAGGCCATCCATAAATGATGTCACACATTTTCCCAGTATTTTTGACCTCCTCCCCCCCCCCTTTGTCACAAAGTGTCACATTTCATCCTGCCCCCCCCCCCTTATTGTCACATGTCACGCTATGTTATATTACGTAAATATATACTTACAGTTCAGTGAGAAAGCACTATGTTATAGATCACATTTTAAATTTTATTTTTAAGCATTAACAATCTGTTTTAACGGCACTTGTGAGCATAACAATAAAAGTGATTCGTGCACTTATTTTGGATGATATAAAATTAAGGTTTACAACAAAAAACATAATTAACATGGAATAATAATAAATTATTATTGAGAAAAAAATTAAAACAGTGGTATTTTGGAAATCAAAAAAGAGTTTATTATATATATTTTAAAAATCTTATCTTTACTTTATGTATACAAGTTTCATAATTTAATCTGCTGACATCTAATGTTTTTTATTTTAATCAAAACGTGTGATGTCACACTTCTTCTTACCCCCTTCCACCTCCTCGTCGCAAACTGTCACAATGTCGCGAACCCCCTCCCTCCATCCAAGCGTGACGTAATTCACGGATGGCCCCTAAGATACAAATTTCTAGGGATTATTGAAAAATAACTGTTTAATACATCTTAGTTAGAAGAAATAATTACAATATTTTACATTATAAAAATAAAGGGGATTTGTAGATAAATGCCCGATATTAGTCGACCTTCGGCTATCTCAATCGTAGGCTGAAACGTGAGGCCACAAAAAACTTTTTTTACGTGAAATACTTTAAAAAAAAAATATTTTCTTTGAAAATAAGAAATATTATTAATATTATTAAAAAGTTAATCAATGCTACAATCAGATGTAAAGTATAAATTTAATTTTCTTCCACTATTTAAAAAAAGGAGATATACGCACAAATATATCTTTTTAAATGCTAGAAAAGAAAATGCCAATAATCTAAACTAAGCGAAAGATATAAGACAGTTGAGTAATGATAGTAATATCTAATTTTTATTTTAAAGAATTTTTCTTCGTGTTTTAGAGCCTTCAACAGTCTGAATTCCATTCCAATGTTCAACTCTAGTAGTTCGAAAATATTCCAAATTAAGTAATGCCAATAACATTTGATAAATCGATTTCATTTCATCCAGATTAAAACGCTCCAGTAAAAAATCCCTTTTTCGGTCATTTCTTTACATCCTGGAACGTTAAGGGATTTATTTTTTCCCTGCATTTGTGGGTTGGAGGTTTATTTAGTTAGTATATACTTGAACTTTTATGAATATCTGAATATCGGCAAACAAAAAAAGTAAGCATTTTATGGTTTAGAAAAGCTCTAGTTTTTTTAATACATTTTTAAATCTTTATATTCAAAATTTTGAATTTATAAAAATTTCATCTTCTGACACATTTTTTATATCTGACACAGTTTAAAATTACTTTAGAAGATTTGAAGATGAAATCGGTTTGACTGTCGGTCCGTGCTCCAATTTGCGCAAATATAAACATATTACCATGAAATTAATGTATGATATTAGGATTTATTATGCCATGCTCGTTATCGAAGAACCATTTAAGGTTCGTTTACATTGACACTCAAAAGAATTCCATTGCGTAAGAGTACATTGGAAAAGTCGTTCGCGGTGCATTTTAATAATATTACATTATTTCCATTATATTGAAATTAATATTTACATGCCAGAGGTGCACTTCAAGATTTCGAAGAGAATAGTCTGCATATCATTTATCGTTTATTTACATGGACATACAAAGGAATTTTGTTTCAGTACTGCCTATAAAGAATAGCTGCTACAAATGCGTTTTCGAGCAGAAGACGTAAGTTTTTATTGCCACATTTTATCACTTTAGATCAATAGGGATATTTAGTGGGAAATGGCGAAAATTTCCCGCACGTGATAACTACATAAATACTTATATTTATTAACTTTTAAGTTGTTAAAACATTAACTATGCATTAAAAATAACGAAATATATTCTAGATTTTCATATTAGCATGTTTTTTTCTTTTTTTAAATTTGAGGTTATAACAATGTTAAAAGAGCAGAAATATTTAGAAAAGCTATATCTCACGCGTAATATGGAATTGCAATATACTAATAAATACAGTTTTTCATATTAAAAAAAATTCACTTTATCTTCCAGCTCTATCACAAAACTTTAGAAATTCTCATTTTCTGTATAGCGAACGTAAGGAGAATTTCACAAAGCAACGTTAGAAAATGTTAGCGAGTTAATTGAAACTTCTCTAGTTTTCCACTCAAGGTGCGAATTCATTAAGGGCATTCTCTGATTAATGATGTTGGGTTAGGTGTTAGGAAAGCAAGCGATACGATGAAAAATGATTTTAGAATTTTGTTTCCCCATTTTGATATAAAGGGGAAACTTTATGTTCTCTAACATTAAAAACAAGAATTAAACGCGTTCATTGGTCAGATTAACGATAGTCTCAACTTCTCTGCTCAATCGACACAAAAAGTTTTGACACATTTACAAATTCTTTTTTTTTTAACTTAAAGATGTACATTGAAAAAGCCTGACTATAGAAGGTATTTAGAATGAAACTGAATTTTTCATTTTTTAATCAATAAATTAGCTGTTGAGTTACACGCGAATTTGATCACGTGAAAAACTCATTTTTCATTTCAATTTGAGCGTTATTCTTCTTCTGTGCGGAATTCGGTTCAAAACACTCACTTTGACGCTAATTTCTAAATAATAAATTGTGTTTGACAATAAATAACTAAATAAATAACTAAATAAATAAATAAATAAATAAATAAAATAAATGTACCGCGCAAATGAGTGCGTTTTCATAATTTCAGAACAACAGCATCTGCTAGTTTCCATGCATTTTCGAATAAAAATAAATTAAAACTTACATCATAAAGTTGCTCTTTTCGACTTAAGGACAGCGTTAAACAGGATTTCATTTCTCTTCCTCAACTATGAATAAAGAATATGAAATTTTGAACACACATTCATAAACTTTTTTTTTTTTTTTAGTTTGCCCTCATTTGACTGCAGAAGCTGGTAATTAAAAAAAATATATTCGATACAATTTTTGAATTATAAAAATAGACTCGACGCATCTCGGTGGCTTTAGAGCCTCGAAACCACCCTATCCGTTTTTCGGTGTCTTTAATTTAATCAATTTTCCCTTTAAATTTGTTCGGTTTCAATTTTCGATTTTTTCCCAGCCTGGCTTCGATGAGAGACTCGGATATTCAAAACGTGGGTCAAGATCTTTGAACCTGGCTTCCGCTAGAGAGTCGCAATAAAAGAAGAAAAGCTAAAAGATCACAGACATTAAAAAGGGGGAAAAATGCGGACATCACAAACTTTCTTCTCGACCGAAAACAACAACCATTTCTTAAATGATTAAAAAAAATCCTCACAATAAATTGAAACCAGATACTATAACTGAAAATTAAATTAAATTTCATGGATTACATCTGCAATAAATCTTTGCAGAAAATTTTTAATGCAAACACGATTTTTTGTAGCTTGTCTATAAAAAAAATATGAACTAATAACCAAGAATCGTCATCGAATGCTTTTGATTGAGAAATAGTAGTTATTCAAAATCTGTTTCTTTTTTAGATACTTATGTATATCGGAGTCAGGAGATAGATAGCCAAAAATGGTTGCCATTCACGTCCAAAACAATATTTCAGCATTATTAAGTACATAACATTGTTAAACATTGTTAAATATTGTTAAACACTGTTACAAAGTTGAAAAATACCATTCATCTGCTTCCGTAGATAAATGGAGATGTACTTTTGAACTCTTGTGCAGACTTCTGTATATGATGTATAGAATATATATTTTACGACCAAGATTCTTCGCTAAAATCCAAAATACATATTACGGCCATAGAATGGGAGGAGTCAGCACAAACAATCACGTCATCGAGTTTACAGATGAAAATCTAGGATTTGTTAAATCTCGATTCGCATATAAAAATGCAATGGGTCAGCCAAGTGAATCTTGGTGGAAAACACCTTAGCGGTTGACTCTAGGTTTACCATTGTGAATTCCTGCACCCAAAAGTATGAAAACATGGAAGATTCGGAGCAAAAAATCATAACGTTCAACTTATGCCAACTTATGTCAACCGCTAAAATTGTGCTTTTGGGTGTTTTCCACCAAGATATGACTTGGCAGACTGATTGCGTTTTAATATGCGATTCGAGATTTAACTAATCCTGGATTTTCATCCGTGAATTGAATGAGGTGATTGTCTGTGCTGCCGCGTCTTTGTCTAGATCTTAGCAGAGGAATTTCACTCGGAAGAGCCAGTGAAATGCTAGGAAAACTGACGAGGGAAAACTCTTTTTCGAAACAAAAAATGAAACTATTGGAAAACTGACACGTCTAAGGCAATTTTTTCGTTTCAAAATTTGCTGTGTAATAGCTCTTTTAGTCACCCAGGATTAATGCTGCCATATCTCGTTTCATACGGGATGTCCCAATTTTCAGGGCTTCCAGAATATGTCCCGCGGAAAATCCCTATTTTTCAAGATGTACATTTTGTTTTCGGTTATTTCTAGCATTATGCTATTCGTTAATTTGCATCGAGTGGAACTTAATCCTTCTATAGTAAAAAAAAACTAGCCTTAAAATGAATGACTCCTGGAATGATGCTGATGTGGAAGATTTCCGGAACTAACGAATCCGGGTTGTCCACTCCTTCCATGAGTCGAATAGACCAATCAGGAAAGGGCTCCGTCTATGCATCGCCATATGGGTTACCATAAAGAGAGGAAAGGTTACCATCACCAACAATCGCCAAGTTTGTCGCCAACTTGGCGATAAATCGCCAAATTTGGCGACCAAAATTAGTTGTCAAAAGTGACGCCAACTTGGCGATAACTGTAATATTTCGCCAAATTTTTAATTTCTTTACAACACCAGTCGTTTGATACATCATTTGAGAGGTTTACAACTGCTTATTCATATAATGGATGTCTTGTGTGTTATCCCCCATTCTGCTCCCCAGGGGGGACACATTTTTAATTTCTTTACAACACCAGTCGTGTTAAACAAGATTTGAAAGGTCTGCAACTGCTTATTCATATTATGGATGTGTTGTGTGTCATCTCACACTCTGCTCCCCAGGGGGGCACATTTTTAATTTCTTTACAACACCAGTCGTGTGACATATCATTTGAGAGGTCTGCAGCTGCTTATTCATATTATGGATGTCTTTTGTGTCGCCTCCCATTCTGTCCCCCAGGGGGGCACATTTTTAATTTCTTTACAACACCAGTCGTGTGACACATCATTTGAAAGGTCTCCAACTGCTTATTCATACCATGGGATATTGGCGAGCGCAGCAAGCAGGGGTAGCCAATAATTTGGAATCGCGAAGCGATTACGCGGGGGGTTGGCGAGCATAGCGAGCAGGGGGGCGGGGCCCCCTAGTACAGTAAAAAAATACTATCGATAATGAAAAGTTTTTATTATGCTGAAAAAATGATTTCTGACCTGGTAAAACGAAATATTATTTTACCTGGCAATGGCAATCTTACTCAGCTTTCACAGGTTTTAATGTAAAGAAACCTGTTTATAAAGGAAAGCTGTCTTAAACATAAAAATTTCATTCTTTGTACGAAAGGAATATTATATAATAACAGCTAAATCAGAAATCTCTCCAAAACGGAAGTTTGATTGAATCCTCAGAGATTCCTTTACCACTGATTTTACTGTATAATATTATTGTGTTTATTTAGTACGTTAAAATTTACTACGACAGAAAGTTAAAAATGGAAATATTCCGTTTTAAATGATATTTTTTAACAGGTATAAATGAATGGAAATCATTCCTATTAGGGGCTGTGATATTTTACGTTTCACATAGCATTCTATCTCGCCAAAACGGAAGTTTGTTTGAATCCTCAGAGATTCCTTTACCACTGATTTTACTGCATAATATTATTGTGTTTATTTAGTACGTTAAAATTTACTACGACAGAAAGTTAAAAATGGAAATATTCCGTTTTAAACGAAATTTTTTAACAGGTATAAATGAATGGAAATCATTCCTATTAGGGGCTGTGATATTTTACGTTTCACATAACATTCTATTATAAACAGGTTCATATAGTTTATGTCCCGATAAACTCTACGAACCTGTTTTTATGTCCCGATGTTTTTATGTTTAATGTTTTTATATCCCGATTTAAAAGAAACTGTCCCGCTTTTTTTATTTTATCCGCATACACATTTTCTGTTCACAAAGGAGCAGGCAACACTATGTAGGGTTTGCGATAATAATAATAATAATAATAATAATAATAATAATAATAATAATAATAATAATAATAATAATAACTGTGTTTTACGGAAAGAAATCTGTATTTTCTACAAAAGTTCTGATTGTTGCTCTGTTGCGTTCTGTTGCGAAGCTCTGTTGAGTTTGCCTCAAAATGAACAGATTACGGAATTTCTGCAAAATATACAATTTTTTACAGATATCCTGATGACGCATTTTTTCCTCAGAAAAATATCTTTTTTTCATTATCTTTGAAAGCAGTGTAACGAAGTTTTTAACCAAACGGATATTCAAAAAAGAAATCTTCTCAAAAATCTATTTGCAAATAGAATGAATCTCTCTTATTCACCAATGCAGTTCTCGATTCCTATATTGGTAAGTAAATAATACGCTGAGCAACAAGTCAAAATGCAATTTCATCAAGTGGCGATGTTGAAATCGCTGTAGAAAATAAAATTCCGAATGATATTATTCATTGATTTTGAAACTTAAAAACGTGAAAGTCGTGAAATCTTCAGACATCAATCTATACTTATGCTGAAAAGTCGATTAAAACCGGGAATAAAATAAAATAAAATAAATAAAAGGATTTTAAAACTACTTACGATCTGCAATAAAACCTGGATATCTCTGTCAATTGTAATATTAAAATGAAAGCAGAATGCTAATAAGCATATTAACATATAAAATTGATGTTAAAACATAAAATTAAACTACTCGACCGACGTATCGAACTTTTTCTTTAAAGTCATAATCTGGGGGTTGATTTTCGTTTAGAGCAAGCACTCCGTGGACATTTCGCCGATTCATTTTCTTAATTCAATATGTTGCTTTTGAAATGGTTACCTTTAAGAAAATTATTTTGTGAAGTGTACATGGTATACTCTAAATCTAAAGAAAGGGTTGATCCCGATATGGTAACATCAAAGATAAAGTTCGAATCTAAGGGTATTTCAATCCTCATGCGGTGTTCATTTCGAATGAATATTATTATTTTTAATACGTAGAGCTTTCAAGTTTCCGACCAGTATTTTAATTCTGAAAATTTTATTTTTTAACCCTTTGCGGGGCAGGGCAAATTCATTGCTTAAGTATTGAAATTAATGACTGACACCGGAATTTGAAAACAACTTTATTTGTAAATAAGAAAGTACTATATTTCACGCATTCAATAAACCGTAATTTTCTTTAACATAATTCCGGTGCGAATGTGGCGTTTGGGAACAGTGTAGCCAGATGGGCTACTTATTTAAAATTCAGATTCTTTACTGGCACCACTTTTTTTGAAATAGTAAAATACATTTTATTTAATGACATATTAATTAAGGCGAAAATAAACAGAATTTTGTCGTTTCAAAAAAGTGGTGTGAATCAAGAAATCTGAATTTTAAAAAAGTAGCCCACTGGCAACACTGTTTGGGAATTAAAATTAAGTGGTATATCTATGAAACCACCGCCCCTCAAAGGGTTAATGGGAATATTTAGGCGATTTAGCAGAACAACAATTTTTTTAAAATAATAGTAGTGTGCAAAAAGTCACGAACTCTGAATCTCAAAAGTCACAAACTTTGAATATAGCTTTTGAGTCGAACTTAACTCGAGCACCTTAGCAGGATTAAATATGTGTTTTATGTTTTAATGTATATTTTATATGCATGTAGGCTGATTAGCAACAAGCATTTATTTTAATATTACTTAAGATTTGTAGATTTTTTCAGCAGTTTTCAAAATAATAATTATAATAATTCATTAGATACAAACAGGGTAACGCGTTGACGAGGTGCAAGAGTGTAGAAGAAATGAAAAATTAATTGAGAGTGATGTCCATACAATACTATCTTACAGGTAAAGCCTCAGGACTAGCAATGCTGGATTCAGCCCTTCCAAAGGCGACTATTTTTTAATGCTGTCTTGCACTATTGCAACAAAAAGAATTTTACATACCCTTTGAGAACAATTGCAAGAGAAGTATACCACAAAGTTTATCTTCTTAAAATAGTGTCGCGAATAGTATTTAAAAATAGTCGCCCGTGGAAGTCCTGTAGATTGGATGACGTAGGTATGACCAGCTTCAATGTGCACATGTATTAGTGATGTTATATAAAATAATTTTGTAAATTCATTGTGAGAATTGTAAATTATTATAAGTGTTTAAAATGGTGCACAAACGTGTTTTATATACAAATGTGTGCACAAATAAGCTTTTGTAATTTTAAAGTACATCTTAAAGTAGTCACCTTTGGCTTTCCAAAAAGATGTAAAATTGAAAAAGAATTAAATTGCTCCTATTCATCGGATAAATTGTGTTCCAACTAACCAACCTCGAGTATGTCTTTATTGCTGAGTTTAAAATGTTAAAATGCTATTATTTTTTTTTTACACTAGGTGTCTTTTTTTTAAGTAAGGAAGGTAAAACTCTAGAACAAAAGAATCACCCGTTCAAATCACTTGAAATTCCTCAAATATGCTGTCAAAACAAAAGCAATTTTTTAGTTGAGGTTTAATGAAAAAAAAATTAGTAAATATTTAAAAAAAAAATAAATAAAAACTTTAAACTAGATAGAGCTGTATATGAGTCAGGAGATGAGATTTCGCAAGATACATGCAAATTAGCGATAAAAATGTGAAGCAGGCATACGTTATGTTCATTGATCTACAGATGTCCTAGCATCGACTGTTTCATTAACTGAACTGCAAAAAAAAAAAAAGCCAATGTGCGTTTTTTCCCCTTTGATATCCCACAGGGAACCGTCAATAAATTTAAAAATGATCAAAGATCTTTTGGATAACCCTGTCAAAACTAATGAAGTAAATAGTTCTAACTGCAGATTATGATTAATTGGTTTATTGTAAAAAACTGTGTCCATTTTTATGAGGATAGCAAGAGAAATTAAACTTTTTATAAAAATAACCCCAAATTTTTCCAAGTGTTTTTTTTTATATAATTTGCAGAATATGCTTAATATAAAAAATATTCTTTTCAGAAAATATGAGAAGCAACATAAAACTTTGTAATCAGAAATAAGAAATAATAAAAATTGTATTAAAAATCAGCAGGTTTTTAAATAATGTTTTATTGCGCATGCGTGAACGCAATCAAAATATAATTTATATAATTTGTTAGCTAAATGTATAGCGAAACTTTTGTGAAAGTTTCAAAAACATAGCTTCAAAATTCTGAAAATTGTCATCGATGGAATAAGCTCAAAATTGGTTATTCCCAAAATCAAGCAAAAAGATGAGAGACTATCCATACCCCCCTCTACTCTCCCTCTATCCCACGTGTTGATAACTGGCTGTCATAAACACAACCAAACTTATCCTCTTTATAAGTGATTCCATTGTATAATGAAAAAATACCTTATGTTTATTCATTAACTATTTTAATATATTATCTTGAAGCTTGATCTATCTTGTTGCTGAGAAAAATCTCAGTATAACAAACCTTCTCATTGCATGAAAAAAAAAAAAAAAAAAAAAAAAAAAAAAAAAAACACATGAACAAATTAAAGTAGATTTGTACTGAATTTCAATTATAAATTTCAGAAAACGAATATTAAGTATTCGAAAGAGACATATGTTTTTTTTTCCCTTAAAGTAAATAAAGTAAATATTTTTAAATTTTTAACTTGTTGACGTGCATATCTCTAACTTATGAGTTGGTAAAAGAAAGGAACTTACCTTGAATAAATACATTAATCTACATTAAAATGTATTATCGAAATTCTAGATAATATTTGTTGCACAAAAGGATAGCACTTACCTGGAAAGGAAAAATAAACTTATTAGAATTTACAAGAATATGATATATTGGAAAATTACACTATATAATAAATAAGTAATTACAAAAAAAAAGTCAAAAATTGATTCAAATTATTTTTTTCCTTTATTTACTATTAAAAGACTCCACACTCTACGAGTTACGTCCTGCAAGCCCCTCTCACATTACACAAAGTCTACAAACATGCTAATTTAATCTGTTTTAAAAGGATTCTCCAATAACGAAACATGAAATTAGGTTAACACAAGAATGATGATCTTCTACACTGTTAAAATTTTTTCTCTAGTTTGAACCAAATTTTGGTGCTCGGTAGCTGCCTCGGTAAGATGGTGAAATCTCGTACTAACATTTGGAACTTTTTATTGCAGCCTCGTTCCAACTATTTGAACTACACTGTAAAAAATGGGTCGATCTACTAAAAAATTTTTAGTGATCCATGCAATTACTGAAAAATTTTTAGTAATCTTACTCGGTTACAAGAAAATCTGTAAGAATTACTAGAAAAAAGCTAGCAACGAATAGAGTTAATAGTTTTATATTTTTAATAGCTATTATTAAAACTTGCTTTGTGTGGCCGTGATAGCCTAGTGGTCATAGCACCGAACTCCAGGCTGAAAGGTCCCGAGTTCGATGCTGAACACCACCAAATACGCACCGAATGTATGCAGTGTAAGTACTTGTTAAATAAAGGGATTATGAAAATCCTGTTGGAGCAGGTATCAATGTTTGGTGCAGCCATGTATTGCGGCTTAGCCGAAAATCTTCCGCTTCAGAAGCCTGTCTTTTTATCCACTGGATGCAGCTCGAAGGAAGCTCCTGCCCTTCGAGCACACGTACTGGTTATTAAAAATAATTTTGGAGCTATTACTAAAATTTGCTTGGTGGCTCATACTAAAAAGTTTTAAGTTAGTTGTACAAAAAATTCTTTTGTTCAGTTTACAAAAGAAATGTTTGTTTCACTTGCAAAAAAAAGTTTGTAATGGTTACTAAAAAAAATCTGTGAAATACAAAATTACTAAAAAAATTTTAGTAACCTCTTGAATTTTTTTTACAGTGTATGTTTTAACTGGAACTTCAAATATTGGTTCAAGGTTTCACCATCTTACTGGGGCAGCTATTGAGCACCAAAATTTGGTTCAAACTAAAGAAAATTTTTAACAGTGTATAATCAAGTTGCTATTGTTACTTTTTCCTTTAAGATACGCATTTTTTAAACTTATCTTATTTTAAGCGTATTACATGCTGTGCATGAATTCTACAGCTAATATACAGGGCTTATATGTAGAGGTTTGTATGGGCTGGATATATCGGGTCTGGTCTTGTGTAAAAAGTAAAATTTCTGTCTTGCCCGTTTACATTCTCGCAGTCACGGCCCAGACCCGTACACAGGTCCAACCCATGCAAAAATTAATTAAAACCGACATAGACCGACAAAATATCTACGAAATATTCCGATTATTTTCAACAAACAATAAATATTTTTTTTCTAAATGGATGACTTTTTAAATATTTGTAGGAAAATTTTACAGTATATATTTTAGATTACTATGTATTCGCAATAGAAAAAATTTATAATAGCAACGTTAATAATTACTTAAGACTCCGAGACTTTCCACATTCAAATAAAGACTTATTATAAAAATTAATGTTGTTTAGAATAAAAGAAAAAAAAGAATCACAGATCACATAGAGGGTTTCGTTCAATATTTCTTTCAAAAACTTATCCTTTAATTTATAATTATTAAATTCTTGCATATATGGTAGCACCAACTAATGTAATTTCAAAATAATTATAAAAGGAAGATATTTATTTTTATCAAATTAAAAATTTTCAAATCAACTTATCTATCTATCTATGTAAATAATAAAGGCCAAACGCATCTGCGCTTAACTTATACGTCATTTTGCGAATGGCAACGTTTTGAAATTTGTAATGAAATTTCGGTTTTGCTTTTTTTTTTTTTTTTTTTTTTTTTTTTTTGCAACTACAATTTTTTTTAACTTCTCAACATTGTACATTTTCAATTTTTACATCGTTGTATAGAGAAAAAAATGCAATGCGTCTGAAAACTGTACTTTAATTTGTTTTTGAGATATTAATTTTTCTGCAGTTTTTAATACAATTTTTATATTTGTGGCAACAGAAGTACACCATATCTATTAAAAGTAAAGGGAAAAGGGAAATAATTTTTATATCTATTTAAACTTGCGTGCAACAATTAAACGAAAAAAATGAACTGATGATATTTAAAAAAATATTGTAATTCCCTATTTCTTTATTCGTGATGTTAAAATAGATCGGCTCGAGCAGCACGTTTATGCTTATTCTTGTGAAACTCAGATCTGCTTAAAATGGATCATATTTTATCGACTTCATTTAAATTTTTATACCAGGTAGGTCAGCCCGCTTAACTTTTTTTTTTTACTGCCTGGGTGGCCCATTTAATGTTTTTGTTGGTCATGCCCATTTATTTTTCGTATAAGCCAGACCCGTTATTAACCATTGAAAAATGGTTGTTGTTTTCGGTGGAGGATTGACAAAATGACGTGGTCACTTTTGAATTTAAATTAAATTCTTTACTTTTAGAAGAATTTTAATTTGAATTTAAATTAAATTCTTTACTTTTAGAAGAATTTTTGTTTGAATAGGAAATTAAAATGTTTAAAATCACTGTAATAAAGGAGAAAACTAACAAATTTAAAAGTGGGTAGACGGAAATTAACAGATACGGAAAAAGCCGAAGCCAAAGAAATGAATGGCCGTGAATGTCGCATTCAATGACATTAAACACAATACGCGTACTTAAACAATCATAAAGTGATTTTTATTTCAACTTTTTATCAATGTTTTACTAATTTATTTGTTCGTTTGTTATTTAAAATAAAAATTTAGTCAATATGTATAAGTTGCTTATTAGTTTGGCGATTCGTATCATTTAGCGAAATTGGTCGACGGGATAACTAAGTAGTACTGTATTTGGTTTGGCGCAAAAACGTCTTTCAATGCAGAAAACGAGAAAATCAAAAGATTATCGAGCCGCTGAAAACCAATTACGTGTTGAAAGGCGATCACGAAAAAGGAAGCAATTTAATGCCGAACCGATTAATTGTAAAACATCATGTCTCGAGGGCGACCAATCCACTAGTCATGGCGTTTTACAATCGGTCGGTTCTAACCAGGAAAATTTGAGTGCCAATAGTAATTCTAACAAGCCGGAAAATGTTATAGCTATTACTCTTGATTTTCCACCACATAAAAAGAAAACTAAAAAGCAATCGGCTGAGGAAAAACTGGAAAAAACTTTTTTGATTCAATGTCTAATGGACCCATTCACAGATGCATGTGCTGCGATCGATTTTGGTTTAAACCTCAATCACCAAATATCTGCTCTGTAAAATCAAACAGTATATGCCAAAGTCTTACAAGTATGACAGTATATGCCAAAGCTGTATTTTAATAATGATTACTTTCGCACCAACAATGTTACATAGTTTGAAATGTTTCTGTCGTCGCCAACTTTTATGCTTGGCGACAATGGAGTGATGTAACTTAAACGAACCATACCTTCAAATTGCAGCATGTATAAAGTCATTTATAGCAGTGGCACGGATAATTCACAATAAAATAACTGGTATTTAGCTTAAGATGATAGATGAATGTTTCGAGTGAAACATTTCTCAAATGGTTGGTGTAATTTCTTAAATTACATTTTTTTATTACTTTATTTTATTTTTTATTTTATCCTGCCGGCCCATTTGAAAGTTTGCTTTCACTTTTTCGCGCTGAATATGGACTTCGGACGAAGCCCGGGTTCGTGCAGACCACTAACAGAATTGCATAAATGAATTTCAAACGTTATTACATACGAACAGCAATTCCTGCAAATGGATTTTTACTGAGTCATGTGTTTTTTAAAAGTTTATTTATCATATATATCAAATTTCATTGTGTAAAAAATGAAACTTTTAAATAGTAGTTAGCTAGCGTTGAAAAGTGCTTCACAAATAATGCCGATGCATGATTTGTTCTTTCTTGTTTTCTTTTTACAAATTTTATGGAAATTATACTGGCACGTATTTATTAAACACTTTTTCTTGAAATTCATAATGTAAAGGGAACAATAATAAATGATATTTATATTCTTAGATTTTTTTTAAAAAGTATACACCTAACATTATAACATACTAGGCACTCATTTACAATACCATTACATTGCTGGTTATGCATGAAACCAAAAAAAAGAAAAAAAAATATTTAATAAAATTATTTAGGTACGTGTTGTTATTTATTTCATTTCATTTATTAGTTAAAATTTCAGATAAAAATATATTTATTCCATTTTAAAAAGTAAAACGTTTGCTAGTTGTTAATATACAGAAAAAAACTAGTACGATCAATTTCTTATATTTCATAGATGATATTTTTTAGTTTTAAGACGAAAAGACCCACCTCATAACATATTTCAGTTAACGATTAATGAATAATGTACAATTCTCGAAAAAAATTCGATATAAAGTAAAATTTTCATACATAATTATTCACGAAAATACATATTTGATAAGGTTTTGTATCTCACGCATGATTTAATATATGTCATCCAAAAAAATGAAGAAAGAATGAATATTTGTGCACATTTTTGTTCTTACACATTCTTGCAAACATTGAAGACTACATTAAGTAATTAACCACTAAATAAGAATTTTTTTCACTCTAAAATATTAATTGTGTCAGTCGTTAATTAAAGATCTTCGGTTCCATCTCAAGAAAAACAACCAATTAAAAAATATTTTGCTCTCCGCGTTCCTTATAATATACAAGAAATAACTACATTCTTACCAGGAGAAGAAAAAATGAATTAATACTCTAATTATGTTTGCAAATATTTTACGACGAATATTTTTCATACTTTTCTTGGCACAAATAGAAACCACGCGGGTTATTAGCTGCAGAAAAAGAGTACCTGGAATATATTCAAGTAAAATTTTACAAGACATTATTAGAACAAACCTTCAAAACTTGCAGTGGTGAATTCATTAAGCCGTTCGTAAATAAATGGTTTTATACTGGGACCATAAACGAAAAACAAATGATGGACCGCAAACGAGAAATTACAGAATATGGTAGTAAAAATTCTCTCATCTTTTTCTTTTTCTTCTTCACATTACTCACTTTTTTTAACTTTTGTGGCTATTTTTTTTTCTTGTAAGGTTCATTATTTATATACAAGGAGCTTTAAATTTTAAAAATGAGAATTTTTTTTATAAGATATTTTGCCTTAAGTTTAATCTAGTTAATTCTTGAATAGAACTTGAAAAAAAAATTTCAGACAAAAATTTTTTGGAACAGGAACGGATAATTGATGCAAATATATTTTAAAGTTGATGACTGTTTAAAATTGATTGAAAAAGTACAAATTCTTTGAGGTTTTTTAAAACCTACTTACGGACGATTTTAAAGAATTATAAAGTAGTTTAAAACAATTTTAAATTTCCCGGGTTAAAATAAAATTAGTTTCCACATTATTTTTTTTATCTTATTACATACAATTTTCAATGAATATAATAGATAAAAATACACATTTTTAACAAATGAAAATAAACTGATTATTGCGCAATCTTCCACAATCATAATTCAATGCATCTAAATCAGTACAGCAACGCTTTTTAGGTGCATTCGTAATTATATATATACGTAGCACCTGTAGTTGTCGTTCAATCCGTCCGTCTGTCCATAAGTTTGCATAAAACAAAGCAAAAGCAACGCATAATTTTCTCGAGTCATTTCAAATTTTATAAAAATCGGATGTATAGTTCAATTACAGGGGTAATCAAAAGTATTCCGATACATTACGATCAAAGGAAAAAAATAGTTTCAAGTGTATTTTAATGATGTTACATTGTTTCGAGCATAAAACAATTCATATGAATTTATGAAATATGTACTAAAATATACATTCTGTAAAATCTGTGATGCAAATACAGGACGCCAATTAATATACAGAACCACAGAAAAGTATAAACATATGAGTTACAAGACGAAAAGATGAATCGCAGAACATATTTCAGTTAACAATTAATAAATAGCGCGCAATTGTCCAAAAACATTCTACAGAAAAAAAAATTATCATACATAATTATTCACGAAAATACATATTTGATAAGGTTTTGTATCTCACGCATGATTTAATACATATCATCCAAAAAAATAAATAAAGAATGAATATTTGTGTACATTTTTGTATTTACACATTCTTGCAAACATTGAAGACTACATTAAGTAATTAACTACTAAATAAGAAATTTTTTCTCACTCTAAAATATTAATTATCTGGGTCGTTAATTAAAGGACTTCTGTTCCATCTCAAAAAAAAAAAAAAAAAAAAAAAAAAAAAAAAAAACAATAAATTAAGAAAATATTTTGTTTCCCGTTCCTTATAATATACAAGAAATAACTACATTCTTACCAAAAGAAGAAAATATGAATTAATACTCTAATTTTGTTTGCAAATATTTTCCGACAAATATTTTTCATACTTTTCGTGCCACAAATAGAAACGACGCGAAGTTATTAGCTCAAGAAAAAGAGTACCTGGAATATATTCAAGTGAAATTTTACAAGTCATTATTAGAACAAACCTTCAAAAATTGCAGTGCTGAATTCATTAAGCCGTTCGTTGATAAATGGTTTTATACCGGGACCATAAAAGAAAAACAAATGATGGACCGCAAACGAGATTTCAGAATATGGTAGTAAGAATTCTCTCATCTTTTTATTTTTTTCACATTTCTCACTTTTTTTTTTTTAAATTTTTGTGGTTATTTTTTTGTAAGGTTCATCATTCATATACAAGGAACTTTAACGTAATGATACATTTTAAAAATGAGAAAATTTTTTATGATATTTTTTCCCTCAAGTTTAATCCAGTTAATTCTTGAAAAGAACTTGAAAAAAAATTTCAGACAAAAATTTTTTGGAATGGAAATGGATAATTGATGCAAATGTATTTTAAAATTGAAGATTGTTTAAGATTGATTGAAAAACATAAAATTATGAGGGATTCTTTAAATCTACTTAAATAAGATTTTAAAAAATTACAAAGTATTATTTAAAATTTTAGTATCTAAATATATTTTTTTCTATTTAAAAAAGTGAAATGTTGGGAAGCAGTTAATATGCCGCAGAAAACTAGTGCATTCAATTTCATATATTAGATAGCCTTTATTTTTAGAGTTGCAAGACGAAAAATCAACCACAGAACATATTTCAGTTAACGGTTAATAAATAACGCATAATTGTCCAAAAAAAATCTACATAAAATAAAATTCTCAAACATAATTATTCTCGAAAATACATATTTGATAAGGTTTTGTATCTCACGCATGATTTAATATATATCATCTAAAAAAAATGAAGGAAGAATGAATATTTGTGTACTTTTTTGTTTTTGCAAATTCTTGCAAACATTGAAGACTACATTAAGTAATTAACCACTAAATAAAGATTTTTTTTTCACTCTAAAATATTAATTGTCTGGGTCGTTGCTTACAGGACTCCGGTTCCATCTCAAGAAAAACAACCAATAAAAAAAATATTTTGATCTCTGCGTTCCTTATAATATACAAGAAATAACTACATTCTTACCAGGAGAAGAAAAAATAAATTAATACTCTAATTTTGTTTGCAAATATTTTCCGACGAATATTTTTCATACTTTTCGTGCCACAAATAGAAACGACGCAGGGTTATTAGCTCAAGAAAAAGAATACCTAGAATATATTCAAGTGAAATTTTACAAGTCATTATTAAAACAAACCTTCAAAAGTTGCAGTGGTGAATTCATTAAGCCGTTCGTTGATAAATGGTTTAATACTTGGAACCATAAAAGAAAAACAAATGATGGACCGCAAACGAGATTTCAGAATATGGTAGTAAAAATTCTCTCATCTTTTTTTTCTTTACATTTCCTACTTTTTCTTTAACTTTTGTGGCTAGATTTTTTTTTTTTTTTTTTTTTTTTTTTTGTAATGTTCATCATTTATATACAAGGAGCTTTAACGTAATGATATATTTAAAAAATGAGAAAATGTTTTGTAAGATCTTTTGCCTTAATTTAATATAGTTAATTCTGGAAAAGGACTTGAAAAAAATTTTAAGGCATAATCTTTTGGAATGGAAATAGATAATTAATGCAAATATATTTTAAAATTGATGAACATTTAAAATTGATTGTAAAAGTACAATTTCTGTGGGATTTTTTTAAAACCTACTTAAGGAAGATTTTACATCATCAAAAAGTAGTTTAAAACACTTTTAAATTTTAGGCGTTAAGACAAAATTAATTTCTGCATTTTCTTTATATTTTATTACATACAACTTTCAAGGAATGTAATAGATAAAAGTACACATTTTTCCACAACTGAACGTAACACCCATTTTTGCGTAGTCTTCCATAATCATAATTCTATACACCTAAATCACTGCAGCAATATTTTTTAGGTGTGTTCGTAATTATGTTAATATATAGCACCTATAATCGTCTTTAAATCCGTCCGTCTGTCGAATATAACATCGCAAAAAAATAACCAACCGAGTCGTTTGAAGTTTGCAGTATATAATTATTACATAATTTTGTCAAATAATTTCAAATTTTATAAAAATCGGATGTATAGTTCAATTACAGGGACAATCAAAAGTATTCCATTACATTGCGGTCAATCGGAAAAAATAGTTTCAAGTGAATTTTAATGATATTACATTCTTTAGATCATAATACAATTCATATGCATCAATGAAATCATAGATGCATCTGAATTGGCTTCATTTAAATTTTTATATTGAGTCGGTCGGACAGTTTAATTTTTTAACCGGTCTGGCTGTCCCATTTAAATTTGGTGTAGGTCGTGACCGTTTATTTTTAGTATAGGTCCGACCCGTTAAAAAAAAATTTCTTTTTTCTGCCAACCCACTTCATAGTTTTTTCATTTTGCTGATCCGGATGTAGATTTCGAACCAAGCTTGCGTAAGTGCTTTCTTCTAACAGAACTGCACAAAAGAATTTCAAACGTTACCACACACGAACAGCCATTCTTGAAAATGGATTTTTACTGAGTTATGTGCATTTTAAATGTTTATAATATATATTGAATTTTATTGTATAAAATAAATAATAAAACTTCTGAATAGTAGTTTGAATAGTAGCGATGAACCGTGTTTCACAAATTACGCCGATTTATGACTTTTTCATTCTTGTTTTCTTTTTACAAAGATTATGGATATTTTACTGTCACCCACTTATTAAACTCTTTCTCTCGAGCTTTATAATGTGAAATGAGCAATAATAAATTACATTTATATTCGTAGAAAAGTGTTTTTTAAGCATACACACATAACATTTGAACGCGGTATGCACTCCTTTACAATACCATTACATTACTTTCTAAGAATGAAATCGGAAAATTTCTTCGATAAAATTATTTAGGTATGTGTTATTTTATTTATTTTTTACTTAAAATTTCTGGTTCAAAATATATTCATTCTATTTTAAAAAAGAAAATGTTGGTAACAGTTAGTGCGCCGAAGAAAATTAGTGCATTCATTTTTTTATATTTGTTAGACTTTTTTTTTAGTGTTACAAGGCGAAAAGATCAACCGCAGAACATATTTCAGTTAACGGTTAATAAATAGTACAACTGTCCAAAAAAAAAAAAATTCTACATAAAATAAAATTATCATTTTTAATTATTCATGAAAATACATATTTGATAAGATTTTGTACCTCACGCATGATTCAATATATATCATCCAAAAAAAAAATGAAGGAAGAATGAATATTTGTGTACATTTTTATTCTTACACATTCTTGCAAACATTGAAGACTACATTAAGTAATTAACCACTAAATAAGAATTTTTTTGCACTCTAAAATATTAATTGTCTGGGTCGTTAATTAAAGGACTTCGGTCCCATTTCAAGAAAACAACCAATAAAAAAAATATTTTGCTCTCCGCGTTCCATATAACATACAAGAAATAACTACATCCTTACCAGGAGAAGAAAAAATGAATTAATCCTCTAATTATGTTAGCAAATATTTTCCGACGAATATTTTTCATACTTTTCGTGCCACAAATAGAAACCATGCGAATTATTAGCTGCAGAAAAAGAGTACCTGGAATATATTTAAGTAAAATTTTACAAGTCATTATTAGAACAAACCTTCAAAAGTTGCAGTGGTGAATTCATTAAGCCGTTCGTAAATAAATGGTTTTATACTGGGACAATAAAAGAAAAACAAATGATGGACAGCAAACAAGATTTCAGAATATGGAAATAAAAATTCTCTCATCTTTTTCCTTTTCTTCTTCACATTACTCACTTTTTTAACTTTTGTGACTATTTTTTTTCTTGTAAGGTTCATTATTTGTATACAAGGAGCTTTAACGAAATGAAACATTTTAAAAATGAGAATTTTTTTTATAAGATATTTTGCCTTAAGGGAGACCCGTACCCCATTTTCGGCCAAAAATCATCAAAAGTTCAATTTTTTTTTTTCCTCAGAAAACGATAAAATACATATTTGCGAATATCCATGCAAAATGTCAGAACTCGAGGACACTTGGAACAGGTAGAAAATGAGCTTTTTAATTTGTACTCACTATAGAGTTTAAAGGACTAGCGGCCATTTAAAACGTGTTTTCCTGAAAATGACTTTTTTCATATTTTGCCTAAGTTCAAAGTACTAAGGCTCAGTAGTAAAATGATTTAGAAACAAAGTGTTTATGTTTTTAGAATCTTAAAAAATTTTTCAACAAAAGTAAGGAGAGATATTTTTCTTAACTATTTCTGAAAATTTTGCATAAATTGGTAAACATGAAAATTATAACGAATTTAAGGAAATTTACCATGCGTCTTTTTATTTTTTTTTATAGCCAATTAAAATAGAAAATTAAAAATATCTCTCCTTAGTTCTTTTCTATATACTATAACACTATTTAAGAAATTTTAGTAATACCAAAATATTGAAAATTTTATGAGGAGTAGTAATTTTAAAAAGTGTATTTTTCGACAAAAAAAAATCGTAAAAATCCCCATAGAAAACATACTTTTTAATAAAAAGTGAATTTTTTTGCTAATTATTCCTTACAAGAAGATTCTTGAATAGTACAAAAAAAATTCATTACTTTAAAATCAATAATAAAAATTTTGGGTTTTTCTTACGGGTCTCCCTTAAGTTTAATCCATTTAATTCTTGAATAGAACTTGAAAAAAAATTTCAGGCAAAAATTTTTTGGAGCTGAAATGGATAATTGATGCAAATATATTTTAAAATCGATGAATGTTTAAGATTGATTGGAAAAAGGTACAAATTCTGTTGGATTTTTTAAAACCTACTTACGGACGATTTTAAAGAATTATAAAGTAGTTTATAAAGAATTAGTAGTAAAGTAGTTTGTAAAGAATTATAAATTGTTTTAACAATTTTAAATTTTACACGTTAAAATAAAATTAGTTTCTGCATTATTTTTTTTTATCTTTTTACATACAACTTTCAATTATAATAGATAAAAGTGCACATTTTTCAACAAATGACCGTAAAACTGATTATTGCGCAATCTTCCATAATCATAATTCAATGCATCTAAATCAGTACAGCAATGCTTTTTAGGTGCATTCGTAATTATATATATACGTAGCACCTGTAGTTGTCGCTCAATCCGTCCGTCTGTCCATAAGGCTGCATAAAACAACGCAAAAGCAACTTATAATTTTCTTGAGTCATTTCAAATTTTATAAAAATCGGATGTATAGTTCAATTACAGGAGTAATCAAAAGTATTCCGTTACATTACGATCAAAGGGAAAAAATAGTTTCAAGTGTATTTTAATGATGTTACATTGTTTCGAGCATAAATCAATTCATATGAATTTATGAAATATGTAATAAAATATACATTCTGTACAATATGTGATGCAAATACAGGGCCAATTAATAAACAGGGCCACACAAAAGTATGAACGTATGAGTTTCAAAACGAAAAGATGAATCGCAGAACATATTTCAGTTAACGGTTAATAAATAACGCACAATTGTCCAAAAAAATAAATAAAAATAAAAAAAATAAAATTATCATACCTATTTATTCACGAAAATACATATTTCATAATGTTTTGTATCTCACGCATGATTTAATATATATCATCCAAAAAAATTAAGTAAGAATGAACATTTGTGTACATTTTTGTTCTTACACATTCTTGCAAACATTGAAGACCACATTAAGTAATTAACCACTAAATAAGAATTTTTTTCGCTCTAAAATATTAATTGTCTGGGTCGTTAATTAAAGAACTTCGGTTCCATCTAAAAAAATATATATATATTTTGCTTTCCGTTCCTTATAATATACAAGAAACATTCTACATATACTACATTCTTACCAAGAGAAGAAAAAATGAATTAATACTCTAATTTTGTCTGCAAATATTTTCCGACAAATATTTTTCATACGTTTCGTGCCACAAATAGAAACGACGTGGGGTTGTTAGCTCAAGAAAAAGAGTACCTGGAATATATTCAAGTGAAATTTTACAAGTCATTATTAGAACAAACCTTCATAAATTGCAGTACTGAATTCATTAAGCCGTTCGTTGATAAATGGTTTTATACTGGAACCATAAAAGAAAAACAAATGATGGACCACAAACGAAATTTCAGAATATGGTAGTAAAAATTCTCTCATCTTTTTTTTTTTTTTTTTTTTTTTTTTTTTTTTTTTTTTTTTTTTTTCACATTTCTCACTTTAAAAAAAAAAAAATTGTGGTTATTTTTTTGTAAGGTTCATCATTAATATACAAGGAACTTTAACGTAATGATACATTTTAAAAATGAGAAATTTTTTTATAGTATTTTTTCTCTCAAGTTTAATCCAGTTAATTCTTGAAAAGAACTTTAAAAATTTTTTCAGAGAAAAATTTTTTGGTGTGGAAACTGTTAATTGATGCAAATGTATTTTAAAATTGAAAATTGTTTAAGATTGATTGAAAAGGTAAACTTATGAGGGATTCTTTAAATCTACTTAAATAAGATTTTAAAAAATTACAAAGTATTATTTAAAATTTCAGTTTCTAAATATATATTTTTCTATTTAAAAAGTGAAATGTTGGGAAGCAGTTAATATGCCACAGAAAATTAGTGCATTCAATTTCATCTATTCGATAGCCTTTATTTTTAGAGACGAAAAGATCAACCACAGAACATATTTCAGTTAACGGTTAATAAATAACACACAATTGTCCAAAAAAATCTACATAAAATAAAATTCTCAAACATAATTATTCTCGAAAATACATATTTGATAAGGTTTTGTATCTCACGCATGATTTAATATATATCATCTAAAAAAATGAAGAAAGAATGAATATTTGTGTACATTTTTGTTCCTGCACATTCTTGCAAACATTGAAGACTACATTAAGTAATTAACCACTAAATAAAGATTTTTTTCACTCTAAAATATTAATTGTCTGGGTCGTTACTTACAGGACTCCGGTTCCATCTCAAGAAAAACAACCAATTAAAAAAATATTTTGATCTCTGCGTTCCTTATAATATACAAGAAATAACTACATTCTTACCAGGAGAAGAAAAAATAAATTAATACTCTAATTTTGTTTGCAAATATTTTCCGACGAATATTTTTCATACTTTTCGTGCCACAAATAGAAACGACGCAGGGTTATTAGCTTAAGAAAAAGAATACCTAGAATATATTCAAGTAAAATTTTACAAGTCATTATAAGAACAAACCTTCAAAGTTGCAGTGGTGAATTCATTAAGCCGTTCGTTGACAAATGGCTTCATACTAGGAATCATAAAAGAAAAACAAATGATGGACCGCAAACGAGATTTCAGAATATGGTAGTAAAAATTCTCTCATCTTTTTTTTCTTTACATTTCCAATTTTTTGTTTAACTGTTGTGGCTAGATTTTTTTTGTAAAGTTCATCATTTATATACAAGGAGCTTTAACGTAATGATACATTTAAAAAATGAGAAAATGTTTTATAAGATCTTTTGCCTTAAATTTAATATAGTTAATTCTGGAAAAGGACTTGAAAAAAATTTAAGACATAATTTTTTGGAATGGAAATAGATAATTGATGCAAATATATTTAAAAACTGATGAACATTTAAAATTGATTTTAAAAGTACAAATTCTGTGGGATTTTTTTAAAACTACTTAAGGAAGATTTTACAGCATCAAAAAGTAGTTTAAAACACTTTTAAATTTTAGGCGTTAAGACAAAATTAATTTCTGCATTTTCTTTATATTTTATTACATACAACTTTCAAGGAATATAATAGATAAAAGTACACATTTTTCCACAACTGAACGTAACACCCATTTTCGCGTAGTCTTCCATAATCATAATTCTATACACCTAAATCACTGCAGCAATACTTTTTAGGTGTGTTCGTAATTATGTTAATATATAGCACCTATAATCGTCTTTAAATCCGTCCGTCTGTCCGAATATAACAACGCAAAAAAAGTAACCAACCGAGTCGTTTGAAGTTTGGGATATATAATTATTAGATTATTTTGTCAAATAATTTAAAATTTTACAAAAATCGGATGTATAGTTCAATCAAAAGTATTCCATTACATTGCGGTCAATCGGAAAAAATAGTTTCAAGTGAATTTTAATGATATTACATTCTTTAGATCATAATACAATTCATATGCATCAATGAAATCATAGATGCATCTGAATTGGCTTCATTTAAATTTTTATATTGAGTCGGTCGGACAGCTTAATTTTTAACCGGTCTGGCTGTCCCATTTAAATTTGGTGTAGGTCGTGACCGTTTATTTTTAGTATAGGTCCGACCCGTTAAAAAATTTTCTTTTTTCTGCCGGCCCACTTCATAGTTTTTCATTTTGCCGATCCGGATGTAGATTTCGAACCAAGCTCGCGTAAGTGCTTTCTTCTAACAGAACTGCACAAAAGAATTTCAAAAGTTACCACACATGAACAGCAATTCTTGAAAATGGATTTTTACTGAGTTATGTGCATTTTAAATGTTTATCATATATATTGAATTTTATTGTATAAAATAAATAATAAAACTTCTGAATAGTAGTTTGAATAGTAGTGATGAACCTTGTTTCACAAATTATGCCGATTTATGACTTTTTCATTCTTGTTTTCTTTTTACAAAGATTATGGTTTTTTTACTGCCACCCGTTTATTAAACTCTTTCTCTCGAGCTTTATAATGTGAAATGAGCAATAATAAATTACATTTATATTCGTAGAAAAGTGTTTTTTAAGCATACACACAAAACATTTGAATGCGGTATGCACTCCTTTAAAATACCATTACATTGCTTTCTCTGAATGAAATCGGAAAATTTCTTCGATAAAATTATTTAGGTATGTGTTATTTTATTTATTTTATTCCATTTTTTACTTAAAATTTCTGGTTCAAAATATATTCGTTCTATTTAAAAAAAGAAAATATTGTCAAGCAGTTAATGCGCGGAAGAAAATTAGAGCATTCATTTTTTTATATTTGATAGACTTTTTTTTAGTGTTACATGGCGAAAAGATCAACCGCAGAACATATTTCAGTTAACGGTTAATAAACAATACAACTGTCCAAAAAAAAAAAAAAAAAAAAAAAATCTACATAAAATAAAATTATCATTTTTAATTATTCATGAAAATACATATTTGATAAGATTTTGCATCTCACGCATAATTCAGTATATATCATCCAAAAAAATGAAGGAAGAATGAATATTTGTGTATATTTTTATTCTTACACATTCTTGCAAACATTGAAGGCTATATTAAGTAATTAACCACTAAATAAGAATTTTTTTCACTCTAAAATATTAATTATCTAGGTCGTTAGTTAAAAGAATTCGGTTCCATCTCAAGAAAAACAACCAATTAAAAAAATATTTTGCTCTCCGCGTTCCTTATGATATAGAAGAAATAACTACATTCTTACCAGGAGAAGAAAAAATGAATTAATACTCTAATTATGTTTGCAGATATTTTCCGACAAATATTTTTCATATTTTTCGTGCAACAAATAGAAACGACTCGGGGTTATTAGCCCAAGAAAAAGAGTACCTGGAATATATTCAAGTAAAATTTTACAAGTCATTATTATAATAAACCTTCAAAAGTTTCAGTGGTGAATTCATTAAGCCATTCGTTGATAAATGGTTTTATACTGGGACCATAAAAGAAAAACAAATGATGGATCGCAAACGAGATTTGAGAATATGGTAGTAAAAATTCTCTCACCTTTTTATTTTTATTTTTATTTTAATTTTTTTTTTTCACATTTTCCACTTTTCAACTTTTGTGGCTATTTTTTTTTTATAAAGTTTATCATTTATATACAAGGAGCTGCTTTAGCGTAATGATACATTTTAAAAATGAAAAAAAAATAATATTTTTTCCCTCAAGTTTAATCCAGTTAATTCTTGAAAAGAACTTGAAAAAAATTTTCAGACAAAAAATTTTTGGAATGGAAATGGATAATTGATGCAAATACATTTTAAAATTGATGACTGTTTAAGATTGATAGGAAAAATTACAAATTCTGTGGGATTTTTCTTTTTTTTTTTTTTTTTTTTTTTTTTTTACATCTGTTTACGGAAGATTTTAAAGAACTATAAATTCGTTTAAAATAATTTTTAATTTTAAGCGTTAAAATAAAATTAGTTACCGCATTGTTTTTATGCCTTATTGCACACAACTTTCAATAAATATAATAGATAAATGCACAAATTTTTCAACAAATGAAAGTAACACTGATTATTGCGTAATCTTTTATAATCATAATTCAATACATCCAAAGTAGTACAGAAATGTTTTTTAGGT
This sequence comes from Maratus speculifer, assembly GCA_964019185.1. NCBI lineage: Eukaryota > Metazoa > Arthropoda > Arachnida > Araneae > Salticidae > Maratus > Maratus speculifer. The sequence goes on from OZ025294.1 coordinate 353,469,616, forward strand.
GCGTTCGTAATTATATATATACGTAGCACTTATAGTCGTCGTTCAATCCGTCCGTCTCTCCGTCTGTCTAGAAACTACCCAACGGAATCGTTTGAAATTTAAAAATATATAATAATCACATAATTTTGACGAGTCATTAAAACTTTTATGAAAATCGGATGCACAGTTTAATTACAGGGACAAACAAAAGTATTCCGTTACATTACGGTCAAAGGGAAAAAATAGTTTCAAGTGCATTTTAAGGATGTATTCGAAAAAACGCTTTTCCACCTTCAACAGCTCGAAATTTTCCGATACAATTTCAGGCACATTTTTAAAAGTAGAGACATGAAATTTGCTGAGGGGATTCTTGAAGGGGCGTATGAGATGCCGTGTGATGTTTTATTACATTCAATTCATTAGAATTTGAGTTATAAACAATTACCTTATTAGTATGACTCTTTTTTTTTTTTTTCGTTCCCAAATCTTCCGCTTGGGAAAAATCGGTTCGAAATGCCATTTTTGATTGCTTTTTTTGGCAATATTTTCTGCATTTATCAAAGGATCGACAATCACGGCATCTTGTGTACTTTCCAAATAAGAGATTTTGAAAGTTTGGTGTATTTGAGAGCAAAAATGAATTCAAAAATAAATCGGAAAATGAGCAATTTGAATCGAAATACACCCTTAACGACATTACATTCTTTCGAGCATAATACAATTCATATGCATTTATGAAATATGCACTAAAATGTACATTATGTACAATCTGTGGTACACAAAAATTATTTTTTTATTAATTTACAGGGGCACACAAAATTATTTTTTTACATTATGGTATAGGGGGAAACGTTGTTTGGGATGCATTTAATTACATTCAATTATTTCACATTTTATGAAAATGATATAAGTTGGTCAGGCTTACTACAAGTTAATTAATGTAGAATAAAAGGCATTTAGTATTTACAGGGACACACAAAAGATTCCGGATGCTGTATTGTATCCGAAATACTATACATTTTAAAAACTTCGTTATAGTACGAATGCACCTCATTTGCTACATCTGACATGAAATTTACAACTTGTTCTTTCCATGTTCGAGGCCTTTGTTCACATCTTTGTCTCTTTGTCTGTCTTTCACGGAAAAATGGAACGACGAATTGACGTGATTTTTTAAGTGGAGATATTTGAAGGGATGAAGAGTGACATAGGCTACTTTTTGTCTCTTTCTAACCCCCCCCCCCACTTCCCTAAAACGGGAGGGGGGATGGAAGTTTGGATGGAGCGTTCCGAAACTTCAAGGTAGAAAGCTAAAGTGTTACTCATGGATTCCAATAGATGGTGCTAATATGTTTCTGAAACAAGATAACGTTGTGTGCTCTTAGTGTTCTGTACAATAAGAAGGAGAGAGTGGAATAGAATGGAACAGTTGGTTTTTCTCTTTATGTTTCATTCTAATTTATTCTGTACTCATTGGATATAAATTTTTCTTTATCAAGATCTTAATTACCCTCCCCCACTTACATGTTTTCTTAGTATTTTTAAGAAGAGTAAAATAATTACTGTTTTATTATCTAATGTAGCTTATTCTACAGTTTATTATATAGTTATCTGTAAATATTGATTAACACAAAACATAATTTCAATTGATAACCGTGATATATAGTGCAATATGTGAAAATTACTGATGTTAAGAACATTATTAACTAGATCAATATCTTAATGTTCATAATGTAGCATTGTGCTTTATATAATGTAAGTATATCTAATGCATGTCAATGTCGGCGATTTATGATCCAAATCATTAAAATTATGGAAGTCAAGAAAAATATTACTTGCATCCAATATTTGATTGCATATTAATTTTTTTATGTTTTCATTTAAGCATTGTATGTAAATTAGTTTCAATATTGTCTTAAATACCTTTCAATGTAAAAATCTTAATTTTGTTGCAGAAAGGCCTTATAAATTATTAATTGGAATATCATATTGTAAACAATAACAATGTATATTCGATGGTATTGTTAATGTATGTCAAAATGGGAATGGGTTTGAACCCCCCCCCCCCCCCCCATCCAGGATTCCCCTAAAACTTTAAAAAAAAGTTGAGTGTTTTAAGGAATAAAACAATCGCTTTGGTTTTAGATTTAGTTTTGGATTGTGAATTGGTTTTGTTGTTTTTGATTTAAAGTAAATATATATAAAAATAATAAGTAAAATTTATTTTCCACTTTTCCCTCAATAATTCTATGAGTTTTTAAAAGGTTGATTACATAGTTTTTGTATTTAACGCGAGCGAAGCCGCGAGCAAAAGTTAATATATATATAATATTAAGAAAGCTGTATGTTGTGTGTAAAGTTGTGGAAAAAAAAAGCAGTAAAAACCCCCTACTAACTCTGCAACAAATTTTTCTAGATGAAAATTACTGGTACCAAATGATTAGAAATAAAGTATACTTTTTAAATAATGCATATATTAATTTGCTTAAGGGGGGCATCTACATATCGAAAAATGTACCGAACTTTGTTTTTTATTTCAATAGCAGTAACCAAGTTTGATACTATAAAGAGATTCTACAACCTTCAAAAAGCCAAAATCCAAAGTCTCATGAAGTTATTATGATTAGTTTACAAAAAAATAATTACTTAAGTAACAGCCTATTTTAGAGTCTGTATCCAAATTTAAGTTCGACATTCGATTGTTAAAAAGCTACAGAATGATTATGTCTCTTCTGTTAATAGTATTGTTTTTGCCAATATGAACATTGTACTTGCTTAGTATGTTTCGATATTTCGAAGCCCAAATATTTCAATAAAATGAGTAAAACACATGCATTTTTTTTTTCAAATTATCCTTTTTCAGATATCATAGAACGGCTTTTTAAACCATCATTTTGACGTTTTTTAATCAAAATTAAAAAACTACCTGCATTTTTTTAAATACAGAATTCTCATCAAACAAACATAATTTGATATAAATCTATCAAAAAAATTGTAGAACGCAATTCATATTTTTTTCGAACATTAATTTCCTAATTCATATTATAAAACTTTTAAAATTACAAATTCAATGTATATATGTGTGGGTTTTTTAGTAATATAAACAAAGGAAAGAGTTATCATATTAGGATTATAATTTCAGGAGATAGTAATGAAAATATAAAAATGTAACTTAACATTAAAAGCTCTAAATTATAAAAGTTTCTAATTCAAAAACTTATCATCCAAGTAAATTTGAAATATCCAATGTAAAAAAACGGACGATTTAACGGAAGTATTACTGGTAATCTAGACGCCAGTACTATTAACTATTTTTTAACGGAAAAATTCCGGAAAATATTCTTTTTTTTTTAAAGTTTTTCCCGGAATTTACGGACATTTTTCCGTTAAAAAACAGTGAATAGTACTGGCGTCTAGATAACCAGTAATACTTCCGTTAAATCGTCCGTTTTTTTTTACAGTGTCGTTTCTCATAGTTTCAAACAAAGATTTAAAATATATTGTAAAAAATGGGTGTTGCCTTTGTAAAAGACAAAGTTCAGTCCAATTTTAATTGCAGATGCTCTCTAAGCAAAATTTATGTACATCATTTAAAAGTAGGCTTTATTTTCAACCGTTTGGTACTAGTAAATTCCTTCTATTATAATTATTTTCAAGAGTTAGTAGGAGGTATTTACTTTCTTTTCCTCACGACTGAACAAATTTCACTTCAAGTCTGGTAGTAAAATAAATTTTCTTTTCTTTCTTTCTTCACTTTTTTGCTTTTCTTTATATATGTATGCATTAATTTGTAGTGTGGCCGCGACTTTGGCTTTGTATGTAATTTTTAATTTGGCTCTCTGTGATAAACGAGTTTGGCATACTCTCTATAAAGAACAGAAACGACACGGGATTATTAACTGACTAAAAAAAAGCACCTGGAATATGTTCAAATGAAATTTCACAAGTCATTATTAGAATAAACCTTGAAAACCGTTCTTTGATAATTAGTTTTATACTCAACATAAAAAACAAATATATGATGTACTGCAAATGAGACTTCCGAATATGGTAGCAAAAAATTCCCACTCTTTTATTTGGCTCTTTCCTTTTATTTTTATTTATTTATTTATTTATTTTTGTAAAATTTATCATTTATATATAAGGAGCTTTAGCGCAATGATTCAGTTTAAAATAAGAGATTGTTAAAATAACTTTAAGGGGGCTCCGGGACACATTTTTAAATAATTTTTATTTGTTGAGTTAAAATTTTAAATTTTTCTGTAATTATTAATTATATCATCCTTAAACAGAACTGCAATATAAAACTTCTCATATATTTTTTCATTAAATATTTAAAATTTATTTAAAAAGTGGGTTAATTTAAAATCGTTATAACTCGAAATTTTTATTTTTGGATTTTCCATTTTGTTTTAATTTACATAAGCAGAAATATACAACCTTTACCTTTGGTTCAGCGTTTTTTTAAATATTGATTTAAATAAAAATTAAAAATATCTAAAGTAATATTTTTTTTAAATGTGTAACTTAAAAAAAAATTCTATTTTCAAAAGTAAATATTTTTTCAAATTTTCTGAATCTAAATTAAAATAAACCAGTTGAAAAAGACATGTTACAAGTTTAAATCAGTTATTTTTAACGGTTCTTGACTTTTAACAATTTAAATAGGAGAAATGGATAAAAACGCATCATGGAGTAAAACGTGCTTCCACAAAAAGTCATATAAATGACATCATTTGATGTATTCAAATAAAAAGAATCAAAAAATATCATGCACTGAAAATTCGTAAAACACGCACACACACAAAACACATTTTAGAGCATTTTTAACCACCAAATTTAGAACACCAAATTAACAACACATAATGTGTTTTGAATTTAAAAAATTGACCTACAAAACTTTTTTTGTGATTGTGTTCTTAATATATTGCAAAACTGTTGCCATTTAGAAATGTGTTCTTAATATATTTCTATCTATAAATGCGTTCTAAAAATAGTGTTTATATTTGTGTTGAAATATTGCTGTAAATAGTGCTGATTCTTGAAAATTAAAAAAAAAAATCTCGAATAAATTTTTTTGAACAGAAATAGATACTGGTGTATATGCATTTTAGATTCTTGTGCGTTTTAGCTAGTTATGAAGAATAAACAAATTCTTTATTTTCTTTTAAAATATTTACTTCATACGTATCCCAATAATAATTAAATAAATCATTTATCGTAAAATACGTATAATATGCACTTTTAGTTTAAAAAAAAAGAAAAAAAAGTGAAATTTCCATGTGCTTGTAATACGTCAAAAACGAAAATAAGGAAAGGGTGAGTATAAAAAAATTAGATTTCTACATGTGCCGTAAATATTGTTTATTTAAAAAGAAAAAAAAATGACATTATCTTATGAACTTAAAAATTTTCATTATCTGGCAACATGAAAAGCGCCTCATATTTGTTTTCTGTTATAACTTTAGACATACCATAGAATTCTGCTTCATCTTTACTAACACTTTCACTCTGATCCATAAATGGACAATTACCTTTCGTTCTGTCTATATTGTTAGATATACACATTTTTATGTGGCTTTTGAATTAGGTCAGGTTTTATTTCATTCTCTGATTTTATTATCCACTTACACCCTATTTCTGGACTGGCGTGACTTATTTGGTCTTCTTTTGTAAAGGTTTTGTCATCTTCTAACATCCCCGTATTGCTTGTTACTTTAGTATACCATTGTTTGAAAGCCTCTGAAAGCCCTTGGAATAAATGTCTTGAAAAAAAAAATGAGCATTGCATGTGCATGTACATTCCAGGTTTCTTCGTTAAGAAAAGCGTGCGCGTTTTAAGGCGAATATACCAAACAATTGGGTGAGTGTGACTGCAAATCTCACAGAGGGTTTCGTTTAATATTTCTTTGGAAACAATTTATCCTTCAATTAATAAGTCCAAACTGCTAATTTATAATTATTAAATTCTTACAAAGATATTAGCACTAATAAATTTGAATTTAGAATAATTATAAAAGGAAGTTATTTATTTTAATAAAATTAAAAATGTTCAAATCAAATTATTTAAATAATATCCAAGATTTTAGAAAATACGAAATCAAAAAATTTAGCGAGGATATAAATAAAATTCTAAATTTCTAAAAGCGAAAAAGATTGTTTGAACGAAATTTAAAATGCTGAGTCATTAATAAATCTCAATCGTTTTTAAATTAGGAAGAAAATTGTATTCCAAAAAATATTATGAATGTCAGTGATGAAAAAATAAATAAATAAATAAACCCTTAAATTGGCAAAAGTATTATGCGAAATTTCTTTTAATTCCAACTTAGTATGAAACTTTCAAGTTCTAGAAGCTTGCACTGGGGTTCCATCTTAGGACCCTTTGTTTAATGGCTCAATGCTTTCAGTCCAAGCTACGACGGCTACTCGCCAGACGGTTAAATTAAGATTCTGTTCTGAAATTTAAATAGCTAAAATGAACTAATAATATTGAAGAAATTAATTTAATTAAAATAATAGACTTTTTTCCAAATTTTATGATTTGTTGTGTGACACATTCAGCTGTAAGTACACAAAATTTGAAGTATCTGATTTTATATTGATACAGTTTTTCTGTATGGACTCTATGACAAACAGACTGACTGAGGAAGAAACGAATAAGTTTTCGACAGATGAACGAAACCCTAAAAATAGAAAAATTCAGTCTCAAGTCGTATGTGCGCGCTATATGTCGGATTTTACAGTATATATTTATTAAATATTAAAAGAATAAATGAAATTTTAACAGTAAACAGTTCATAAAAGCCATTTATAAACTTAAGTTATATTATACCTATATATATCTATGCAGTTTTCCCCAGCTTACTAAAAAATTTGGACATCTTATAAGTAATAAAAATTTTGTTTGGGCATTATATAAAGTAATGAAATTATATCGAAACTTTTGCGCTGAAAAAGAGCTCAATCTGCCATGTTAACAAGAATAGGTTATGGCAGATTTTGTGACATACTCATAACAGCATCTCAAATTTCAAGTACCCTAATAAATTTATGAATACTTGTAAACGTTACTTGAGTTTCACACAAAATTTTTGAAATCGCTTGGAAATTTTTCTATTCAATTTGTGTAGCTGTAAGGAGCTTGTCCAAATAGATAAAATAAAGTTTTACTGAAATCGAATGAAAAACTGAAATTTTCCTTATGGGCTTTTAAAATGATAATTTTTTTTTTAATACATAATTTTAAAAAGTGTTACATAATTAGTAAAGTAGTTAAATAGAGTTTTATGTGTATTTCTGTTTTAAATAAATGTAATACCCATATTTATTCATGACACAAATGAACCTAATTTTGAAATAAATAGAAGTAGAATAACACGTTTTAATTGTATTTTTTTTGGTTCAATGTTATAAATTGCTAATATAAGGACATTGATTACTACGAATATACAAGAAAAATATGCTAACTACGAATATACAAGAAAAATATGCTAATATGCGATGACTTAAGTATCTTAGCCCAGATATGTTTTACCGTATTTCTTCATTCAAGAGTTTAACTAATTCAAAAACTTTTTTTCTTAAATAAATAAATAAATAAAATCGGCAAATTTATTAAAATCATGACCCTTTCGTAGCAAGTATTTCTTTTCCATGAAAAATATTTAATATATTTGAATATGCTATATGTTGACTATACATAATTATTAAATTTTACATACCCTTAAGATTTTATAAATTCAGATTTATATTTCAGAAGGAATGTTTGCAGCTTCCTGTAGCAGTTTACGATTTCAAAAAAAGCAAAATACTTTATTCTGTTACTTGCCCCCCCCTCCCCTCCCCCCAATTTTTTTTCAGGGAAAAATAGAAATTTGTGGGAAAATTATTTTAATTTTTGTTATAAATTCATTTTAATACTTCATTTTTCCTTTCATTTAATTTAAGTAATTTTTTGTAATAAATAAAAAAATAGAATTTTTTACAATTTGAAACACAGTGTTAACTTTAATATGATATGCATAATTATTATACTACAAATTCAATTAAGGATTTAGATTATTAACTTTATCTAAAAGAAAGCAATATTTTCAATTTTCCTTAACAGTTCATGATTAGATAACAATAATATTAATAATAATAATAATCTAAGCACAATAGCATAATATTTTTTATAAGTGCTGCAAAAAATAATACTTATAATCTCCTTTTAGGTAGCTTTCATTACAAAAAGTAAAAATTAGTAAAAGTAGTCATTACAAAAAGTAAAAACCTATTGCAGCCGTCCGGAGGAAAGCACTTCCGAAAAATTTTGGTATATTTTCACCGATCATGACCCCCAGACCCCCAAACCACCCTCCGTTCAAATGTTGACATATATATATATATATATATATATATATAACCATATATATATATATATATATATATATATATATATATATATCTGATTTTTGTCATGCGATAACTAACGTATTTATGAACCGATTTGAATGAAACTTGGTATGTACATAGTACATACAAATGTCTCGACCGAGTTCGTTGGTCAGCATCATCCGCCATTTTGTTTCAAAATGGCGGCCATTTTAAATTTTTAAAAAAATTTAAAATTTAAAATTAAATGCGAAAAAATTAAAAGTTGAAAAATATTTTTCTTTTACGTGTTAGAACTTAAAACAAAGATTCCATAACACTTTTTATTTTGTCTATATCATAAAAAATGATTGAGTTATAGCACTTTGAATTTTTCTTATGGCTGACATTTTGAAACGATCTGATTTTTGTCACGTGATAACACGCGTATTTACGAACCGATTTCAATGAAACTTGGTATGTACATAGTACATACAAATTTCTCGACCGAGTTCGTTGGCCAGCATCATCCGCCATTTTGTTTCAAAATGGTAACCATTTTAAATTTTTTAAAAAATTTAAAATTTAAAATTAAATGCGAAAAAAATCAAAATTTGGAAAATATTTTTCTTTTATGTGTTAGAACGTAAAACAACGATTCCGGAACACTTTTTATTTTGTCTATATCTTACAAAATGATTGAGTTATAGCACTTTGAATTTTTCTTATGGCTGACATTTTGAAACGATCTGATTTTTGTCACGTGATAACACGCGTATTTATGAACCGATTTCAATGAATCTTGGTATGTACATAGTACATACAAATGTCTGGACCGAGTTCGTTGGCCAGCATCATCCACCATTTTGTTTCAAAATGGTGGCCATTTTAAATTTTTTAAAAAATTTAAAATTTAAAATTAAATGCGAAAAAATTAAAAGTTGAAAAATATTTTTCTTTTACATGTTAGAACTTAAAACAACGAATCCAGAACATTTTTTATTTTGTCTATATCTTAAAAAATGATTGAGTTATAGCACTTTGAATTTTGCTTATGGCTGACATTTTGAACCGGTCTGATCTGAACGATCCACAATGTTGCTTTAAAATGGCATACACTTTATGTTATCGTGGAATTTGGTGACTCTCTAAATCGCTTAAAATAAAACCAGGTTGAATAAAAGATGACTAATTTCTAAAAATTCCTATTAATATTCAGTCTTGACAAAAACTAGTATTCAATCTTATAAAATCACTAATTTTATAAGGTTATTTCCACTAATTTGAGCTTAGTATTTTTGAACAATGTAACTTATTTTAAAATAAATAAATAAATATATAAGTATATGAAAGCTACCTCTTCCTCCCGGCATTGCCGGAAGAACTTTTTAAATTCATATCGAGATATTTTTCTAATGACATTTTATACATTAGAAACAGGCGGGAGATTTTTATACAGTGCGAATATTCAAAGCTTTCGAATATTTATATTTCTAATTCAAAAGACTATATGTGCAGTCTCTTTTATAGAATTTACGATTTTAAAAGCATTCAAATTTTCTTTTTTTAGTGAAAAAATTACGTGAGAATTTTTTTCCAACCTCCATGAACATTTTTTTCTTCAGTGACCTTTTTGACATTTGAAACACAGTGATGGCTTTAACCCTACTGCCTAACAGACTGTCTAATAGATCCGGCAGGTACATTCAAAATAATTTTTATCATTGTAGAAAAAAAAAAAAAAAAAAATGTAAATTTTGTAAATATTTGACTTTTTCACATATTTATAGAAGAGTACAGAATTGTCTGGCTTTTGTTTTCATGATAAAAAATAATTTAAATATACCTGTCGGATCCATTGGAGTTGTCTGGCAGACGAAAAGTTAAAAAAGCATACACAATTAATTTTTTTACATACTATGAAAGCTTTAGACTTTAGAGCACTTACTTTGTATTTTCAAAGGCTATGTGTGCAACCTCCTTTAGACTCTTTTACGATTTTAAAAGCATTGAAAGAAAAATATTTTTCTCTTTGAAGGCTCTTCTTAAATCCAATCTTTATGATTAAAGATTGAATTAATTTTTTGTTCAGAAACGCATGGAACTGGCAGATGTTTTTATTCTGCAACTAAATGTTTTAAAATCCTTTTTTTTTTTTTTTTTTTTTTTTTTTTTTTTTTTTTTTTTTTTTGTAGACAAAATAGACTTTTTAAAAAATACTGTCAAAGTTGGCATTTTGAACTCAACTTATCGTGGAAAGTCAAAAAACCAATCAACAAAGGCAGATAAGCGCCACGTGATCATAACGTGATCCACGTGAAGTGTTACGTGATCGTAAACGCTTATAACTGCATGGGTAATTTATTTATCAGGAAATTATTTTGGTTCCCAATCACTTCCATAGTCTTGTCTGTCAATTTTATACATTTGTGTTTAAAGATGTGTACATAATTTTGTCAGAAAGTTTCGTGCTTGCCGAGCAGTTTGAAGACAGCCTTAAGAGGAAAATATATCAATGAGAAAAATCCTTTCAGTCTCCCTTGAACATTTGTTTTCTAATGATGTTTCATACATTTGAAACAGAGTTATGGCAGTTTGTATATGTAAGCTTTTATAATAAGATATATTAATCCCTAAATTCATTTGATGTACCTCTTTGTCCACACATTTTATAGCTTTAAAGTACACTAAAATATAATAATTTAAAATACTCTAAGGTATAGTGTGGATGTCAAAAAGTCTAAAAATACACATATTTTGTATAGATAAACAAAAAAGACATTGGTAAAATGATTTGCAGATGTAAAATACAGAAGTAAAATGGTTTTAAAATAATTTTATCTCCTTATCTGAGGCATTTCATTTAATGCTGTTTTTTCGTGTCTTTCTAGATACTTATTTTCTTTGAACTTTTCCCTATTTTTAACATATTACGCCATCTACTGTGAATTTTTGCATGCATTATATCATTATATATTGTAGAATTCACTGTGATTATTTTCACGGGAAAACTACAATAGTTTAAATTACGCATTACTAAGGGAAGCCATTAAAATAATCACAGAGAATTATCAAATATGTAATAATACGATGCCCTCAAGAGAAAAAAAAATAAGACTGTAGGTGGAGTAACATGTTTAAAATAGTGAAAATTGGTAGGAAAAGGTTAAAAGGCAAGCGAGAAAGAGATGAGAAAGCAGCATTAACAGAGGATATCTAAAAACAGGTGGAAAATATTTTAAAATCGTTTAGATCCTTACGGATTTTTTCTATATCTTTTTAAAATGTATGTATTTTTGAACTTTTAGACATCTACACTATCTGTTGGTGATTATTTTACCTTATAGAATTTTAACGCAGTATAATGTCTGGATAAATAACTGAAGCAAATGAATCAACAAAGTGATGATTTAAATCTGTCATACTCAGCTACAATGTTTTACACAGTATTAGACCTTTAGAATATTCACTTTTTTGTGTTGCAAAAGATAATAGGCATAACCTTCTACAGCATTTTATGATTTTAAACGCATTAAATATTATACATATTTTTTTATAAGAGAAATATATCAATAAGGAAAATCTCTCATGAAAATTTTTTTTTCTTCAATGATTTCAATACATTTCAACATAGTGATGAATTTAATATAGCATGCACAGCCATAATGTTTTACATACTATTAAAGTAAGACTATTCACTTTTATATTTTCAAAACACTATACATATAAGTGCAGCTTCCTGTAGTAGTTTATCAAAAGCGTTTAAAGAAAAATATTTTCCTTTTTAAAGGGAAAAATATCTCAGTGAAAAAATCTTTTAAATCGCCTTTGAACATTTTTAAAATGTCATTTCATGGCATTCGAAACATAGTTACGACTTTAATACAGCAAACAAGACTATTCTGCTTTAAACTGTAATAAAGATTTCGAATATTCACTTTCTTTTTCGAATGACTACATGTGCAGCTGTAACATTTTAAGATTTTAAAAGCCTATGCATTTTTCTAGTCTTAAATGGATTTTTTGGAACGCTTAATATTCAATTTTAATGATGATAAAATGAACGAAACACGAGAATTTAAGAGTTATTTTTTATTTCGGGCTTAAATGTTACTAATGTAAAAACTTATTCTGATAGTAAGATGCTGGACCGTAAAGATTTACATAAAAAAATATAAGTTACGTCTGGAGAATTTCAGAAATAAGTAAAGTTTCAACTTTTTTTATTGCGAATTTATAATTGTCTTTGAAGAATATTTTTCATTCAAAACTTTTATGCGTTAAAAAAATCATCTAGAATTCAGCGGCAATACACATTCATATTAAAGTACTAAAACATATTAAACTTTTCAAGCTAGTACATCAAAGATGGACCTTTAAAACTTTGCTACAGACTTCTATTAGAAAAAAAAAATAGACACTCATGTAGAATTTCAAAAGAATCTAAAATTTATACTTTCTTACGACAAATACTTAATTGTCTTTCAAGTATAGATTTTATTTAAAACTTTTATCTATTTATATTTTTTCCATTTGGAATTCAGTAACAAAACACACTCATAGTAAAATAACAGATTAACACCTTTCATGTTACATTCAAAATAAATTACTCCAAAAATATTATGAGAAACTGCATTATATTATACTTTATATCTATTAAACTATCTTATAACTAATCTTTGTTTTAAATCTATTATGTGTTATATATGTATTCATACATGATCTACGTAAACATTTCTAGCCTCATTTCACCAGTTTCAAAAGAGAAAGTACGATTTCGAACTCTGGTGGTTTAGATAAAAGTAAATTAAGAAGAAAAATAGTGTGCATTACTAATTTAGTTCAAAACATAAATACATTTAAATTGTTCTTTATTTAACGTATGTTCTAGTTTTTCAATATGTAATTAATATGCAAATAAAAAAAAATATTTATCCCACATCTTCCAGAAACGAAATAGTACCGATTTTAATGAAATTTATGAACTTATTTTAGTTTAAATATCAACAAATATCTAAAGTGATATGATACTTTCACTATAAACAATAGCACCATAGTTCTTTTAAATCATATTATTTTTTGTGACTTCATAAAATAGATCGTTTTGTGAAATAAAAAACTCATAAAAGAAGTAAAACTGTTGACTTTTAATTTTTCTTCTACAGTTTCTTAATTGTGTTTTAAAAACAGTTTTTATTCAAAAATTTTATGCATTAAAAAATTTGCAATGTAGAATTCAACGGCAATACACACATGTATTTATTCGAATATTTTGTAAGTAATATTTGTTTTAAATAAGTTATGTGTAAATTTTTTCCATATTCATTTACGATTTTAAGGGGGATGCGAGTTAGAGCTCTGCCAATTTTGCTAAAAGTAAACACTTACATTATGAAGAAAAATAGCATTCATTAATCATTTCATAGCAACTGAATTCCCTTAAAGTTACATGTTCATTATTTATTGTATAATGTAGCTTTCAAGAATCTTGATTACTCAATATGCAAATGGAAAATTTTATTCATCTAGTTTTCTCGTTAAAATAAAACAGAACCGAATTTTTTAATTTATGATTTTTTTTTTAAATTTTAAATATTTAAAATGGTATGATACTTTCACTATAAACTATTGCAGACATAGTTCTTTTGAATCCTATTCTTTTATGTGACTCCATGAAATAGATTGTTATGCAAAATAAAAAGCACTTATAAAGTAGCTTCCATGTTTGCAGAATTCGTAAAATAAATAACATTAAGCCACAATTTCAAATCAGAATGGAGTTTCAAAAATATCTAGAACTATAAGACGATACTTTACTGTGCTTTCGAAATACACTCCAAGTAAAATACTATTTGTTATTTTTTTACCCCCAAGTTGGTAAATCCGTTCGAAAGCTTTTGAAAGAGAAATGCATTTCATCCTAATACAAGTGAATATCAAAAATATAAGACCACCCTCCTTTTTTCTAAACATTTTACGACACATAATGTGCATTCTGTGATCTCGGGCATTTTCCTTTTTTTTGCATATCAATGCCCCCATCAATATCCCACACTTGTCCCGAATTTTACCTTTGAGGTCGCGCTCCGGTTTCAGCTGTGTTAAAATAAAATAAAATAAAATAAATTTCCAATTTTCAGCTAAGATTTGTTATTTTATAGCGTATACCATATATACACAGTATCAACAAATTGCATAATATTTTATATTATAATTTTTAAATCATTTGCAGGTGATGTGCCCAGGCAGGGTTCGAACCGGAGAACCCACGGTCAGTAAGCGAGCGTCTTATGTGCCGTGCAAAAGGCTAGCTCTATCGCATCCTGCGAGAAACTCGTTTTACTGACTGCGCAAGATGGACGCCACAGTACTCCACCCCCAGTGAGAAGAACGTCGCGTTGACGTTGGACGAGCGATATGCACTCGTGTTGCGCTGGCGCGTGCCAGATGCGTTGTCGTTGTCGTGCTGCCGCCGATTGCACGTGTGACCCCTCGATGATGCGTGGCGTGGCAGGCTTTGCTTGCTGTGAGCGTTACACAAGCTTTGGTCGTGTGCTCTGAGCGTTACAGAGGCTTTCGTGCTGCGAGCGTTTCGCAGGCTTTGGATGCTGGGGGTGTTTTCAGTGCTGCCATCTGTTGGTCCAGAGCGAAGGTGGTGAAGAGTGTTCGTTTGTCCAAGGTCACCAATGCAGGTGACGGTGCCCGGGCAGGGTTCGAACCGGAGATCCCACGGTCAGTAAGCGAGCATCTTATCCGCTGAGCAAAAGGGTACCTCTATCGCATCCTGCGAAACTCGTTTTACTGACCGCGCAAGATGGACGCCACACATTTTATAATTAATCTTTTTTAAAATAAGTTATTTTGTTATATACATTCGTTCAAAATTAGTGGACATTTTTTTGCCCCCATTTAATTAGTTTTAAAGAGGAAAAAATATAAGTTAGAATTCTGCTGATTTAAAAAAATGTAAAAAATTATATTACAACGAAAAAATATCATTGCAAATGAATTCAAGTAAAGTTATACATTTATACATTTCTTTATTTGTCTTAAATCTTAATGTAATAAAATATTTTCAAAACACCACCAAAAATTCTTCCTTACTTTCACATGAATATTAATTGAATAATAGGCAAAATAACAACATTCATCATCTTTCAGACAATAACATATTTGTTAAACACTATTTAATCTGTTTGGATAGCTAGTGTTAATGTTATTATCGTAAAAGTAATTTTTTTCTAAATATTGGAAAAAAAACTCAGACCCCAAAAGGGTTAAATGAAATAGAACCCATTAAAAAAAAATTAAGATTTTAAAAATATATATATGTAATAAAATAAAAAAATTTTGCGCCATTTTGTTCTCTCTTAGCTTCAATTCTAAATTTGTGGAAAATATTTCAATCTTAGTTTCGTAATGTATCAACTTGTAACAGCTAAAATTCTTTTTCTTATTTTATTTATTAATAAATTATTGCTTGCTACTCAAAAAGGCGATAGGTATTTCGTAACCTTTTTACTTTCTGGAATATTCCCGGGATTTTAATTTTATTTTTTTATTTAACATCGCGTGACCGGTGTTAATGCGCGTTGTTAAAGGGCTTGTTATTTGAGAGGAAAAATATAGATCCTGCCGAGGACACGCCTGCTAAGACCAATCAGAACTGATCATTTTTTTACGTTGAGACTCGAGTTAATCCTAATTGGATTTTTAAAATGATTGACGCGGAGTAGGAGGGAGCTAGTTTTGTCGTGAAAATGTTTTTTTTTTTTTTTTTTTTTTTTTTTTTTTTTTTTTTTTTCATTTGGTTTTTGAGGAGCGTTAGAATGCAATTGCCTTTTAAACTATCAAGACGCCCGTTTCATTTCCCCACTGAATTAGAATATCTGATGATGTGGACTGGATAACGAAACTTGTAGTATCGATGTGTGCTAAGGTGATTGCGGGGAAGAGCTTACCTATTTTATGAGTTCATAAATAAAGAGCTTGAAGACTGGTGGTGTTTGTTTTTATAATGGGGAAATACCCCAATAAAATTCTTCCACTGCTCGCCAACTGTCGGAGCGACTACTCTGCTCGTGCTGCTGCGGATTCCTAGAGTTTATGCAACAAGTTATTTCGTCGAATATTATATATTTATTACATATATATCAATGTATATTTAAAATGATATGATACTTTCACAATAAATTGTTGCAGACGTAGTCCTTTTAAATTCTATTCTTTTATGTAATACCATGAAATTAAAAGCTTTACGAAATAAAAAGCATTTATAAAATAGCTTCCATGTTTGCAGAATTCGTAAAATAAATAACATTAAGCCACAATTTCAAATCAGAAAAAACTTTCGAATCTATATAGAACTATTTGACGATACTTTACTGTGCTTTCGAAATGCACTCCAAGTAAAATACTATTTGTTATATTTTTTTATCCCTAAGTTAATAAATCTGTTTGAAAGCCTTTGAGAGAGGACAGTATCTCATCCTAATACAAATGCACAGTAAAAATATAAGACCGCCTTTCCTTTTTCTAAACATTTTATGAACAAAGAATATTGAATGTGCTTGGAAATTTTCCTGATTTACATGACAATGTCCCTACCAAAACCCACACATATTTTTTTACATGTAAACCCACACATGTACATTAGTACTTATAAAAAGCTTCCAAAGAATGAAGTGGTATAATTCACTTGTATGTGTTTTTAGTGTGAAAAAAAGCATCAAGTTGATATCCAATGTATTGTTTATTTCCAGGTTTAAAACAAATACGCAAAAATTAAAATCATAAAAATAAAAATTTTGCTTGATATTTCGTTTTAATTTAAAATCATCCTCAGAAATGACTTCATTGATGTAATATGTAGATAATTTTTTGCCAATTTGTACTTTAGAATCTCCTGAGGAGGGTTTTAAGAATAAATCGAAACGTCGAATATAATTTTTATTTTTGTGATTTAATTGTTATTTTTCTAATATTTGTTTAAAATCGCGAAATTGAGTTTATGTTGGATAACAACCTATTTTTCTTTTTTTTTTTTTTACATTAGATTATACAACGTAAAGACCTTATTTATTATATTGTTTTTATGTTCTTTTTATCTGAAGAAACCCTGTTGACTGCATTCATGTGTCTGTCTGTCCATCAAAGAATTCTTTCCCAGAAACTGTATAAGTTAGAGGTCTGAAATTTTGTATATTTATAGCTGAATACCTCCGACCACACGACGAATTATAAAATTTTAAAAAGATTTAAATTATTTTAATTAAATGAACTAATTTAATAATATTCGGCCATTTTTGGGATTTGAATATCAAGTAGAAATGGGTTGCATGATTTAGTTATAACTGAAAATTATAGTAAATTTGGATAAAACGAAAAACCCCATTTTAGACTTAAAATTTAAAATATACATTACTGAGTTTTCTGAATTTTTTTCAGTCGACTAAATTATGTGCTTTTTGTTTGTTGAACTGTACAGTTTTGTAGCTTAATAGATAACATTCAATTTCAGCTTTGTTAGAGATAAAACTGTATCTTTTTTTTTTAATTTAAGTAAATTTTCTTCGAATATCAATCAGAATGTGTACTTGGAAAGATACTTTACTTTCACTAAAAAATGTTGCAAACATAGTCATTTTAAATCCAATTCTTTTATGTGATCCTATGAAATAGTAGATTGTTTTCCGAAATAAAAAAACTAAACTAGTGTTGGTGGAATTCGTAAAATAAATTACGTTAAGCTGGGGTTTAAAATAAGATAAAATCTCAAATAAATAAATAAATAAATAAAAATAAAAATATTTGGAACTATTCGAAAATACTTTTCTATGCTTTTGAAATACAAATGCAGTAAACCACAGTTTGTTATTTGTTATATCTAAAGTTGTAAATTCGTTTTAAAACCTTTGTGGGAGGCATACGTTTCATTCTGATACAAAGACATGGAAAAAGTTTTAAAAATTTTGCGACCTGCATTAAGGTTTGAATATGCTAGAGCATTTTTTCCTTATTTACATACCAATGTCTCAATCAATATCCCACACATGTCCCGATTTTTTCTTTTTAGGTAGTCGTGCAGTTTTAGCTGTGTTGGCAAAAATCAAAGACTAAAATTTATTTAACCTGCTACATAAAAATAATATATGCCGCTATTCAAAATTGATAGTTAAATCAGGTTGTCATTGTTGGTCACTTAGTAAAAGTGAGATAAAAATATTTACAAATGCTTCATGATGAAAATAATTTAGTATTGCTCAGTTTAAATGTACTTTTTCTTACTGAAATAAATTATTTTTTGAAAAAGTTATTGAGATTTATTTTAATACACAGATAAATAACAATGATATCAAACACAATTTAATGTAGGAATAGAATAAATGGCTTTAGTGAAACTCTTGCAGTATTTTTGACAATTTTTATGGTTTTAATATGTGTAAAGGTGGTCTGGAACACAAAAATCTTCAAATTTTCGCTATTTTAAAAATATTTTGTTGCATTAAAAATTTCTCTTCTTTTTTATTCTTAAATTGACATTTAAATAATGTTTATCTAGATTAGAAGAGGAAATATTAATTTTATCGCTTTGGTTTATTTTCAAAATCCAACTTTCAAACAATGGTTGTTGTGAAATGATTTCTTGTGAAAGTGTGTTTTCCTTCATGGTGGGTTTTTTAGCTATTTCTCGGATTTAAATTGTTATAACTCAAGAACCGTTAAAGATAAATGCTTCAAACTTGGAAAATGTCTTTTTTTATTGCTTTACTTTAATTTTGATTCAGCAAATTTGAAAAAAATAATACTTTTGAAAATATTATTTTTTAAAAATATGTTCCTTTTTTTTTTTTTTTTTTTTTTTTTTTTTTTTCAATTTTTTACTTTAAATATTTTTAATCTTTTTGTTTTTTAATTAATATTTTTAAAAATGCTGATTCAAAATTATAAATTAAATATTTCTGTGTATTTTAATGTAAAAGTTTTATCATGTAATTTTGTTACCATCACAAAAAAATTCAAAAATTTAGCTAAATTAAATAAAAATGATTTTAAAATGTGCCCCGGACCCCCTCAAACTATAACCCGGAAAACATGGAAGAAAAAAAAAATTTTTTTAACCTTTCAATGCATAATTTTTAATTTTCTACGGAAACATTATATTTTAATCTATTTTTGTTAATTATCCACTAGAAAAATAGAAAAAAAATATTATTTTTCTGTTGGACAGAATGTCATCATGTCACACCTGAGTAAGGGACTGTGCAAAATATAATGTTATCAATATTTTGGCAATTTTGGACCCCCTCCCCCTCTTTCGATATCATAAGTTATCATCCTTCTAACCACACCCCCCCCCCCCCTCTTTCCCGGTAATGATATCGTTGTCAAAGTTGTTTTTTCTCTTTCTTTTTATTTTAACAATTTATTTTTCTGTTTAAAGTGATATACAAAAATGGTTACGTTTATTTTCTGCATATTATATTGATTCAAATGAAAAGATGTCGATAAAATAACTCTTTATATTCAATAACACTTAAAATAATAGTTACTATTAACAATTATTTTATTATAGCTTTTTGTTATATAATGCATTCAACAGCGGAAAAGTCTTGTTGCATTTGAGCCGAACGGGGGAGGAGTGGGGAGTAGAAACAAATTTTTATTAACAAAGCAAGGGGACAACATTCTTTATCTTTCTCTTTTATTTATTAGTAAACAAAATCTTCATTTCAAATATGCTTCACATGCGGTTTCTCGAACCGTGATTATACATTTTTTATATACATACACATATGAAGAAGAACAGGAATGGCAAACGTAGAAGTATTCCATATTTAGAATTAAATAATGTTATATTAAGTTAGTGATTATAAAAAAAAAACTTTGCATTTTCATAAAAATACATATCTTACTAGAGAAAAAAAAGAAAAAACCCATCGAATTTTGAACCAAAGATTACGTTACAAATAAAAAAAAAGAATATTGCCCAGTTAAACTGATCGCATTAAGCACACAGGCTGCGCATACTAGTTGTACATTACAGCTTTATATTTTCAAGGGTTAATTCCGTTCGAAAAAAAAAAAAACATTAAAGAGGGGGGGGGGGGGATCAGCTCCCCCCTTTCCCCTTTTTATAATTAATCATTGAACCCTCTAAACTGACATGCTTTATCATATAAAAAATCCATATCCAAAATTTAGAGCAAATTGGAAAATTCTTAATAAAAACCCATTTATATAATTTAAGTTATCCTTCTCTTTTATATACTAAACCATTAAACTTCCAAAACTATTCAGAGATTTGAACGAAATCTGACAATTCTGCGTGAAAAACCCATTTATATAAATTAAGGGGAGGGGCATTAGAACCCCCATTTCTCCTGTTTATGTTTATCCAATGAACACCTAATGCCAATCACAGAAGCGCTTCATCAGAATGATCCTATGTGTAAATTTTGAACAAAAACTAATATTTCTGCATGAAAAACCCATTCATATCAGTTAAGGGGAGGGGCATGAGCCCCCCGTTCCCCCTCTTATACATATCGAATGAACTCCAAAAAAATCAGGGAAGCGCTTTATCAGGATATACCTATATACAAAATTTCAAGTTGATGGGATATTTTTATTATGAGTTATCGCGTTACGTACGTACGAACGTACGCACATACAGAACGGCAGGGCACATAAGCTCTCAGGCTATGATAGCCTGTGAGCTAAAAAAAGAAAAATTTGATTTGATCAAAAATGATATGGATATCAAAAGACAACCCCCCCCCCCTTACACCCTAGAGATGTCTTTCGATATCATGTGCCAGACCCCCCCCCCCTCCTACCTCCCACCCAAATTTATTACGTTATATATGCGCAGCAGCTAACGTAACAAAAGTACTCAAAAAATAATTTTTAATTATGTACTGACTTCAAATTGTTTACAATGCACATTAAAAACTACTCGAGATATAATATTTTAATGCTTTAAATAGTTGCAGAAATAATAATGACTGTCTTACATGCATAAAAAGTAACAAGAAACGCCAGTCGAGCTGATAGCAAGCAATATCAGCAAGAGATTTTAATAACAACCCGTGATATCAAATAAGAACAAATATATACTCCACGAGTCTAAATGCATGTTTTTATACTTAACACATCAAAAACAAATAAAAAATGCAAATGGCCCAAAGAAAAAAAAAACTTCTGAGTTACACTATGCATTTTAAAGTTATCCTAAAATTATTGCTTTATTTAAATAGTTTAACTATTTTTACCAAAATATTTCAGCTGGTTGAGTTCTGAAATTTGTTACAGCTTTTTAAAAGACTAAATTAGCCCCATATAAAGAAAAATAACAATTGATAGATTCCATTTCATAACAATTAAGCTAATAATTAAAGAGAACCATTTTTGTGGAAACTGTACTGCTGTTTATCAAATATTAATTACAATGCTTAATTATACCGAGTCATTACTGTCACAAAAAACTGCTGGTTATTTAAAAAATAACTTTTTTTTCATAACTTCATGAAGTAGGCCATTTTTCAAAATAACATGTCCCTAAAAAAAATTCTCGTATTTTCTAAATTCATAAAATAAATAACTTTAAGTTGAGTTTTCAAATCAGAATAAACTTGCAAAAACACTTCAAGAATGGTTTTCTGCGCTTTAGATTTATATTACCCCAAGCAAAACATTTTTTATTTTATTTTATTTTGCCCCAAAAAGCAAATTCGTTTTAAAGCTTTTGAGAGAAGAATGTATTTCATCCTTATACAAATGCACAATAAAAATTTAAGTCCTTCCCTGCTTTAATCTTAAAATTTTAAACGAAACATATTACCATATTACGCTTTAAATGTTCTCAGGTATTTTTCTGATTTACATTAACAATGCGTCAATATACCACGCATGTCCTGAATTTAACTTTACAGGGAGCCATATGTTTTCAGTCGTGCTAATGAAAAATCGCAGAGAATGATTTATTTAAACTCTTCCTAGTTTATTCCTTTTCAAAAGTTATGACACTATAATATAGGTACACGTTTCTACTTGAAACTGACAGTTGAATCAGGTTATCATTTGTTGTAATAGGATAAAAGGAGACAAAAATGTTTAAAAATTCTTTACAATGTAGAAAAAATTCTTTACAATGTAGAAAAATTCTTTACAATGTAGAAAAAATTCTTTACAATATAGGAAAAATTCTTTACAATGTAGAAAGACATCGCCCAGTTTAACCATAAAAATGTTTCTGAAATAAATTATTTGATGAAACAGTAACTGAAAATTTTATTTTAAGACGAAGTTCCCCTTTTTGTCTTAAAATTGTGTGATTTGTAGGATTTTTTTTCTTCTACAAAGAAAAGAAATATCATCTTTGGGCCTATTTGCATAGAATTTGTTGATATCTTAACCCTCCGACTGCCAGGTGGATCCATTATATTTTTTATGGTACATTTGTATCAAGATTAAATTTTATTCCCCTTTCAATATCTTGAAAATCAGATTTGTAAATTTTAGAGTAAAAAATAATAAATAGTGATTTACTTGGAGTATTTATATTGAAATAAAAAAAAAGTATCGTAAAAAGTTTTTTTTTTTTTTTTTTTTTTTTTTTTTGAATGTTATCTTGGTTTGAAAATTCGGCTTAACGTTATTTACTTTACGAAATCACAAAAAACGTGAACTATTTATAAGGGTGATTTTTTTTTTTCAAGAAATGATCTACTTTATGGGGTCACGTAAGAAGTGAATATAAAAAGACTTTATTTGCAACAGTTTTTATTAAAAGTAATATATAGTTTCAAATACCATAATCCAAAGTTGCTTTTCACTTGCAGGGATAGCTTTGCATTGCTCTTGGAAAAAGATTCAATGCTTGTAGATATTTTAATAAATATTGAAAACAGTTTTGATTCTGGCTGATAAACAGTATAACTTGTAAATTCATGGATTGCTGATGTAATCGTCATTTTTAGTAATACTGTTTGTTAGTTTCATCTGCATAATTTATTGCATTATTTTTCGAAAAGAATTTGCCCTGAAAAGTTATAATTTAGTGAAAAAGCAATTACACTTTATGAGTCATCTGTTTATATTTTCAAACTAACATTTACAGGGTGATCTTTTTTTAAAGTGAGTGTTTGGAACGCCCTATAGCGTGATCTAATAGCCGAAACGGCACCAAACTTGGTATTTAGACTTATCAAGACATAGAAAAAAAAATTCCGTTAAAAAAGAAAAAAAAAATTGACCACTAGGGCATTTTATGACACTGCTGTAGCTTACAATAACGAGTCTTAGCATAAAACGCGGGTATCAAAGAAAAATGCAAATATTGTGCAATGACAGCGCCAGTAATAGGGGCTATAAAAGCAAGTAGTCGACAGCTCCGACAAATAATCTCAGCTGAAGTAAACGAGCTCCAGTGGACATGCCTCTCACATTACCGGAAGGTGCGTTACTGGTGAAGCTGGATTATATGAATCTATGTAATGCATCCGCAGCTTTTCGGGAATTTCGAACTAGAAAAAAATTACGAAAGGTGCCTTTATCGCTGAATGGTCTTAAGAAAATCATTAGGAAGTTCGAGGAAACGGGGTCATTGACCATTCGTGTTGGGAGAGGACGTAAACAAGTATCAGAAGATGTAATAACTGATGTGGCAACTCCAATTGTTGAAGGATCGCAGGAAAACATTGCTGGTACTAGCAGCGCCCGGAGTGTAACTCGACAATTGGACATGAATTATTTCACGGCATGGAGAGTTTTGCGGCGCGTTGTTGGATTTTACCTCTACAAAATCAGCCGCTTGCATGAACTGAAATCAAGTGATTATGATAAGCGAGTGACATTCGCTCTATCGTTTCTTGCCAGGGTAGAAATTGCTGATGCTTTCCCATGGCACATTCTGTAGGGAGATGAATGGCATTTTTATCTCAATGGGTGCGTAAACACAAAATAGCCGAATTTGGGCTTCTGAGTAGCCTCACACCGTACATGAAATCCCATTAAATTCCCCAAAAGTCACTGTTTGATGTGATTTCACAGCCGAATTCGTAATTGGGCCATTCTTTTTTGAGACCATCATTCTGATAGAACCCGAAACGTGTATCATAAATGCAGAAAAGTACCACGAAATGCTGCAGACGTTTGTTATTCCAAAACTTTAGCAAAGAATTCGTCTCCAACAGACAATCTTTAAGCAGTATGGTGCTCCGCCACACATTTGTAATAAGGTAAAGCAGCTGTTGTGCCAAAGCTTCACTCATTTTCACTCTTAAACTGATAGAGTCATAAGACGGAGTTTTCCACACCCCATACGATTTTTTGTTCTGGGGTTATTTGAAATCTCAAGTTTATCAAATTTGTCTATTCTAAAGGACAACATAACAAAGACAGTGCGGAAAGTTCCTCTTGATATGTTACGTACGGCTGTGGAGAACAGAATGCACAGAATGCACGGTGTTATTTCTGAGAACGGTACTCACATTGAAGGTAGTCTAATTCCTCACTGAGGAAGTTAATGTAGCACATAAACATTATTAATTTAACTGTACGATTGTATATGTTAGTATTCTTCTTTTCTCACATTTTATACATTGCAAAGCGCCACAAAATGACCTAGCGGCGATTTATGAAACTATTTTTATCACGGAATGCTTTTTACCATGTCTTGATTAGTTTAAATACCAAGTTTGGTGCCATTTCGAATATTAAATCGCGCTATAGGGCGCTCCAAATACTGTCACTTTAAAAAATATCTCCCTGTATTTGTGACCGAAGAAAAATAGTCGCCCTAATGGAAATCCTTGGCGCGTATCTATAATCGTACAAGATATAATGTATACAAATATTATACACAAAAATAAATAAATAAATTTGTAATTAACACTGCGTGTACCAGACAGGTACATTCAAAACAATTTTTCACAAGGAAAAGAAACAAGGAAATTTTAGAAATATGCGACTTTATCTCTAAATATGGGGAAAAAAATTACATATTTACAGATTTTTCAGTTTTTCTTTTTAAAAGAGAAAAATCATTTTGAATGAATTTGTACATTTGTATAATTTTGAATGAAATACATAATTTAACCTCCTACAGGTAATAAAATTGATTTTGCCAGCATGTTCGTCATTTGAACGTAAATGGTCAGTCACTTATCCGCTCCCCCCCCCCCCCCGTATATATTTGTAAAAATCTTAATAGCCAAATATGTGTTCCAATACTTTCGAACAGCCTTATATTTGATCTGTCAATTGATATACGTACTATATAATGGGAAATTTTAGTTTAGTAAGAAAATGCTTAGTACCTTGAAATTTCTTTTTCAGCATCTCATTCTAATAGATGGAAACATGATTGAATACTTTGTTCAGCCCTGTAGATTACCGTGTATCTTTAATACACGTCAACATTAAGTTAAAATTTATTTTAAACTAAAAAAATCTTAAAACAACTTAAATCACATTCTCATAAATTATCATTCATAGGCGTCTATGTACCCAATTGTTTGTGACCCTGTACATAATTCTTTCTATATTCTGCAAAAAAATTTTAGTAAATTGAATGCAGTTTAGCGTAAAAATGCATAACTTATTTAAGAACCACCTTTAAGTAATTTACGCTCATATACAGTAACGTTGGCGAACACTTTTGGGTAGCCTGTATACCTACTATAGCATTTATACACATCATATAATGTGCATAGATTTAGTGAAACTTAAACGCGCATATCATATTAAAATGCATTTCCTCCTTCCATCAGTCATCATCGGATACATACACAGTACTTTGGAAAGAATAGACTATTTGAAATCTTTTATGTGTATCTGTAAATGCTGTGTACTTCATATTATGCAAGACAGTATCGTATAATTCGTATAATTTATATTAAGCCTCAGTGACCTACATGAATTTTATTATACATGAACCAGTTTAATATATTGAAAATATGTCGCACACCATTCCTCCCTTTACCGTTATGTAATGGAATTCCTTTGTGTGGCCCTGTATATAAATAATAGATTTATTTTTACCGCATACTTTATAGAATGCATATTTTAATGCAGCTCATAGATGCATATAATTTTTAATATGTTTGACAGGGCATAAAATCCCTTTGAAACGATTTTTCCCCATAGGCCGTAATGTATTCGAAAATTTTGACTCTCCCTGTAAATAAACTAATCATGGTAGAAATATCTTTTTCAATAGGGTTCGTGCTAGGGTAAATTTCAATATTGTCCAAAAATTTCAGGGCAATCCGAGTGTATTTACAGGAGTGAGCGTGGCCAGACGGATAGACAAACCGATTGCATAAGCATTTTTCAATTTTGTTGGAAAGTGCTAAAAATGGACAGATTTAATGAACAAAATGTACTCTAAAAAGCTAAAATACCAGGAAACTACTTTACGGCAGCATCAGCATTTTATTCACTTGAGAGATTTAAAAAAAAGAGTTAATCATAATAAATAAAGAAAGAAATAATCGAAAATTTTGACCCAAAGAATTGGAACACTCCCTTAAAAAGGATGATAAATAATCAGTTAATTAAGATTTTACTGTTAGAATTAAAATAATAGTTAGTTCGTATTTATAAATAGATGACTCATATCTTAGAAATGAATCACTTTTCCATAGAAATGGTAGCTTTTTAAAAGAGTAAACTTTATGTAAAATATAAAAGCAGCACATATACGTCTAACAAACAATATTAAAAATAGCGATTACATCATCAGTGACTTATGAATTTACAGGTTCTTCTGTTTATCAACCAGAATAAAAACAGTTTAAAATATTTAGTAGAGTATTTGCTAAATAGCCCTCAAGCTTTTTTCAAGAGTAAGTGGAAAATAATGTCAGATTACGGTGGTTTAAACGATACGTTGCTTTCGCTAAATTGTTGCAAAAGTAGTCGTTTATAATACATACTTTTTTACGTCATTCCATGAAATAGATCGTTTTCCGAAATACAAATAATACATAAGTAACCACTGTTTTGACTGAATTCAAAAAATAAATAATTAAAACAAGTTTTCAAATAAGAATAAACATCTAAAAAAACTTTCCGGAACTATTCCACGATGTTTTTCTTTGATTTCACCATAAATATTCCAATACTATTTGTTGCTGTTTACCCCAAAGTTAGTAAACCCATTTCAGAGCTTTTGAAAGGAGAATGAAATTTTATCTTGATACGAACGCGCAAACAAAATATAAGACACCCATTCCCCTTTCTTTTGAAATCTACGACATACAATGAATGCATTTTGAACGTTTTCGGGTATTTCCTTTATTTACATACCAATGCTTCAATTTATATCTCACACATGTTCCAATTTTTAGATTTCAGGCATCTGTGCGTTTTCGTCTGTGCTGGCGAAAATCAAAGAGAAGGATTTGTTTAAACTACAGCTAGTTAATTCCTATTCAAGACATATGGTATTGTAATGAAGATATATTGGTATTCGAAACTGACAGTTGAATCAGGTTGTCATTGGTTGTGAATTACAAGGGAGATAAAAATTGCTCTGAAATGCTTTATGAAGCAATAAATAAAGCGCACCACATTTTAAATACAAAAATGTTTCTGAAATAAATTATTCTTGAAAAGGCTATCCCCACCGGCAGTTTTATTTAATATTCAGATAAATAGGAATGGACTTGATATAGAATTTAACGTAGAAATGATTTGAAGAGTTTAAGGAAAAGTACATAAAATTTGGATAATGTGAAAATTGCGACTTAGAATAAAGTTTTAAAATGTGTACAGCTAAATATATTCTGATATTTCCGACATTTTATGTGTGCCTGATTCTGCAAATAAACGATTTAAAATTTCACTGAGTAGTTTTTAATATGTATAAGTATAGATATATTTAAATATACAGGGTGTTTCTAAACTCATGGTACAAATTTTAATGGTAGGTAGAGCACACAGTAACATTCATTTATTGTATAGAAATGTATGAGACCAAGTGACGCATTGAGGTAAAATTACCAGGGGGGAATTAGGCCTCTTCTTTAGTTTTCAAAATTTCTCATTCATACCACTAAATTTTTATGCTTCCTTTTGGTGACATTCCATAATTATTTAATAATAAAATTCTTCTTTGAAAATTTTTGATAGAAAATCGAAATTTTTTGATTTGAAAATAGAAATAGAATTTCAATTTTTTTGAAATAGAAATTGGTTGTTTGAGTTTTTGGTTGATTCCACTGGCGGTAAAGAGCAGTAAGTAACTGTCGCTGTTAAATACTATGCATTCAAGTAGAAGAAATCGCCATTTTTAATTGTGCTATCGTTCGCCATGTAAGACATTACATAAACCGAAAAAACTGACATGCATTTCATACATGGTCGTGCAAATGGCAACGCCAGAGCTGTCCTACGAATGTATCAGGATCAGTTTCCTTGCAGAAGAATGCCTGATCATAAATGTTTCAGGGCTCACACCATCAGCTTTTTGAAACAGGTTCTTTCCATGTCACCAGACAGGAAATTGGGCGAGAAGGGGCTGTACGCTGTGCAAGCCTGGAAGAAATTATTTTGAATTTTGTGAGTGAAAGGCTCGAATCAAGTAGAAGAGCTATTGCACAGAATTTAGATTTGAATCACCGACTGTTTCGAGATTGTTAAATGAAAGTCGATTTCATCCCTTCCGTTTTCAATATGAACAAACTTTGAATCCTGAAGATTATGTTCTGCGGTTGAAATTTTGCCAGAGGGTTTTGCAGCAACATGAATCGCAGTCAGTACTGCTCATATTCTGTTTACAGATAAGGCAATATTTATACGCGAGGGTGGATGTATTTATTGTACACAATCTCCATCTTTGAACAAACAATAATCCACATGCTTATCAACAACGACTTTCTGTGAATTTGTGGTAGGTTATTGTTAATAACACAGGTCTGCAATGGTTTTCCTCTTTGAAATCTGAGTAACGTTTTCTATAGTTTCTGATTTGCTGATTACGAGAAAAATAATAAAAAAGTTTCATCACATCAGGATTTTTTGATATTGAATATTTAAGATTTTGCTGAAAAATGTCTGAGCGTCTACATTTTAAAATTTATAAAACGTCATTAAATTACTTCAGCTTAATTTTTATTGCATTTAATTAGTGTAAGGTGACATAAAAATTACTTCAAAACAGTAATTTGTTAATTACTACATAATAAGTATAAGGAATTCACATTAACCATGTTGAAAACGGGTCATTTTGGCTTAATTTAGTAATGAGCTCATTAGTACATAATGATTTGGTAATATAACCTAATTGTTGTAAATATTTTTCGAAAAGGGTGTAATAAAGATAAACCAAAGGGTTTTTGTATAAGTACCCGCACTGATTTAGAAAATTAACAGTTGAAGTGCGCATCTTGCAACATAACCTTTAAAATGTCATCGCGAAGCTGTTTAAATTCTCCGAATTGTTTTTGTTATATTTGCGGGAAATTCATGGTGAAAAAACAACGAAACAGCATTACAGACTTTGTAAAAAATATTTACAAAAGTTATTTTGGATACGTTTTAAGCCTGATTTAAGAAAATTAATGTCGGACGAAAAGTTCGATGAAAAACTTAATGATATCGAGTTGCAAGCATGGTAGTCATTTAAGGAAGTGGTGAAAAACTTTTTGGGGAACAATAAAAGCTCCGACTATAAACAAATAGTGGCCAAAATGGTTATAAATTTTGGTGTAATGGGTTGTAATATGAGCATTAAACTTCATTTCTTAAATTCGCACATAGATTACTTCCCAGAAAATCTAAGAGCCGTCAGCGAAGAACAAGGCGAAAGATTTCACCAAGATTTGAAAGAGCTTGAAGTCCGGTATCAAGGAAGATGGAATACTAGCATGATGGCGGACTACTGCTGGTTGTTGAAGCGCGACGATCCAAACCGGAAATTTAAGCGAAAATTGTACAACCAAAGCTTCCAGGAAAAAAGGATCAGGTTCCACAAATAAAATTTACATGTAATTTATATCAGTAATAAGTTATTATTATATTTTAGTTGTTTTTATGTTAAAAGTAATGTACTTTTTTAAATATATATTTTTATGTAAAAACTTGTGTCTTTTTTTCTATTTTCTATCTGTATCTTTTTTGAAAAATCTGAAGGTGATGGAAAAAAAACTAAGTACATATTCGTAATCAGCGAACCAAAATACCCTAGAATCAGTTCTCAAATTCTAGAGAGGAAGTTATGACTCTCAATTTGCAGGGCTGTGTAATTATTTGATTGGCCCATATCTACTACCAAAGAGGCTGGATCGTCGCTGTTGCCTTATTTTTCGCAACAGGTTTTACCAGAACTGCTGCTAGACGTTCCGATCGCCATTCGTAACCGGATATGGTTTCAACATGATGGAGCGCCCGCGCACTTCCCCCACTGATGTGCGTAGTTACCCGAGTGCCATATTTGAGACACGAGAGATTGGGCGTGGTGGACCAGTTCCATGGCGACTGCGATCTCCTGATTTATCGAGCCTTAATTTCTTTTTATGGGGACATCTGAAGAGTCTTGTTTATGAGACCTCCAGCTGACTCAGGCGAAAATCTAGGATCTTGCACATCCGAAGCTGATGCACGTGCACAGGAAATGTCTGAAATCTTCAGAAGTGTACGCCAATCGTTCCATCGACGCTGCGAAGCATGTGTCACATTTGCTGGGTGCAATTTAGAACACTTATTGTAATATTATCGTAAGCATTATTATTTACTTGTAAACTACATTATAAATAAACATTTTATTTTTTTATTCATGTATTTAGTTTGATAAGTTTGCCAGTTTTGCACATTTTTTTAATACAAAAACTTCGATTTCATATCAAAAATTTTCAAAGAAGAATTTTATTATTAAGTAATTATGAAATGTCAAGAAAAGTATAGTATAAAATTTTTCTGGTATGAATGAAAAATTTTGAAAATTAAAAAAGGGGTCTATTTGCCCCCATGGTGTTTTTAACTTACTGCGTCACTTGGTCCCATGCATTCCTGTGCAATAAATGATTGTTACTGTTTGCTCTGCCAACCCTTAAAGTTTGTACCATGAGTTTAGAAACACCCTGTATATCTTCTACCAATATCACACACATGTCTCACATTTTAAAATACGTCACAGTTAAAAATATTTATTAGAGTACCTTTTAAAAAGCCCTGAAGCTTTTTTCCAAGAGTAGTTACAAAGTAAAGCAGGATTACGGTAATTGAAATGATATGTTACTTTCGCTAAAAACTGTTTCAAAAGTGGTCTTTCAGAATTTAAAATTTTTATGTTACTCCATGAAACAGACCGTTTTAGAAATTAAAATCATTCATAAATAACCACTATTTTTAATAAAATTGTAAAAGGAATAATGTTAAATCAAGTTTCAAATAAGAATAAACATTCAAAAAACTTCAGAACTGTTCGAAGATGCTTTTCTGTGTTTCCATTACCCTCTCAGATTCGATGTATCCTCTAAGATACACATCTTTAGAAATTTTTTTTCACGTATGTAAATAATGTAAAAAATAAAGAGATTTTTGTGAATGGAGCCTAAAGAGGTATAAGATTTAAACAAGATAGCAATATACATCGAACTAAGTGTTAAATAAAAATAGCTTGCAGCAAAAATGCTCGAAATATACAAAAATGAAAACGAAAATAACTTTACGCTGAATTAAGGTACCATTTCTGAGTCCATTAGTAGTAAAAAACTATTTAGTATTTATTTAATTTTTTTTTCATAATTCTGCAATAAAAAAAATACCTAACATATTGTCAAAAAATGTATTTATTAACTCCCCATATATCGTAAATTTTTATGCATAAAAAATAAATTATAACTTTTTCCTTTATCAATCTTTCTTAGTTATCAATTTGTTAATATAAAATCATAACTGAAATTAAACAAAAACATAAAAATAAACCCTAGGGTCTGAAGAGGTTATAAATACTCCAAGTAAATCAATATTTGTAATTTTTTACCCCAAGGTTAGCAAATCCATTTCAAATTGGGAATGAAATTTTATCTTGATACAAACACGCAAACAAAATATAAGACTACCAGTCCCCTTTCTTTCAGAATTTACGACACACAATGAATGCATTTTGAATGTTCCCGGGTATTTTCCTTATTTACATACCAATGCTTCAATTTATATTTCGCACATGTTCCAATTTTTAGCTTTCAGGCATATGTGCGTTTTCATCTGTGCTGGTGAAAATCAAAAAGAAGGATTTGTTTAAACTACTGCTAGTTAAGCTATTCAAGAATTATGGCATTGTGATGAAGATATATTGGTATTCGAAACTGACAGTTGAATCAGGTTGTCATTTGTTGTGAATTAGAAGTGAGATAAAAAAAATATTCTGAAATGCTTTATAAAGCAATAAATAAAGCACGACACAGTTTACATATAAAAATATTTCTGAAATAAACTATTCTTTAATTGAAAAGCTTGAATTCGGCTTTTTTATTTAATTACCAGATAAATAGGAACGGACTAGATATAGAAAATAAGGTAGAAATGAATTGAAGGGTTTACGGGAAAGTATAGAAATTTTGGGTAACGTTAAAATTCCGATTTAATCTAAAAATTTTAAATGTGCATTACTAAAAATATGGTGATAGTTCCGACATTTTAAATGTGTCTGATTCTTCAAGAATACGATTTAATTTCACAAAGTAATTTTTAATATGCATCAATATAGGTGTACATGTATATTTATTTATTTATATATCTTCTACCAACATCCCGTACATGTATTATATTTAAAATACGTCACAATTAAAAATATTTATTAGAGTATCTGCTAAAAATCCCTGAAGCGTTTTCCAAGAGTAAGTGCAAAGTAACGTCAGATTACGGTATTTGAAACGATCTGTTTCTTTTGATAAAATCTGTTGCGAACGTTGTCTTTTAGAATTTATACATTTTACGTCACTCCATGAAATTGATCATTTTCGGAAATAAAAATTATTCATAAATAGCCCCTGTGTTTACTGGATTCATAAAAGAAATAATTGAACCAATTTTTTAATTCAGAATAAACATTCAAAAAACTGTCCAGAGCTGTTCGATGATGTTTTTCTTTGATTTCATCATAAGTGCTCCAAATAAAACGCTATTTGTTATTTTTTACCCCAAAATTAGTAAATCTATTCTAGAGCTTTTGAAAGGGGAATGAAATTTTATCTTGATACAAACGCTCAAACAAAATATAAGACCTCCATTCACCTTTCTTTTAAAATTTTCGACACACAATGAATGTATTTTGAACGTTCTCGGGTATTTTCCTTATTTACATACCAATGCTTCAATTTATATCTCACACATGTTCCAATTTTTAGCTTTCAGGCATATGTGCGTTTTCATCTGTGCTGGAGAAAATCAAAGAGCCTCCTCTTTGATTTTCTTTGTTTAAACTACTGCTAGTTAAATCCTATTCAAGACCTATGGTATTGTAATAAATATATATTGGTATTCGAAACTGACAGTTGAATCAGGTCCTCATTTGTTGTAATTTGGAATTTCGATAAAAAATGTCTTGTAATGATTTATTAAACAATAAATTTAGCGCAACATAGTTTAAATACAAAAATGTTTCTGAAATAAATTATATTTGAAAAGACCATTTGCATTTTTACGTAATATCGAGATAAATATGAATGAATTCAACAGAATTTAAGGCAGAAATTAATTGAAGGACTTAAGAAAAAGTACAGAATATTTGGATAACGTAAAAATTCCGCTTTAGTCTAAATTTTGCTAAATGTGCTACTAAAAATATTCTAAAAGCTGCGACATTTTAATAAGTGTCTGATTTTTGCAAGAATACGATTATGTATTTGTACTTGTACATATGTTTATTATTATTATTATTATTATTTATATTTTGAACCAATATCCCATATATGTTTCACATTTCTTTCCCTTTTAGTAATCCGTGAAGTTTAACTTTTATTAGAGGAGAGAGAATTTTTTATAAATCTTTTATAGTACACAATTTAAGCGCTGAATAGTTTAAGCATAGATTTTCCGTAAAAAGGCTATTGGAAAAATTACAGTTTCCTGACATAAAGCTACATGGAAAGATATTCAGGAAAAATTAAAAAAAAAATCATTTATTATATGATTTTTTTCGTGGGTGGGGGGTGGGATAGTGTAGGGGGGAAACAGGGAAACAGCTAAACAGTTGATATATTGAGAGGATACGCGTGGTGAATAGTTTAAGCATAGATTTTCCGCAAAAAGTCTATTACTTGAAAAAATTATAGATACCTGACATAAGGCAACATAAAAAAACATTCTGTAAAAAAAAAAAAAAAAAAAAAAAAAAAAAAAAAAAACCATTTATTATATGATTTTTTTAGGGTGGGGTGGGGGGCAGCTAAACAGTTAAACAGTTGATATATTGAAAAGATATGCGTGGAGACACGAAGTGGAGTTTCACTGCAACTACATCTTCTACGAATGAGTATTTGTGTTAAACATCTCAAAAAAGTATAAAGTCTAACTATAGTAGTGTAGATGTACTGCATTAATATATATATATATATATATAAACACATAAGTAAAAAGATAAAGAAGTGTCTTTATTTCAAAGAATTAGAATACGAAGTGATTAGCATATAAAAGGTTTATAATTTCATATTAGCTAATCTGAGATTAGAAGGCGAGAAACAAGAGTTCCAAAAAAGGAAAGACCTGAGAAAATATAACTGTAAAATTAAATATTAAAATAAATAATGACTCGGATGATTAATACAAAGAACTTTAAGATAGAATAAATTTAAACTACTTTAAAAATGTCGATTAATTTATCATAGACATTAATTTATCAAGACAGAGAAAGATGTTAAATAATCTGTCTATCCCTTTTTAAAAAGTAAATCACAATCTTCATTGCCATACATTTAAAATATATACGAATAAATGTAAAACTGACATAATTTATAAAAAAAAATTATTATTATTATTATTAAATACTAAAAAAATGAAAAAGCGAGTATTAACGGAAAAAGACTCTACTCTTCTAATCCAATATCTAAGCCTATTGGTTTAGAAGGACTGTAAATATCATAATCTAGTAGTTCATAGAAGATATCATCATTTATTAGGAATTTTATTTATTTCACGGTGGACTTTTAAAAAAATTAATACGGTTAATAAATGAATTAGTTTGAAGGTCATTTTTAATAGAAGAGTTGCGAAATTATCTAGAACTATTATGAGCTATTTAACCTGTTGCCCGGGTCCATCAGAAAACAACAGAAACTGCACAAAATCCCTAAAAATCGCTGCACGAATTTCGAATAAACGCACCGAAAAGAGAAAAAAAAATACTATATGGGCTAGGAGATTCAAACTGGATTCCTTTTTGTTAATGTATAAAAAAAAAACATAGAAAATCGCGTAAAAACACTGAAAAATCGCGAAATATTCAAAAATTGCTGTACGAAATTTAAATAAATTTTTATTGAAAGGAGAGCAGAATTTACTATATTGAGTCAAAATCTGAATGTTAAAAAATTGCACCGGATCGCGAAAAAAACGTATAAATCGCATTAAAAATCGTGAAAGTTAAAAAAAATCACGAAAGTCCAATTTTTTTAGATTTGAGTAAAAGTACATCATATATTATCTGTCTATCACCACCAGGTAAATAATTATAGCTAATTTGAATCTTTTTAGAATACCTGTATATGCAAGATGGACAAACAAGAGAAAAGGAAATTAAACACATAAAAGGATTTTAAACGGAAATAGTTAAAATCTGCTTTTAATATTTATAATATTAATAAAATAATATCTGGCTATTGGCATGAATTAAGTCAATAATTATCAACAGCTAGTCATTTGCAGCTGTCTTTTAAATTTTACAGAATTCTAAAATTGTATTGCAAAAAATAAAGAAAAAATTAACATTTCTCATTATTTGCAGTGTTTTACGCACAGCTAGTACTCGAAAAGATAAATTTTTATGCATTCTCAGTAATAGTACAAGAAGCACTTACGTTTTTAATAAAATATTTTGTAATATTAAATTAAAAAATACAACTACTGAAGTATGTTTAAAAAGTAAATTCATTAAAAGAAAATTATTTGTTTAATAAAAATGTAAAAAAATGACATTAGATCGAAAAGCAAAAAATTAAAACCTGAAAAAATTTTTAATACTCTAAAAAATCCCTCGAATTTATTTTTGTCATAAAAGGTAAATTATAATTATGCAACAAAAAGTCGCAGAAATACTGTTTGCCATAATAATTGAAGATAAAGTACAAAAATTGAAGATAAAGCAAGCTTAAATGTACTCCAAATTAAATTATTTATGAAAATTGGAAGGAACGTTATAGTTACAGAAATATTTAAAAAGTTTGAACCAACAAATTAACAGTCACAAGCAAATGTCACTCAACTTCGCCTAAAATATCTTTCAACGAACTGAATTTTAAATTGCTTCCTATAATATATGAACAAAATAATCAATATTTAGATTATAATATAAATTTTTCAGAAGGCAAATGTTTAAAGATTTTACTAAAAAAGAAAAAGTTTATTGCATTACTGCATTATTAGTGTAATCATATTTTGTGTAGTCCTGTTCATTTTTTAGCATTTTCTAACAAATCCGAAAAGTGCATATGCATTTGATTTATCTGTCCGTATGTACATGCTCTAACTACCGTAAATATACTCGGATTTTCATGCAATTGGTAAAAATTATTTAAATTCACCAAAGCATGTTTGGTATTGCATATGAAGTATATACGATTAGTGGTTCATTTACAGGGACACTTAAATGAATTCGATTACATTATGCTATATGGGGAAAAATAATTTGGATTGTATTTTAATGACGCTAATTCAAATGTATTGAAACTGTTATAATCACTGAATTTCACTATGATCACATTAAAACAGAGCATTCATAGTATTTTTTATTAATTTACAGGGACACACACACACATAAAAAAACCTATTACGGTATTTTTGCGTAATAATTTCTAGAGAATACGTTTTAAAATTGAGTTTGGGCTTTTTAAAAATAATTAGTTTTTTTTTTTTTCATATTAATCTTTATACATTAATTTGATACCTCATAGACACGGCTACACAAAAGCATACCATTCTCCTAATTAGATGAAATTGCTGAAGGGGAATTTTTAACTACAACATATGTATCTCTTAAATGAGCTAAATTTTAGAATGCATGTTCTTAATAGATACAATAATGAGGAAATAGCTGTAATTTATTAGGTCGTAAATGAGTTGTTTTTTTAATGTTTTACTCTTCTTGATTTAAATTTCTTATTAAAATTACTCATCTTGATTTAAATTGCTTAAAAACAACTCGTTCACTCGAGTTGTTTCAACCCTTTCCGTGAAGTTGACTTTTATATCGTGAAATGGGTGGATTCCAGATCAACTTGAGTTATTTTGTAACAGAGGTTTTAAGAGGGTATGTTAAACATTTTACGAAAGTTAAAGCACGAAAAGTCTGATATACATAACCAGGGATGGGGAATTCTTGAAAAATCTTACCAACCATGGATTTATTTTACCAGCCTGCAAGATGAAACGCCTGATGACACACGCAGTTGAAAATTGTTATAAAAAAATCGCATTCGATTACAGGCAAAATTACTGTTACTACATTGCATTTTATTAATTCGTTTGTTTTATAACGTTAAGAAATATAAACAACAAAAGTAAGCGTAATATAAGATAGCATTTAGTACCATATTTATTCTGTAATAATGTGGAAAGTTAAAATATCTAGATTAAAAAAGTGTTTCTGATATAGCTTTATGACCTACATTTTTTCAAAAATTAAAAATGCACTCTCCTTGCCAGAAAATCTACTCGCATAACATAACCATATGGATAAATGAATGGACAGCCAGACAAATAAATGGACCAAAGACTTTTTTTTTATCTATGATGCAATATGTTTAAAAACTTAAATCATTACAAAATAAAAGTAACTATATTGGCTTTAAAAAAATACAGTATATTATAAGAAATGAAAAAAAGAAATCATTGTGAAAATCAACTCCAAAAATGGCTTAAACTAAATTCGTCTGAAATAAGTTCTAATTTGTTTCATTTAACATATAGTCAAAATACATATAACCCCCTACAATATAAATCTTATGCAAACCAAATAATAGCCAAAATGGTGATTCTCAAAATAGGGGACAATTTCAAAAGTGAAATCTTAAAAAAAATACTGTTAGCAAAATTTCTGAAAAAAATAATTGTTGTTAATATAGTATTAGGTATACTTTACATGTAGTCAGTAGAGCTAAATATTTAAAAATTAACTTTAAAAAAAAAATTAGTATTTTTTGAGCCATGCTAATGACAAAACAAATTGCATGGAATAAATATATTAAGAAATTTTTATTTTCTTCCTGTTTAAATATTTTTTCTATAGTTATTAGCCTTCCTTTTCAGAAAATGGTTTCCATTTTTACTTATATACATATAAGGAGAATAAAAACATTACCAAAGAGCAAACTTTGTTTAAATGAGCAACATTCTGACACTAACAATGTAAGAAGCTGTCTTAGTGATTTTCTGACAGATTTAATGGATATTTTAGGGATAATAAATGTAATACCTAAATTTATATGTAAAATTAAACTTTATAAAGGATACAATATAAGCAATGGTTACATTTATGCATATAGGAGTCTTTAGCATGGACAGAAAAACCATGCTGATGACACTGATATTTGTCCATGCTAATGACAAATTTTAATTTAAATAAGATTATCAGCCATAATATAATCACAATGCAATAGTCCTTTCTGGGGCTTTTTAAAACACAAAAGTCCTATGCAAATAAGTAAAATAAAAATTTTAATTATAAAAGAAACATGAAAATTATTATCCATTCTAATGACATACAATTGATGTACCCCCCTAATATTCAACTTCTATTCTTAAAATACAATACATGCTTCTATTTTCAGGCTGGGATAAAATGGTCACTTGTTGCCATGGAGAAACTTTATATTTTCAAACTATTATCATATGTGAAAATGAAATTTTGATTAATAACTAGCTGTTATAGTATGACCTTGTTTCGAAAATAGAATATGGAGGACAAACTTTAATTCTTTTTTTATATACTATAATTTTATTTTTAAAAAGAAATTTATTGGATAAATCCTCTCCTTGATTAATTTAAAGAAAGAATAATATTTGTTTTATTTTATAAACATGATATTAACTCTTGAAAAATGCTAGTATATACAAGGCTCAGCTGCTGTGGACATCCCTGCTAATGACATTTTGAACATTTATTCTGTTATTTTAAGAAGTTTTTAACTAAAAAGTGAGTAATTCTTGAGTGCAAATAATGAATAATATTAAGACAAACATATCTAAATATAAAAACATGACAGAAAACCTCTCAATTTTTTTTTGTATGCCGAAAGACATAAATTGTCCCCTATTTTGAGAATCACCCATATGCGGAAGGCGTTCTTTGATATAACGCTTCAAAAATTACAAGTTACAATTATGAAGAGGCTATTTACAACAGATTTAAAGATATACTCACAGGCAAATAAACATTTTCCAACTGTGAAAAGCATTTAAAAACCATTTTTAATAACTTCACAATGAAATATAAATGTTAACTTTAAAACGGTTAAAAAAGTACTTTAAGAAGCAATGGAAAGAAGCAATATCGATATTTTTATGTTTAAAATGAGATAGTTTCAAGCAACAAATTTCCATACCTTTGTGAAAAACAACGTAATTTTTTCTTAAAGTTCAGTGATCATGTAAATTACATATGTGTTTTTTGTATACTCTTTGTGGTAGTTAAGTAAGTTATGCTTTTAACAGTAAAATATAGATTCAAATTAAAATTTCATACTTTGATGCAACATTAAATAAAAAAAAGTAACTGCTAACTAAGAAGTAAAAATTAAATGAAATGAAATTAATTTTTTATTGTAAAATAATAAATGTTTTAATTAACAAAGATACAAAATATTTTCTAGAAATATTCATACGAGTTTTCTAGAAAATATTCATACAAGTTATATTATGTTGTATTTTTTATATGCATAAATTTAAAATGTTTATTCAAATTTGGAAAACATTATTGAAGAAAATGTTAAAGAATTTATTAATAAGAAATAAAACACCCTGTCAAATGCTACTCAACATCGCCAAATCGATTTTTTAATAAAAACAATTCAAATCGTTCCATATCATTTATTAGTACAAAAACAGTATGGCATATAATATACATATACTAAGGGTAAATATTATAAAATATTGTTAAGGGATAAAATTCTATTCACATTTCAGGTGGTTGTTTTATATGTACCACTATTTTTATGTATTATGAGCGTATTTCCATCAAATTTCAGATTCAGTGAGTTGTTGACATGAACTGATGTTGTTTACATTTTGGTGTAAATCACTCAACAAGTGGCGCTGCTATGCTGCGATTTTCACGATTACCAAAATAACTCTACCTTAAGAATTAATGCTCGAATTTTCATCGAACTTTAGATTCAGTAAATCCGTGATATAAACTAGTTCTGTTTATGTTTTGGTGTCAATAGTCTAACTGGTGGCGCTGCTATGCTGAGTTTTACTGATTACTGCAATAGCTTAACTGAAGAACCAATGTACGAATTTTTATCATCATATTTCAGATTCATGTATTGTTTTATAAATATTATTTTTTGTTTACGTTTTGGTATAAATCACCCAACAAGTGGCGCTTTTATCTTGAGTTTTTTTCGATATCCGCCACTCCTATTTCAAAAACTAATGCACGGGATTTCATTTAATATAGATTACAGGGGCAGTAATAATAATAGGGCACATAGATTGTCATTTAATTTTGGCACTGTGGTAACGGATTTTGAAATACTAACATGCATGAAATCGAAGAAAGGTTTGGGACTGTCACATCCGACTAGTTTATATTATTTTTTTAGGTAACTAAACACGAGTTATAACCTCAGGAGCATTTAATTTTTTTAAAGTAATATTTGAAACTTAAGAAGTTATTTTATTCGGAAAACTAAGAATGTTGTATCAAATATATTTTTCGAAGTAAAAGAACAAATATTTTAATAGATAAAATAACAAGAAATTGAAATAATAAGATATTTCCAGGAAAGTGTAGAACAATTATGCATAAATCCAGCTTAAGCACACACAAAGTGAAAATATTTATTAAAACTAGGAGGAAAGTTACACTTACAAGTTTTAACTAACAAATTAACAGTCGCTGTCAAATGCCACTCAACTTCGGCTAATAGATCTTTCTCTAAACTGAATTTTAAATTGCTTTACGTAATATATGATCGAACTAATCAATATTCGAGTACAAT
The DNA here is from genome assembly GCA_964019185.1 of Maratus speculifer. Taxonomy (NCBI): domain Eukaryota; kingdom Metazoa; phylum Arthropoda; class Arachnida; order Araneae; family Salticidae; genus Maratus; species Maratus speculifer. Next base: position 353,511,336 of record OZ025294.1, read on the forward strand.
ATAAATCTTCGGGAAGTCAAATATTAGAAAATTTTGCTGATGAGGAAAAATTTTATTCAAACTACTGTATTAGCAGAAAGGTAAAGTATATAAGGCACATTATTTCACGGCTAACGAAATTTCTAAATTTATTTAAAATAAATTCAAACTCAAAATAGTCTTTTATAAAATATGCAGAAATGTTTGTGAAAGACCCTCCTCTGTGTGGAATGTCAAAACACTGCTTACTGCTACAAATCTACTTCAGAATTGTTCAAAGAAAAATACATTTTATCTCAATAAAATGCAAAGCGGAAACGAAACTCTTGCATTTTCCTGAAATTCTTGGGGCATAATGTTAAGCTCTAAATGTCGAAATATCATGCTTATTTACATATTAGTATTTCTGTCTAAAGCTTGTCGTGTCTGATGGTAGTTTTATACCGCGCAAAATGGTTAAAAGTCTAACTCGCAAAGCAACGTGAATGGAGTTAGAAAAAGGGATAAAATTACATTTGTGAAAAGGTTAATTTGATTTCATGTCTCGGAGTTGAAAATGGCATGATACGATTAAATTTAGAATGAAGGAGATCGATAATTCATTATGTTAGTGTTTTAAGGTCATTATTATACGTAAGCAGAGGATTAAAGTGAAGCTTTCCGGATTACAGAATGTACATGAAAACCATTTCCTTGAATTGGAAACTTAAATATATATATATATATATATATATATATATATATTAAAATACCATTAAAAGTAGACATGATTCACCAATGGATTATATATATATATATACATATATTACATTTAATATATTTTTTTAAACAACAAGCTAACAAAACTAAAAAGCATTTTTATGTGAAAAATCTGATTTATATATTAAAATAATGTTTTTAATTTTTTTTAAAAGCAATACTTTCGTTTTACCCTTATTCCAGGAGTGAAAGGCCTGAGAAATTACCACCGATTTCACTATTTACAAAAGCTATTTTGATTGTTATGATTGATTACATGTTTATTAAATTTGTTTTTTATTTATGTTATATCATTAATATAGCTTTGTATGACTTTCATTATGGAACATTGGCCGGAAACAATTGCTGAACTATTTTTATTGTTTTAAGGAAAAACTGGTTAACTTTCTGAAATTGGGTTGAAGGAAATAGAGAAAGATTAAAGAACAATCATGCTAGAAATTTATTTTCCTAACTATAAAAAATCAGTAAACTAGGAAGCAATTTTCAAACAAATTGCTTTTGAAAAAAAAAATTTATCTAATTCGATGGTATGTTTATTGAAATGGTGAATGTTTAGAAACTAAATCATAGTAAAAGCAAAATTTTATTGTCTTGTGTTGTCATCGTGTTTATAACGTCAACATTACTCACAAACATGTTTTTAATTTATAATATAGTATATGAAAGAATACTGGTTAGTGTATCCGACAATCAGAACGAAATCAGAGTAAATAGGAAAAACAACTATGCATTATGTTCAGATTTAAAAACGCTCAACAACACTTTACAAGTACCATGTAATTTAAGATCACATTCAATTTATTATTTAAAAACGAATATGCAAACAAATTACAATCCTACTCATACTTTTTCAATCAAAGATTTGAAAATAATCAATTTCATATCTATTCAAATATATTTTCAGAAAGTTAGAGAATGGATGAACAGATGGCAGAAAATAACAAATTAATCATTCTAAAAATGTTTAGAAGTAATATGCAAAAATTTTGTTCAGATTGAAATCAAATGACATCATTAAAACACCTATTAAACAGTTTCGTCCATAGACGTAGGTGAATTTCAATTAGTTTGCGTAGTTTTGTTTAAGAAGTACAGTCAATACTAACACGCTTTTCTGTAATGTTAGGAAATACTTTGCAATTTAATAACCTTTAACCGCATTAACCTTTTAGAGTCTCGTGTACTATTAATAGTACATGTCTTTTAATTGAATATTATTTTATTTTAACAGATACTTTCGTTGCTGTTTACATGTAATAATGCTAGTATATGTCTATGCATTTATTATATGATTTCATTAATGTTTAGGCTTTTAGTAATAATAATAATAATAAATATTTGCTTAATTTTCTTTGCACCGTTTGCGACTCTTTTATTTTAAACATATATTTCATGCTTTAAATTTAAAATAAATGTTACTTTTCTGAAACAATCAAGCGTAATAAAGGGTAGAAAGTATTTGAAAATTGCAATATCATTTAAATCTTGTTGTAATGTAATATTTTTTAAACATCTCCAAAAACTCTTCCTTAACCTCTTCGCTACTGGCGATTATTACAGTATTTTTAATTATTACTGAATTATTTCTTCTCTCGTTTGACTTCAGAGCGAGATTTTTGTTTTATTTTCATTAGCTCGAATCTTAGAATTCGAAACATATTATTCTTATATCGAAATTTCATTTATATTTGAGTATCATTAATAAAATGGGACAAAACTGATGTACACATTTGGGTACTCAGGGACTGAAGAGGTTAAGCTATAGTCATATGAAAATAAATTGAATAGTGCGCAAAAAACAACATTCGTTATGTGTCAGACAATGAAACATTCGTTAAACTCTAATTAGTCTATTTTGATAGCGAGTGTTAAGGTCATTAACGTAAAAGTATTTTTTTCTAAAAATTGAAAAAAAAATCGGACCCGAAAGGGTTAAAAAACATATGAAATATAACTCAGTAATATATTTTAAATGGTTACCATACTCTAGATTGCATTTCATCCGTGTATTTAAGCGTGAGCAGTAATGAATTATAAAAAACAATAGGGTTAGCGGAGTTGTAATTGACGACCGAAATACAAAAACAGTTCACGCATTTATTAATTTCTGGTTGGTCGCAAACATATATGTAGATACCATGTGCCTTAAAATGAACTGACTGATTTTAAAATTTAATAACTTGCAACTATGATAACTATTAAAAACTGTATTAAATTTCATCATATAATAATTCCTCATAACCAAATGTTTGTTTTCCGTACAGTTCGGCGATGGACTAGAGTTTAGTGTGCATTTGAGTTTTCTTAATTCGTTTCTTATACACAAAAATCTTTAAGGAAAACAGTGGCGATCGATAGACTGACAAATAATCGGAAAATTACTCCAATCTCCAACGTCTTGCCTTTTTTCATTTTTGTTCACAAAAATGAAGAAATTTAGCTGCTGTCATTGCAGAAAGATCATGAAAAACTACAAAGAAAATTAAAATCGAGGAAACTAATTCAAAGTTAAAAAATCTGAGTCCTTATTACATTCTTGGATTCAGACAAAATGTGGTGTGAATTTGATCACCCAATGTTTCCTGTATTTGGAGGTGTAGCCATGAAATATAAACTAACAGACAATTTTCAATACAACAGATTTATCTCCATAAAACAGCAGTAATGCATCAGCGTTTTCTTTGTTGTGTCTTCCAGAGAAGCTTTTATCATTAAATTTTACAATATTTATGCGATTGTGAAAGTAATATGAAACTATATTGCTTAATGAGAAAAATGAAAATGTTCTGAATGAAACAAAAAGTATGATCCCGTTCATAGGACTGCTACGTGCGACTATTTTTCAATTTTATCTCGCACCACCTTTTTTAAAACAAAACTCTTTCACATATATTTTGCCAACATCTCCAAGAGAAATATACTTGAAAATTTATATTTTAAAAATAGTGGTGCGAATTGAATATAAAAATAGTCGCATTTGGCAGCACGGATTTCATGAAAATTTTGTTTCAACACAACCTGCCTTTTTGTCCTATATAATGCCACATTATACAATCGATGCATTGTTATCAAGTGTGTTCTCTAAGCCAATATAAAAATATAATATGTGCAAGAACACTCAGAACTGGCTAAAATAAAGATCTATGAAAAGTTCTTAAAAGGTTTTCGGAGAACCGGTAAAGCTTGCCCATGGAAACTGTATATTTACCAAAATCATAACAATTTCTTATAAAACTTCACTCTATATTGCATTTTATTTTGTGCAATCTCTGGTGAAACTTTCATATAGAGAACATAGCTTTAAAATTTAGGTACCGCAAAATTTGCAAAATATTTCTCTATCTGGAATTTCAAAGAGATTTGTATTGCATCTAGCAACAGTTAGGGAATCATTTTAAAAGCATTTGAACTAAAATGCTTTTCTATTCATGAAATATAACTTCCATATAAATATATTCACTAAAAATGTATGTATATATATTTAAAAAATTTTGAATGCATTTCGACAATGAAGCATTTTGTTTTCATTTTAAAGAAAATTTTAATTCGTAGTAGTTTATGTCCAAATATTTACTACTAATAAATCTGAATCCATTTAAAGAAAAAATAAAGAATTTGCTTCTTTACGTTAAATATACGGATACGGATCATAGTCAATGTATAAATTATAAAAAAAATAATTTCATGCAAAATTTAGTTACTATTTGAGAAAAATAAGAAGCGATTTTCCTTTTGGATTAACAGAAAAATAAAGTATTTTATTAGAAAACTTTGAAATTTCTAAAAAATTTAGGAATATGTTTTTTCATTATTAAAAAAAAAATTGCACTCGAACCTATAATGTTAGATATTTTAAAAGAAACATTTTAGCTGTGCAATTTTGGAAAATTACAACTGTTTATCTTAAATAGAATTTTGAAAAGCATATCAAAGCATTAATATATATATGTATGACGAAACCCTATTTATCTTTGTCCTCTGTCTGTCACAGAATTCGTACACAAAAAGTCGCAGACTTCAAATTTTGTGTATTTACAACTGAATACCTCGTGTTACACGGCAAATCATAAAATTTTGGAGAAGTCTATTATTTTAATTAAATTAATTTTTTCAATGTCATTTGTTTATTTTTGCGGTTGAAATTTTAAAAGAGAATCTCAATTTGAACGTTTTTCGCGTAGACCTCATAGCTTGCAGGAAAAGCACTTCACTAGTAAACTAAGATTCTTATGATAAAAAGTTAATTAAATCCAATTGATTTTTTAAATCATCAGATTTTAAAACATTCACCTTTTATATAAACATTTTAATAAAAATTTTAATTTTTCTTAAGAACGGTGTTATAATAAAAATAAAATACATTGACATGTTTCGGAACCGTCAAATAAGTTCCATAGTCATAATATAAATAAAACAAAATTTCAAAATATTTCTCGGTCAATACAAATGACACTCGGCAATGAGATATAAATAACAAAAAACACGCGCTCTATTGCAAAAAATTAAATTAAAATACTTTGAAATTTTATTTTTATTTATGTTTTAGGTCTATATTTTAATTTAATTTTTTGAAATAGAGCGCGTGTTTTTTGTTATTTATATCTCATTGTCGCGTGTCATTTGTACTAACCGAGAAATATTTTGAAATTTTGTTTTATTTATATTATGACTATGGAACTTATTTGACGGTTCCGAAACATGTCAATGTATTTTATTTTTACTATAACACCTTTCTTAAGAAAAATTTAAATTGTTATTAAAATGTCTAAGATTCTTAGTTTGAACCCCAGTTATGAAAGTGGAAAATTTCATATTTTGATAGATTTAATTAAAAGAAATTTCGTATTTTTAATTAATTTAAGGGTTTATTATACCTTGATAAATAATCACTAATAATGTTTTTTTTTCTTGGAATTTAATTTTTTTTAATTGTTGCGTTTTTTTAATGATTCAGTATTTTAATTTTTCTTAAACAATATTTTTCGTTTCTATAAATAAAAATTTTTATTTTTATCTCCACTAATTTTTTTTAATTTCGGAATACCAAAAAATTTTAAATTTTGGATTTTATTAAACTAATTAAATTTGAACATTTTTAATTTGATAAAGCTAAATGATTTCCATTTATAATTATTTTAAAATTAAATTCATTGGTGCCATCATCGATGTAAAAATTTAATATTTATAAATTAAAAAAAATATTAAACGAAACCCTCTATGCGATCTGCGATCGCAATTATCGATCGCAGTTCTTTCATTGATTTTAGACTGTTGTTGCTCTTAACCCTTTCCGGCACACTGTGCCCGGTCTGGGATACCTAATTTTAATTCCAAACTTGTAAATGGCACCAATAATATTGTAGCAAAATTTTTCTTTTACAATAGAAGATGAAATTAATGAATTCAAAATATCTAAAAAAATCGTTAGTGAATTCCGGTGTCAGTCGATAATTTCTCATTTTACTACAGATTTTGCCCGTGCTGGAAAGGGTTAATTCGATGTTACAAGGTTTCCGATTGGACTCATGTCTGGGCTCTGGGGTGATCAATCCAATCGATTAACACTATTGTCAACATACCAATTCATGTTGGACCTCGCAACATGACAGTTAGTTTTGTCATCTTGTAAATACCATGGGTTCAACCTGTGGAACTACCACAACGTTCGAAAAACACTGTCATCCATCATATTGCAATAGGCATCGGTGTTGATCTTGACATGAACTGGGACCAATGGTCTGCCGACTGTAGGCATATTCAGACAATCACCGCTCACCTTCCACTTCTGAATCACATAAGCTTCTGTCGATTTCAGATAATTCAGTTCACTAGAAATGTCTCTTAATGACCGGCCATTTCTGAAGTACCCGATGATTACATCTTTCTCGATTTCGTGGCATTATGCATGAGATTGATGTCAATAATGTTTCTGACAACATATTTAGTAGTTGAGAGCGTGACGTACTCGTATATAAGGACCACAGATATCGGCATTTGTATAGGTGTTCAAATACCTAATGCTAAATAGTGTTTATTTTAATCCTGAAAAGGATGCGTGTCGAGATTTGAGAAGGTACTGCCGAAGGTATTGCTCGCGTCAATTTTTTCCCATACACTAGTAATAAATTCTCATGCGATCGCTTATTGTTCAAAGCTCTTGATTCACTGCGTTTTTTCAGAATTTTGTACGTCTATACCGTAACCAATAATAGCTTACGTGTGAGCTGCGGGACTACTTTTTACCATTATCCCTGGTCAACGAATACTACTCGACATCAGAGATTGATTAATTGCTGGAGCTTTAAGAATTTATTAGTTTAATTATTTTCTTATTTATTACACTTTAAAGAGCTTCCAGATTTGTTTATTGTTACTGGATTTCTAATATGAAACTATGACAATAAGTTGGTTAGGCGTAAAATGAGTTCTATTTAATCCTTGACTGTTTATTGTTAATTTTACCTTAATATATATGCACGCAAATTTATAATATCGAATTTGTGGACTGTAAACAAGAATAATAGGATTAAGAAACAAATGATTCAAAAAATAAATATAAAGAAATCAAATACATAATAAAGAAATAATTTTAGTAGAAAAAACTCGAATCTGCTTCAACAACGGAAAAAAGAATATATATATATATATATATATATATATATATATATATATATATATATATATATATTATTCTCTTCATGAAAAAGGAAGGGGGGCAGACAAAAGAAATGCCCTCATTCATAGCGTTGGATTATTAGATAAAAGGTCCCATGAGAATCACATAAACTTTGAAATGTCTAGTGAAATTCAGGCAAACGTTTTCAAAACGACATAATTAATCTCACGAGTACTCATACAAAAGGGAAAAAATGGTATATTATTGTATCTTGGGACACTTAAATGATATTTTTCTGTTTTTCGAGAGGATAAAATTAATGAATTATTCTGGGAAAAATTTAGAAATATACAATTAAAGCGTTCCTGAATTTATTAACTCATTATACGCTTTTTAAAGTTTAACACAAATCTGCCCATCTAAAAATGTTTGTACTTTTTTTTCAAAAAATGATGGTTTGTACACAATTTGTTCATAAAAACTAAATGTTCTTTATATTTCAGAAGCATATGCCTTTGTAGAATTATCTGCATTTTTTGTACATAAGTGCTATGTTTTCACAAACTATGCTTATTTTTCGTACGAAACAATGTTGCATAAAATAATGCATATACGATGTTTGCACATATTTTAGCATAAAATAAATACAGATTCTATATTTGGAAAAAAATGGGCATTTTTGCGAACCAAAAAATCTGAACTATATTGCAATTTTGAAAGATGTAAAACATAACTTCTATGGATTTTTTAAAAAACTAATTTCTATGGGGCTATTCTCGGCCCCCCCCCCTCCCCCTTAACGGGATAATTTCCTCTTTTTTGTTATTTTTTGAATACTTTAAGTTACTCGAAAAGAAAAAAAAATAGTATGTCTCTAAGAAACGGAGAAAAGAGAATTTAGTCCATTAAACTTCCCAATTCGTGGGGAGGGAGAAGACGTGACATCTGAATTCATCACTTGCTAGAGCCTGTTTAAGATTGGTTTTTAACGCATAAACACTAAAAGAAATAGAACTAAAAATTAATTTCCGAACGTTTGACTTCTAAACACCAGATAATGAGTTCTTCCCCCTCGGAGGAAAAAGACCCGACATAATTCTTCCCTCCTTATTAATTCAACTCGATAGCCTTCTCCAAAGAGGTGGCACTACCAACACTTTTTATCCGCAATTCAGTATGCATCTTTTATACACAATTCCGTTTGCGTTACATATGCATAATTCAGTTTGTAGATTTTATGAATAAACAGAGGTGCCAAATACATTCAGATTTTGTGCACTTAGCTTTGTACCCCTTTTTGAAGACTTTTCTAACTGAGTTTAACTAACTTCAGTTTGTTTTGAAATTACTGGTATCTCTCGCCTAGTGCAGTGTTAGTTAATACGGTAAATATTTTTTAGATGCTTCCTTGATTGATGCAGGAGACATTTATATTAAAACTCAAAGCATAAAATTTACCCCACCCCCCTCCCACATTTTTTAACAATGTAGCGTCAAATTTTTAAAGTGAAATTTTTAGAAAAGGATGAAAAAATAATAACATTTAAATAATTTGAAGAAGCTTTTCAAAAATTTGAATTTCTGAAATAGCATTTGATAGATTTAGACTCCTAGACATTAGTAGAAGCTTGGAAGTGTATAGAGGTGAAAGAAATGGAATTTTTTATTACTGCAAGATGTATTCAATTAAAAAAATAATTTAATAAATTACAATGACTATTTGGAAAAGACATTTTCAAAGACTAAAATTTTAGACTCATAAATAAATTCTATTTAAAAATAATAATAATAAACATAATTTTTATGATGACAAATCGTGGCTTACGTAATAACAGTATCATATATTACATACGCCATGGATTAAACATTAATATTCCTGGTACAATCATAAACAAATTTTAAATAAAATTTCAGTTTTACACTTTTCGGTATTGTAAATTTTTAAACTTCTAAACATCGCACATTTTCAATTTTTACACAGTCCTATAGGGCAAAAAAATATTTTTTGAAATGCAATTTTTTGAAAGCTGCATTTCAGTTTATTTTTGAGTTATTAATTGAGTTGCTTTTGTGGTTATTCATGCTTTTTTTGTCAGCGTGGCAACCGAAGTATTCCATTTCTGTATAAAGTTAAAGGGAAATAGTAGATTACTGTATCTTTTTGTTGGCAAAACAAAAAACAAAGCAAAAAAGTGGCTCACGTAATAACAGATTCATATATTACGTACCCCATAAATATAGATCAATCAGAAAACGGAAAAAATGCGGACATCACAAGGATTCAGGTATATCTCAGATATCTTTAGACCGAGAGCATTTTCCAAGTCGGAAAAAAAATAAAAAAAACTGTACAATTTGCAATTGTTGTTTTAGCTTAAACAATTTAAAATATATTATTTAAGTTTGAAGTGATCAAACTGTATTCCAATAAATTTCAAATCAAATTATGCAATAAAAAAAAACAGCAACATTTTGGTAAGTAAGCAACATCAAGGAAGATGCGCGAACTGTAGGATAATATTATTTTTTTAGTATCAAGGAACTAGTTTTATTATTATTTTTTAATAATATATATTAAGAACATAATAAAAATATATTATTGGGGTTGGAAGAAAAACAGCAATACTTCATTACGATAAAATATATTTTTTCTTTATCTTTTTGAAAAAAAGTAAAAAAAAAAAAAAAAAAAAAAAAAAAAAAAAAAAAAAAATGCCTTTATTTCACTTCTTTGAAATGTAGATAAAAGGTCCCACGAGACCTACATAAACTTTGAAATCTCTGGTGATAGTCAAGCAAATATTTTTTAAAACGACATAATTCATTTCTCGCGGGTACTGATGCATAGGGAAAAAACATATATTAGCTGTCTCTTGGGGAGTTTTTAAATGAAAAAAGTAATAATAATAAAGTTTCGGAAGGATAAAGGCGCTGAATTATTTTGGAAAAAATTCAGAAAAGAGCTACCTTCAATTTATCAGATTATATTAAGCTATTAAAAATTTATTACTAACTTGTTGTTCAGCTTGCTCTGGAAAAAATATTTCACAGAATTCATATTTATTTATAGAAATTGTTTCATTTAATGTTATGAGCTTTTTGTTTTTGGTTTCTAATTTTTCCTTATCACTTTTTAAAATGATTTATATTCTTTTGAAATATAAAACAAAGACAATAGAATGTTGGTGAAACTGAAGTTCATTAAAATAAAAATTTCCCCCCTTTTTAATCCTAAATTTAAACTAAGTTTGAAAATTGAAAAAAAATATATAAAGGATCTAAACTGTTCTCCGAAAGATTTTTTTTTCTCAGTTCTTCTTTTTTTTTTCTTTTTTTTTTTCTTTTTTTGGCTGTTTTTTGGAATTTATTTTAGCATTGCATTTTTAAATAGCTATATCTTAAAGGTACTTTATTTAAAAATTTGGTCTCTAAAGTCTTGACTTTCACTGTATTTTTTATATTTTTCTCTATAATTTCATAATTTCATAATTTCATCTTTTTCCATTAAAAAAGAAATATTCGTATTAGAGCAGGATCAAGATTTGTTTTAAATATTTACAGAAACTTTCCATTATTTTACTTTGATTTACATGCTGCAATTGCTATCATAATTTTTTGAATGTTTTCTCCCTCTTTGAAATTGTTTATTTTGGTTTTAGTCATATTCTAGCTATTAGAATATGACTAACATTCTCTAAGCATTCTTTTAATGGTATCTTACATTATTTTGAGTTATAAATTTATCTTATGAGGATAAGATTGTTCAAAAGTTATCACATGCATATCATAATCCGGCGCGAGAATTCAAAAAGTTGAAGATCTTTAAAGTCTAGATTATTTTGCTCAAAAACAGGCTTGGATAACTTGCATTTAGATGATATTTGTTTACTCTTTTAGAATTCTACAAGCGGCTATCCCTCGCTGGCTAAGTTCTGTAACGTGACTAAGGTAAATGCAACTATATTGGGTCACTATTTTTTAATGGTTAAAATAAGTTAAAATACATTTCTGAAAAATGACTAAAAGAAATCTGACTGACTAGCATCCTTAAATATTACCTTCTAATATTTAATTGTTTGAAATAATTCTTTTGTTTCTCCTTTGTACATTTATTTTCTAGAGTACCTTTGACAAATTCTTACAGATTTCATTAAGACATAATTTTTTTAAATCTAAAACATTATTTCTTTAATATTATATTTTATTTTAAATTAAACTGATGTTGATATACTCAATTACATTGTAAATATTCTTTTGGATAAATCAAAAACGTAAAAGTTCATGCATCAGAAATTCACTATGCCCATTGATGGAGTATAGAGGAAGGTAACAAATTTTATTTTTTCATTTTTTCAGAAGGATATATTATGAAACTTTGAATATTTATTCTGATACATGAATGATAGGACTAGGTTAAATATGTATGCATATCTTTTGGAATTCATTAATATTTTAACCGTTTGCACTCGAGAGGTGATTCTCACTGACTACTAGTGGCCCGCGTAAATTCTCATGACACCAGTATTTTAAATTAATTTTTTCTTCTTATCTAATGGCCAAATTATCTGCCATAAAATATGGCGAAATAAATTGCAAGATATTAGTGGTGTCCAAAGCATTTAAGGTTCTTATTTACGAGGAAAACCTGACAACACTAGTGGTGAGTGAGAGTCACATCTAGAGTGAAAAGGGTTAATAATAAATAAATAAATGTTCTTAAGTGGCCAAGTACTGGTGAGCTTACCAGAATATGAAAATTAAAAAAAATCCTGTTTGAGCATGCATTTTGTGCATATACCACACTCTGTTAAATACAAACAGCCTATCTTTCAAAACTCCATTATTTTACGCCTCAATCCGAAATTCAATTGACCTCAAAAAGTATAATTTCTAGTAGAATATATTGATTACAAATAGCGAACTTTTTTTTTTATTCTTTACCCTACAAAAAATTATTTAATAATTTCCACTAAAATATATGCAGCATAATTCAT